>JAJQZP010000385.1:0-134615 GCA_025403435.1 Artocarpus heterophyllus
TTTCTAAGGACACAGACGTCAAAACTGTTGTTAAGGAGCTCACTCCAGTGCTAGCAACTTGCATTATCATTAACGACGTTCAACCTGTTTTATCTGGTAATTAATATATTGTTCTGATTATAATTAAATCCCTTATCATATTTCCTTTGTAATATCTTTTCTTTTGCTTCTTTGTTTTTTTGGGTATGTTTTAATATATCTTTTGAGTATGTTAGGTGTTGCTGTTGGAGCTGGATGGCAATCTTTCGTAGCATACGTGAACATTGGATGCTATTATTTATTTGGGATCCCTTTAGGCCTTTTATTTGGATACAAGCTCAACATGGGTGTTAGAGTGAGTACATGCTCCACTCCCCAATTGGGTTACAAAAAACATTGTTTAAATCAATTTTGCTACAGTATTTTTCTCTCACAAAATTTAGATTACAAATGGCTTGAATTATAATATTTTGGTTTAAACTACGTTTCAAACAAGCTATAAATAATTATCAATTGGGAAAAAATATATTGTTTCTCTTAACAAATTTTTTGTCGATTTTCTTTCCCCCAATAATTTTCAGGGAATTTGGTTCGGAATGCTGTCGGGGACAGTGCTACAAACTTGCATTCTTTTTTGGATGGTCTATAGAACCAATTGGAACAAAGAGGTAATTTCCATACTTAAGCTAAGACAATAAGGTCTAATAGTTGATTATAATCACATGAGACATAATTAAGCATGACATCAATTAATGCAGGCTTCTAAAGCTGAAGCGAGGATAAAGAAATGGGGAGGGCAGTCAGACTCCAGAAGAAACGATGTAGAAAATTGAAGAGGCACATCAAAGTACAATGAAAAGACATGTTGATCATTTGTTGTTTGGCCGGAATGAGTAATCCTAAAGAACCCGACGGGATTCTCAACCCGGTCTTTCGTGGCAGCGTTAGAGAACTGCAGAATAATAGAGTGGGCCCCAAGAACATGTCATCTGGTATGGGAGCGGTGATTAACATTGCATATGCTAGACCTTTTCAACTTTAAACGCAAGTTTTTTTTTTCCAAGAAAAAAAGTGGCATTGTATTTAATTTGGGTTAATTATATGACTGTATCTTTTAATTGTTAATTTTTTTTTATTTTTTTATTATTATTTTTAAAAACTACGAAGATATTTTTAAATTTAAAAAATTTGTTTTAATTTCATTAGAGTTTAAAACTTTAAACTTGAATCTAACTCTTAATTTTTTACAAAGTGAGGAGAAAAGGATTTTAAAAGAGTCTGCTAAGATTTCCCTCTTCACCTTGTTTTTACTTTTTTTATTACCATTTTTTGTTTTAGTTTTGACATTAAAGAGAAAACGTAGGTCAATATTTACTTTTAAAAATACCCACCTAGGGGGCCTACAATTTGTGAGTACAATTGTGAGAGAACTAGACAACTGTCTGATTGAGACATATAGCAGTCCCCTCTACCTTACAGTTTTTGGGCCCACACCATTAATGCAATAGTTCTCCAAATGCCGCCACGTGGATAGGGTGAGAACCCAATCGAGATGCTTAGAATTACTCGGCCGGAATGCAAGCCCAAAAAAAAAAAGACATGTGAAAGAGATTGGATTTGCAAAACTAATGATTTCTCCGAGTGTTAATGATAAGATTAGTACTATTATTCGTATTTGCCAAACTCAAATTTTTGCACCATTTGAGAATTGGCCACGTTTGCCTTAAGATACCCCTTTCCACTTCATGCATGTTTTTTTGACGCTTGGAAGATAAGCTAAAACAACCATTGTCACCGCCAAACTCTCTGACTAAAAGTCAGCTTTTGTTTGGAAGCCCGTTGAAACTAAATAATTAAAATTAATATTTAGTTAGAATTAAAAAAAATAAATTGAAATTATAATTTACGATTAAAATTTATATTTGTTAAGTTTGTCAAAATATTAATTTAAACTAAAAATAGTTTAAGTTACTGTTTTAGTTAAAAATAAAGGTAGTTTTAACTACTTAAACTCGACTCTAATTATTATTAGGTTAAATGAGAGTTTAAGTTGCAACCAAAGCCATTAATTTAAACCGGGTTTCCAAACATGCCTTTAGTGATTGCTTTTTTATCCTACAACAACAACGACAACGGTTATAGTAGTAGTGGCTGATGCCGACAACTGAAGCCTCAGGCAATGGACGACTTTGAATTTTAAGAGAAGGGAAAAGACACAATTAACCTCGACCCTATATACAAATTTTTCTTTTTCATTTGACCGCCAAATTTTAATTTTTTGGCATAATAGAAAAATTGTACTTCGGATTCATATAATAAAGGACTAATTAAAATTAAAAAGGACAAAAAAAATTGTACTTCAGATTCATATAATAAAGGACTAATTCAAATTAAAAAGGACAAACAAAACAGACTAAAAGAAATGTATATTCATGGGGCCAACTGAAATAGTCTAAAGTGTTTGACAAGATGATTAAAACTATTTTTAATCTAGTATATGAGAGCTTTATACTGTAGCAATTTTTTTTTTTACTATAGCATGTGAGAGTTTTATACTGTTAATTACCGAAAAAGATGTTCGTATTGTGGTCCAGACTGACTTGTCAAATAGACTATTAAGAAAACCAAGTATTAAATTCTCAAGATCCAACAAATCAGCGCACGGTATAATTAATTAATGTATAATTAATTAAATCGGGAGTTCAAGAAAGCGCCACTAATAAGGTTTATTAAACGAGTCAGATATTTTGGAAGGCAACTTGATCAATTTGATTGTGTTCTGTGGGTCAAAAATTCAAATAAATTTAATTGATATCAAATTAAAAACAGAGATCATATGATCATATGTATTCATGTGCACATAACAACAATAAATTATGTCCCAATATTTATTAATAACTAAGTTTAGTTTTTCCCTTTTTTTAAATAAATGATAATTCAATTTAGTTATGTGAAGTAAAAATGAATCCTCTGAAACAATGGTGTGTTGAGGATGACATGGCGAGAACAAATGGAAACGTCGGTATTTGGAGGACTCCGAATGATAATAAATTAGAGCAACGACGATTTAGAGAATTGTCAAAGCTAGGGCAGCTCACCCACGGACAGCAAAACTCTCATTGGTGGTGGTGGCGGTCATAGCCTCCCCTTATCACTTGTCTTCAACGGTTGCTTGTAAACTTGGAATCAATATCCCTCCTTGTTTTACAATGACAATGAGGTCCAAACCTCAAGCCATTCCAAAAAGGCCAATATACCTTTTGGCAACACAGATGAACTTAGCCTTGGCACGAAATACATGACATCAATTTTGTTCTTTTATATTTATTGGTAGCGGTATGTTTTAAACTTTATTATAAAAATAGTAAAATTAAAAAACAATACAATAAAATCCGTATTTGTCAAATTGACACTATTGCTGGCTATCAACATACTTTACCTGTTTTTTCTGTCCTTTCAGATACAGATTTTGTTGGAATAAGCAAAATACTACATTTGCGACATTATATAAATGATCATGGCTTTATTGGAGCTGGATGGCAAGCTGCAGTAGCTTATGAGTTTTGGGATCCCTTTGGGCCTAATAAAGGGTTACAGCTCAAAGATGGGTTTTTTCTTTTTGGCAAGTAATTGAAGGAACTCTTTTAAACCCACCAAATAGATGACCTCTTTAGTATTTTTGCACTAGAGAACCAAGCACTTATTTGTTAGGACGGTTTAAATAGTGTGGTTTTAAACTTTGGTAATTTGAACTGGTCATTTTTAACTTACGTGATTTGAGCAATAATTTTGAGCTGAGGTTTTACAATATAAAGTTGAAAATAAATCATCACATTGACAAAATAGTATTTTGATAGTTTGGTTTGTGCGGAAACTATGAATAAGTCATCTGTCTGTTAGTTCACCCAATTTTAATCCTTTGGTTTATTTTGTTTGCTTTGTTTTGTATACCAAATGTCCGTATAACTACCATAGTAAAACTCTTTTTTGTCCTTTTCCTAATATTTAGCAGGGAATTTGGGATGGAACGCTATCAAGGACAGTGCAGTAGACTCGTGCAATTGTCTAAATGGTTTATGAAACCAATTGAAACAAAGTAGTAGGCTATTTAAATTCTTCCCATACAAAGTAATTTATTCTGTCTAGGACAATTGACAACTAAAATCTTATCTCAACCTAGCATGTATTGCTATGCAAAATGAAAAGATAAACAACAAAGTAGCCCAGCCGCTGGGCAGAAGAGTTTTCAGTAATCTGAGTGAAGACATTTAACGCGATATGAAATGGAAGCATCAGTGGCCGGAGACAGAACAAGGAAATGGGAAGGGCAGTCAGATTAAAGAACGAGAAGTCATTGACACCAGAGCAAAAATGATGCAGGAGTAGTAGTTGACATGTTGTCATCATTGTTTTAACGCGTTGGCTATCAATGTTGTGCAACATTTGGGGATATATTTCTTGCACGTATGAAGGATACAATCCAATTCACTAAAACAAACAACTGCTTTTCACACCTAGACAAGTTACTACTAGTGAGTTAACAAGATCCATCACAACCAGCAATCACCACTATCCACCGAGTCAAACGGCATGAGATAGAGTGCAATAGGGACGTGGATTAAAGAGTGCGTATGTTCAATCCCCAATTGCATCAAAAAGAAAGTGCGTAGGTTCAATGCCGCATTGTATCAAATTATTTATAAAAAAAACAAAAACCAAAAAAAAGCTATCACATTCAAGTGCCACAGTGAAAATAGTTGCCTACAACCTGCAAAGTACCAGACAAAAACTGAATCTTTGAGGGGGAAAAAAAACAAAACAAAACAAAATGTACATCAATCGTGAAAAAAAGGCCTTGTCCAATCAAGTTCTTCTTCTGGGCACATTTAACTTCCCAAGTTTCCAACAATGTTATTTGCAAACAAAAAGAGGCAAATTCATTAAAACGGTCAAGTGGTGGATGGTTGTATTACATCCGATGACATCTATTCTAACAATAAGCATGGAAACCGAACCATACACACAGTCCTTAACACACAAATTCCTGCTTAGCGCAAAAATTCAAACAAAATTGGAAACATGCTTGAAGACCCTCTAAAAAAATTCTACCCAACCCACATTCTCCATATTCAATAATCATTTGTGTATTAGTATTGGTATTACCAACCAAAGATAAAATAAAATAAGTTAAATAAACTATTACGATACTAATTTCATTTCCAACAGTGATCAGCTAAATGTTACAGGGTATTTTGGGAAGTATTGTTAGAACCACTAGTTTGAACCAATTTTAGTTAAAGCTCACTTCCTTTGACATTGAAGCACAGGACACGGTAAACTGAAATTGCCAAACACACTGTTAATCTATCATCAAGCACACTTTGAAAACAGCAATAATCATCAATCTCTTTAATCTTAAAACTTTGAAACTCCTTCATTTTTCTCTGTTTTTCATATAAATAACAAGCCCTTGAAGAATTTACCGATCAAATTTCACTCATTTCCCAAAAATCCAAGCTCTATCATCACAGAGTACGAAAGAAGAATTTTGCTCATCCACAGAAGCATAAAGCACAAGAATAATAATAAAGCGACATTGGCTTCAAATGCATAATCAGATAACATCCATCGTTAAACTCGAGACATAACAGAAATGAAGTTCAATAATAACATCTAAAATAAAAGAGACAAATTGTCGAAAATTACAACCCAAGAAAAAAAGGCAAAACTTTTTTTCTAAAATCGCAAGAGAAAACCTCAAACCTAAGCGGTGAGGACGACGGCGCCGCCGGCCTCCTTTATCTTCTTCTCGGCGTTCTTGGAGACGAGTTTGGCCTTGACGACGACGGGCTGGTTCTCCGGCAAGACTCCCTTCCCCAAAACCTTGAAGTATCCGAACTGAGTGACGTCGATGAGAGGGGCGTTGTCCTTGGTGGCCTTGTCCTTGACCTCCTTAGGGACCAAGGACCAGAGCTTGTCGATGTTGACGATGGGGCAGTAGAACTTGTTGCGGAGCTTGTGGAAGTACCTCATACCGACCTTGCCGAAGTATCCGGGGTGGTACTTGTCGAAGAGGATCCTGTGGTGGTGCATACCACCGGCGTTACCGCGACCGCCGGGGTGCTTCCTGTGCTTCCCGATTCTTCCATGGCCGGCGCTCACGTGCCCGCGCTTCTTCCTGTTCTTCTTGAATCTGGTCGTCATCTCCGCTCTCTCTCTCTTCACTCCTTCGGCGTGACTGAAAGCTAGGGCTTCGACGGCTGAGGAAAGCTAGGGTTTTGTAATTTATCGGGTGAGATTGGGGGATGATGGCATTCCATATTTACTATTGTGCCCTTAGGGTTGGGGAACTGTGCAAAGATGGAATTTAGTCGGTTGGGCTTGATTTAACTCCTAGATCTTTGGCTGGGCTTTGGATTCTGTATCTAAAGATGACTTGGGCTTCTAATTGGGCCCTTGATTTTAGTGGAGGTGTGAGTTAAGCACCACACTAACATAAGAAAATGAGGGCGAAAAAAAAGGGAGAGAATAAGGGCGATAGCAGGTTTTTAAATTTTTTTCAAATTAAAAATATTTTTAATAAATAATAAATTTGTATGTAAATTATTTAGTTAATAAATAAATAATTAGGATATTAACATTAACAGCTCTTAAACTTTAAGATTTCTCTTCTTTTACCTCTTAATTTTAAAAATCACTACTTTAACTTTTGAATTTTTAAAACTCTTCAATTTACCCCATAAATTTTAAAAATCACTATTTTGCCATTGTCTCAAAGCTCCTAATTTTGTCTCCTATTTTTAGATTTTATGTTTAAATAGACATAATTAAGCCTATGTGATTTGCACATATGTCACCTATAAGGGCAATAATGAAATTTTATCACTTTCAAATTTTATTTCACGTTTATACTCTCATTTCATTTTTTTTATCTGTTCTTAGGTATGTATGTATATTTATTCTCGATATTGTTCGTCGATATCTCCTCATCTTTAATGCGTAACTCACTTATTTAGTATTCACATTCATATATCAGTAAAGAATATTGACTTGTTGAAAGAGTTATGCATTAAAAATGAGAAGAAACATGTAAAGAAACTAGTATTCACATTCATATATTAGTAAATAATATCGATTTATTGAAAGAGTTATGCATTAAAAATGAGAAGAAACATGTAAAGAAACTCTTTCTAAATGAGAGTTCAATTAAAAAGCCAAAAAAAAAAAAAAACAAAGAAGTTAAGTGAGAGTGTAAATGTGAAACAAAACTTAAAAGTGATAATATATCATTTACCTTTACAGGTGACCCATGTGCGAATTACGTAAGTTTAATTTCATCTATTTAATTGAAAAATCAAAAATTTAAGAGACAACATGAGAACTTTAAAGGTTCAAAGGCAAAATAATGATTTAAAAATTCAAAAGGTAAAATGAAAAGCTTTAAAAGTTTAAAAAGTAAAGTGGTAATTTTTAAAGTTCAAGAGACAAAGTGAAAAAAAACCTTAAAAGTTTATGGGTCATTAATGATAATAATTTTCTGAATAATTATTTTATTTGTGATTTGGGCTAGAAGAAGGTAGCATTTGGTAAAATTTTTTCAAAATTACTAAATACAAGAAGCACAACTCTAGGTTTTCGGTCAACGATGATAAAATTATGGTGATGATATGTAAAGACGAGAATAAACATATGTTTAATAGTTTTGGTTCTTAGTTTTAATTTTAGTGTAAACATTCTTAACGTTCTTACACAAAAATATTAAAACATATATAAATTTTAGTTTTATTGAAGTTATTTTAAAACATTTAAAAATTTATATTTTATATTTGTAAAAAATGTTTGTAAGTTCTGAAAAGATGTTTAAAACACACACATATATATGTTTGTTATTTAAGAAAAAAAAAAAAAAGGCCGGGTGAGAACTACGCTTTATTAATCATTACTAAGAAAGTGTTTTGACAATGGTAGAAACCACTCAGTTTCTACCATAATCTTAATTATAAATAATATAAAACTCTCATATACTATAATAACAATAAAAAAAAAATATTATAGTATAAAACTTTCATATGCTAAAATAGTTCCCACTTATTCTCATCCCTTTTTTAAACACCCTGTAAGATAAGTGTCTCGACAACAAAGGCTGCCGTGCAAAAGCAATTCTGACCTGGTTTTCGAATTCTGTTGCTGGGCAACGTTTTTCTAAAAGCCGCTGGACAGGAGTATAGGTTTGCCATATACCCTAATCTGTCAGAGGTAGTTATAAAAGCCAAAGGTGGCCTCCAACTTGCGAAACACGCCCAACTTTCACAAGCTCAAGACGACAATAACGTACTAAAGTTGTACATGACTTACGAAGAAAAAAACGACAATAAATTCATGTTCCTTCCTTCAAATTTTGACCAACGACAATAACGTACTAAAGTTGCACATGACTTACGAAGAAAAAAACGACAATAAATTCATGTTACTTCCTTCAAATTTTGACCAACTAATACAGAGAGCACAGCACATCTATGCCATATTTCAATTACACAAGTCAGCATTTTCGCAACGACCTGGATGAATAACAATACAAAATTACATCAACCACATATTATCCATGAATAACATGCAGAAATAAAAAAAAAAAATACAATAGGGGTGTATTCACTTATGTATACTTCATCTTTGAAGAAAGAGGGCTGCTCCCACTAAGCCCAACCATAATGTCAAAGCTACCCAAAAGCCTTGGCTCTTCTCTAATCCAACCGGAGGTCGCCACACCAGGAAGTCGGCTAAATAGTCTTTGGTGGATGGAAGCTGATTGGTCGTTGCTCTCATGCTCCTCCGATCACTGTCCTTGTATTTATCAGTCCATGTTGCTGCGTAGCTGAATTTGGAGTCACAGATGACAATAATAACATGGTCATCGTCTTCGCAATGTTGCAAATTGTAACAGTAAAACATGTTCCGAGGACATTATAAGTTTGTAACCATAAGACAAATACCTGTCATAACTAGAACCGATCAATGGTATGGTCACCATCTCCTCTTGGGATATCTTGAGCTTCGGTGCTTGCAAAATGTAGCGAAGATCGGCAGCCTGGCGTCGAATGCTAACACTTGGGTGCTTCTTCTCCAATTGTTGGTAGAGAGCAATGCAATCCGCGTGGCGGTTGTTAGCCTCGTATGCCATGGCAAGCCATATTTGGATCTGAAAAATGCAAATTAAAACCAATCAACGTCCCTGCACTAGTACTTCACAATCAAATTTTGATGTAAAATATGAAGACCAATTTGCCCAAAGAGGAATCCTCATCGGGAGTTAACCAACCTCACCGCCAAATAAAGTGGCCCTGGGTATAATCTTAAGTGCACCTTCTAGGAACTCGATGGCACGGCCATACATGCCCTTTCCATAAGCCTTCTGCCCTAAATCGAACATCAACTGTGCTGTTGCTCTCCTCTCTGCCTGCTCTTTAGCCACCTGATCCCATAAACCAAAACAACACATTCATCTCAGCACCACCACACTAAAACCAAAGGAGAAATTCTCCAATTATAAAAGACATAAGATTGTCAGTTTTGACTTCCTTAGCAAAAACTATGTTTAATGGTCTCCGTCTTTTTTTGACGTTTGGCTTGCCGTGGTCCCAAGACAACAACTGATTGCTTAATATAACAATAACAGTGTTTTCAAAATGAATGAAAATGATTTTGTTTTAGAAAATAAAAATTTATGGGGAATGTGCTGATAGTGTTTTTGAAAAAACATTTTTAAAAATTTCCAAAACAATAGCAAACAGGCCATATTTTTTTGTAGTTATATTTTTAAGCTATTTGCCTATATGTGTGACCATGTCTACTTAAAGTGAAGCATCAACAACCAATGAAGCATAAGTGAAAGTATTCGTCTTAACTATAATTAAACAAGCTTCTCACTTCCTGAAAATAAAAAAGTACTTTTTTTCCTTTTTTGAATAACAGTCATTTCCTTCCTACTTCTCATATTCACTCCAAATTTCAGGTTTTCAAAACGTACCTTTTCACTTGCTAAAAGCAGAAAAAAAAAAACACAAATTATATAGATAAAAAAAGAAGATAAACTTCTTTGCCTTCCAAATATCTCATCTTTTCCCTCCAAACTTGAGGCTATCACTTATCAACAAATAATCAACAAGTAAAACACGAAGAAAAAAGGGCTAACCTTTTCTAGCTCCTTCCTAACTCTCATCCGCTTCTCATCCTCCGTCTCGTCGCCGCCGTCACCTTCTCCTCCCTCCAACTGGCTCTGCAATTCCTCCGCCTTCTTCTCCAACTCCCTCCACTCCTCGATCTCCTTCACTCTCCTCCGCATTTCCTTCTCCCAGTCGAAGTCCTCGTCCCACTCCTCGTTCCCGTTCTCCTCGTCGCTCCATCCCGCATCCGGATCCACGTCGTTCACCTTCGAATTCGCCTTTCCACAAACCACCACCCTCTGGCTCCAAGCCTCTCCCTCCGATTCAAACCCCTTGCGGGCGATAAACGCGCTGAGGGCTTGATATTCCGGTCTTCGCGGCAAATTAAGGCTCAAACCGCCGTCGATCGCCACCGTTCGGATCTTCCGCTCTGATAATACACTCCGAGTGGACGCTACGTCCATTAACAGAGCTAGATTCCCAAGAACCAGCGCCATTGTCGCCGGAGATTAGAGAGAGAGATCTTCCTGTTCTGTTCGCGCTGAAAAGACTGTTGTGGAAGATATTTTTGAGGTCGTTAATTCTTTGAAGACGACACTAGCCATATACTTTTTGTGGAGTGACTTGCTGTCTTTTAAAAATGTTCGAGGGTATTACTGTCTTTTAAAAAGAGGACGTGCCGTTTTACTATGTAATTGGAAATTTGGAGGAGACAACACGACGTCGGTTTGCGGTGTTTGTTGCTTTGAAGGCTCAAGCGGTGTCGTGTCGTCCCAAATCCGCCACGTGCCCACCTAATCCAAAGACCGGTCCTCATTTCTTTCTTTCCTTCTAGTTTTGTCTTTTTTCTGGCTTCCGCCAAAGAGATAAAAGAAACTACTTCAAGTCACGTTGTTTTTGGAGAAAGAAGAGGAGAAAAAGAAAATCGCCTTTCATGGAGGCCGACATAGCCTGGTCAAGCTCCTAGCTTTTCATCCCTAAAATCTCTTCCATTCTCTGAAACTCCATGTTTTCAACCATGGCGATTCCGCTCTGCAACACGCAGCCTCGCCTCCTCTCCTCGCTCCATCACAGGCGTCCTCTCATCAGAACTCACAACAAAAACCTCCATTCCACTTCCGGCCCGAAGCTCCGGCTATCTCTTTCTCCCTCTCCCTCTTCCTCGCACTCTCACCAGTTGTCCAATTCGAGGCGCGTTCTTTCGCCGAGGCTGAATTCGGCGTCGATTAATGGTTACTCGGTTCACGACGGAGCGGAGGAGTTTGTGGAAAGGAGCGGAGAGGCAGAGATTGACCTCTCCGAGAGGCTCCGGAGGTGGATGGCTTTTGTGAGGTCAATCTTGCCAGGCGGAAGCTGGTGGAGCTTCGGCAAAGACGTCGAATTTAGGATTTTGGCTGAGCCGGTGACGGTGACTCGGGCGCTTGTTCGGATGTGGGAGTTGGTCGCTAATGACCGTTGGATCATCTTCGCCGCGTTCTCTACCCTAATTGTGGCGGCGGTGAGCTTCAAGCACACAATTTCCTTTGCCAACTACTGTAGTCTTTCTTTTTAGTAATATGTTTTTTATTGAATTTTTGGGACAGCTTTCGGAGATTTCGATACCGCATTTCTTGACAGCATCAATCTTCACCGCACAGAGCGGCGAAATCGCGGTGTTCCGCCGAAATGTGAGCCTCTTGGTTCTGTTCTGTATCGTAGCGGGAATTTGCAGGTCAAGATCTTGTATGTCAATATTGTTTCTGTAGATTATTTCCCTGTTGCTCTCCATGTAAACATTTTAGTGAATAATGTAGCATAGCTGCTGACACTGTACTCTGTTTGTATACTCCAGCGGGCTACGAGGTTGCTTCTTTGGCATAGCAAATATGATACTTGTGAGTTTCTGATCACATATGTTTTTGTTAACTTTTGTTTTTTTTTTTTGTTTTTTTTTGGCTTCAAAAGCATGTGAACTTCTTGAATGATCGAATACACAAAGAAAGTTCTCCCATTTGTGGATCACTTCATGGGTTTCTTGGAAAGTTCACATGACATAAGTTTCCAAATAATTGACTTTTGAAATCTGTAACATGTAATTTACAAGGCATTACTATATCCAAGAATTTTTCTGATCTTTACTGGGCTACGCCAGTAGTGATGAAAAATTAATACGAATTTTATGGTCGTTTAATTTTTTGTCTTATAAGTTACTATATTATTTTCTAACCAACCTGAGCTTGCATGTCATTTGCAGGTTAAGCGCATGAGGGAAACATTATATTCTGCACTTCTTCGACAGGTCCTACAGATATTTGGAAATAATTTCTCCGTATTTAAGTCTATGAACGAGCTTTTGCTATTTAAAATTAAAAGTCCGTTTATAATTTATTTTGGTAGTATATCTATTGCAGGACATTTCTTTCTTTGACAACGAAACTGTTGGTGATTTGACGAGTAGGCTCGGGGCAGACTGTCAGCAAGTGTCACGAGTCATTGGAAATGATCTCAATTTGATATTTCGCAATCTTCTTCAGGTTCCTATGCTTATTGCGTCATTAGTGCCTCTTGGTGTTTGTATGTAATTTGAGGCATAAAATTTTAATGTGGCCATCTGTCGTTTTTTTTAGGGGTCGGGTGCAATGATCTACTTGCTAATCTTGTCATGGCCTCTTGGTTTATGCACATTGATGATATGCTCTACTTTAGGAGCAGTTATGCTACTTTATGGCCGGTAAGATACACTCAAGTTTGTTACATATACTTCTATATACCACATTTCTTTGCTTGAAAATATTTCTATTGGAAGATTGTTAAAGGGATGTTTGGTCGTGGATATAAGACTGATTGAGGTTTCATGTGAAGACAGAGTGCTAGTAGTTGTGGTTTACTTAAGGAATAGATTTCCGTAGATAAGATAGGGGGAGAAACTATATCAATATTTCAAGAAAAGAAAATTCCTAATGATATTGGAAGATACTAATCTCAAAATGCACATGTTATCTATTTTCTCTAGATGACATTAAACATGTTCCTTCCTGTAGGTACCAGAAAAGGGCTGCAAAATTGACTCAAGAATTCACTGCTTCTGCTAATGAGGTAAAAATTAGAATATGACATCTTAGCTGTATTTCTGTTGAAGTTAATGTTTCCTTAGACTTTTCATTATGTATTACAGGTTGCACAAGAGACATTTTCCTTGATGAGAACAGTTCGTGTTTATGGGACAGAGAAAGAAGAAATTGGAAGGTAATGAATACTAGCAGAATTTTGTTTTTTTGTTGCTTTGTTTGTGGTGCTTAACTTACTATGTGACGCAGTGCACTAAAAGGTGGATTAAGGTAGACATACTTTAGGAGGTTCTGACAGAGATATGTATTCATATATGCTGTAATGTTTTATAGATACAAGCAATGGCTTGGGAAGTTGGCTGATATAAGCTTGCGAACAAGTGCTGCTTATGGCTTTTGGAACTTTAGCTTCAACATGCTTTACCATTCAACTCAGGTATAGCCTTTTCATCTCTCTATTGCTCTCTCAAACAAAGAAAGAAAAAAAAAAACTGATATTCTCAAGAAAATTATTTTCTGCGGATCTCACTTGTTACCATAGCACCAAACTTCATTCAGTCTCTTCTTTTTTACTTCATTCCAAGTTACTTACTTTTAGCAATATATATCACAATATAATTTTTTTCCCCTTTCCAAGTGCTTGACTCAAATATGTCAATGATAATGGTTAAATGGAGTAGCATGCACTTGTTGTTCTATCTATTTCTATAATCTAAACTGCTCGAGTATCATCAGTTAAGTGGATCACATGTTTATTTCTTGGATTTTGACAATATGCTTTGGAGACCAGATCTCGTTGCCATTTGTCATGCTGAAAATGGGATATCACAATTTAGATTTTGAAGTTATAGCAGTTGACTTTTACTGGAAAATTTTAATTTTATAGGTTATTGCTGTGCTGGTAGGAGGAATGTCTATTCTAGCTGGTCGTATTACAGCAGAGCAACTTACAAAGTTTATATTGTACAGCGAATGGTTGATTTATTCAACATGGTGGGTGGGAGATAATTTATCCTCTTTGATGCAATCCGTTGGTGCAAGTGAAAAAGTCTTCCAGTTGATGGATCTGTCGCCTAGTGACCAATTTATATGTAAAGGCAAGCAATTTGTAAACTTGGTCAAACTCTCATTTTTGAACAATGTCTTACATGTTCCTTATGAAAACCCTTTCCCTTGTTCTTGCTTTTGTATAAAACTGTAGTTGGTCAGGGCAATAGGCAAATCCAAGCCGCTGTTTAAATATGACTACCGTAATATATACCGGAAAATGAGTCTTTTTATCACTAAAGATCAAATTCGAGTGAAATAAAATTTAAAGCTCGCTTCAGAAAAATCTCCCATGTGGCAAAAAACTGTGTTGGTATTTGCTATTAGTCTTTCTTCTTCTTGCAACATTTTCCTAGCAGGAGGGATTTTACATGCTTTTTTTTTTCCCTTTATTGAGAACTATTTTTTTCAACTAACTTGATGGATTTAAACGTGAATTTGTTACAGGATCAAAGTTGCAAAAGCTAACGGGACAAATTGATTTTGTAAATGTCTCTTTCCATTATCCTTCAAGGCCAACAGTATGTTTCCTGTCCTCAGTATTAGAACTACATTCTTGATTCTGATTGACGCACTGATTTTTTATGCCTTCTTATGTGCTCGACCACTGAAATGGGGTTTGAATGGCGGTCAGACAGCAATGAATACATTCAAGCATTGATTGGTTTTTTCCGGGACTCTAGTCCTTCAGCTCTCTTTTGAAGTGGTGGCATATTTTTTTGGCCATCTCTTCAGCATGTATTACTAAAATCAATAATAGCCACTTATGTTTATCTTTTTTCCATAAGCACTTCCCTCCCATCAAAACGAATTTGCCTAAATTTGTTGCTAATGAAGAAAGAGTGATCTGATGTTTGAATAGGTACCTGTGCTGCAACGGATTAGCATATCAGTGAATCCATATGAAGTGATTGCCATTGTAAGGAAATGCATGTTCTCTATTTATTTTGTTCCTTGCCTCCGTGACGACAATAGGAAATGACTTTCTGGTTTAACTTTCTTTTTTCCCTCTTAGGTTGGTCTTAGTGGTAGCGGAAAAAGCACACTAGTGAATCTTTTGCTCCGTCTTTATGAGCCAACAAGTGGTGGGGTAATTTTTCTTTTGCCTTTCACCTATACTTCATACAAACTGAGGTATATGACATGCAAAAGATAGTATAAGCGGAATTAGTTTCCTTTTTTATGCATTTTTTAAAGTGGATACAAGTTTCTCTTGGAAATTCTCCCATTAGGAGGTTACATTTCACAATTTAAGCAAGCAGAAAATTTTTTTTTTCTCCTCCCCATAAATATCTGATCTCTTGTCAAGTTATTGTGCTTTTTGAGGCTGATACACTACAAGTATTCAAGATTTAAAGTTGTGGCTCTCGCCTCTCTTTATACTTAATAGACTGTAAAAAAGGAGTTCAATAGCCGGTATCTACTTAGTCAGTCATGTATTTAATTATTTTGTGTTTCATACAAATGCTATAGATATTTATATTATGTTAACTGCAGATATTGATTGACGGCTTTGCACTGAGAGAGTTGGATGTCATGTGGTGGAGGGAAAGAATTGGATATGTGGGCCAGGTTCTTAATTTAGTTCCAGCATCAATTAAATTTAATATTCTCGAATCCACCTTTTAACTTGCAAGATGACTTACAGGAACCCAAACTTTTTCGGATGGATATTAGCTCAAACATTCGATATGGATGTGCAAGAAAAGTAAGACAGGAAGATATTGAATGGGCTGCAAAGCAAGCATATGCACATGACTTCATTTCCTCACTGCCGAATGGTTACAAAACTCTAGTTGATGATGATTTACTAAGTGGGGGACAGAAGCAGCGAATTGCTATAGCACGGGCCATTCTTAGGGACCCAACCATTTTGATCCTTGATGAAGCTACTAGTGCGCTAGATGCAGAGAGCGAGCACAATGTCAAGGTAGCTACTTGTGACAAAATCCTCTCCCCAAAAACAAGAAATGAGAAGAAAAAACAGTTATTGATTTGTGATTTCTAATTTGTATTTAGGGTGTTCTTCGTTCTGTGAGAAGTGACATGAAATCGAAGAGAACAGTCATAATAATAGCGCACAGGTAGGTTTTTGATATATGTTTTACCATCCTGATTTTTCGTCCACTTCATTCCAAGCTGCATGCAGAAACGTTCACATACACTTTCTACAGGCTTTCGACCATACAAGCTGCTGACAGGATAGTAGTAATGGACAGCGGTAGAGTTGTCGAGGTTCGTTCCTCCGGCTTAAGTAAAATATTTTGCCTTTGTATAATGTGTCATGCCGTATTACTTCATTTGCAAGCAACATTCATGAAATACCCTGGTTAGAGAATATTGGATAATCTTCCATCCGCGCTTCCTCTTTTTTTCCCCCTTACATGGGGAGAGCTGGGAAAATGACTTGTGTTACATGCAGATTGGCAGTCACAAAGAGCTTCTTCAAAAGGATGGCTTATATGCTCGATTAACGAGAAGACAGGTCGACGTTGTGGCATGAGCTTGAAAGCCAACGTGTTGATTTTGTATTTCATCTGATCGGATCCGTTCTGATCAGATGCAGTATAGATTTCTAAAATTTTTACTGCTAACCCATGTATTAGCAACGTGCAAAAGAAAAAAATAAAAAGCCTACAAAATAAAAGGAAAATATAGAATACATTTCATTTCATTGACTTTTTTTTTCTCCCCTTATTTTCATCCCTTCCGCACGAATCCAATCACCAAATATTTAATGCTTCAATGGCACAACGTCAGAGGGAGGCTGGGATCAAGGGGTTACTCATGGACGCAGAGATCATGAAGGCACCAAGAGAAAGCGACGGTGGCGGTGAAATAAATCACCCTAAAAATTATTGTAGAGTCTTCACAATTGTTGTTTCCATTTTACTGTCCATTGTAGTTTACGATATTCTTTAATGAAATGTTGTCCTTGCTCGTGTTATTACACCTTGTAATTTTGCCGTTGTTGCCGTTGGGGGTAAATTGGCTTTTCAAGTGGTGTTGTTTTTTTGTTAAACGAATCTGAAAACGACAACACATATTATAAGCTGCAACAACTCAAGCAGTAACAACTGCTCCATCATATCATAAAACGACACTCTTACAAATGGCATCAAACAAGTAGAAAAAATATAAGGTTGCAACTTACTGTATAGTTACGTTTAAAAAACGACATAAAATAAACAATGAGGGCGTAAGAACGACAAAAGAATCAACCAGATTTGTGTTCAAACGTCTAGAAGTCAGAAAACATCATTTTGAAGTATAATAATTTCAGAAAACGACGACGTCTTAAGCAATTGACAGACCTCGTGAATTGACAGAAAATATAAAACGACACTGTAAATCCCAATCTTCGAAAAACGACTTTAGTTGTCGCATTATAGGACAAATTATTATCAAATGACAATGTATAAAAAAAGTAGAAAAACGTAACATCTTTTGCAAGGGGCAAAAACCTTAACAACGACAATAATTTTTACAAACGACTTCAAATAAAATAAGCGACAAGAACATAAAAACGAGACCATCTTCGAATGTGAAGAACTGATAAAGAACACTTTAAAGAATGATATTCAACGGGAAAAAAAAATTATTAATGTTCGATAAATGATGATTTCTTGAGCAAATGACGGGCTCCATAAACCACAACAAAACTGAAATTCAACTCACAAACGACAAAAAACGTTTGAAAAAAAAAACACGAACTCATAAAACGACAACAACACGACATGCGAAAAAAAAATTATAAGTCGCGAGTCTATCACAAATAATTAGCAAAAATTCAAGGTTAATTTTCTGAACGATAAAACCTTATATAAACGACATATAATAGAATAAACGACCGTGAATTTATTTCTATACTAATATTGTAAAACGATCTTCTAATCATTAATTGAAAACCTACCTTCTCAATTTGCTTAATTTGGTGTTCAAATAAAAACTCCATATAAAATATATATATATATATATATATATATATATATATATGATATGTTTTAAGAATCGTGGACTTATTTACCGATCAAGAGGAAACTTACCCTTTCAATTTGCTGAATTTGGTGCTCAATTTTTGGCACTTTTAAATAATCACACGAAAATATTCTCCAATCAAGAAGAATAGATGAAAAAAATAAACCCAAAAAGAAGGAGAAAGATATGCAATTCCTTACCATAACATGAAATCCAAACCAAAATTTCAACAGAAAGTAATTCCTGAAAAAAAAAAAAAAAAAAAAAAAAACCTCCTGTATTGAATATTGATCTCTCTCTTTTTTATTTTATTTTATTTTTTGTTTTGTTCTACGTATATAAAATATCACCATCAATATCCCAATAGTACTCTTCACGCCAGGACTGTTTTGGAGGAGATGAAGGAGAAGAAAACCCAAGGCCGGCAACGAATAGAGATCAAGAAGATCGAAAACGGGAGCAACAAGCAAGTCACCTTCACCAAGCGCCGCTCCGGCCTCTATAAGAAGGCCGCCGAGCTCTCCATCCTCTGCGGCTCCGACGTCGCCGTCCTCGTCTTCTCCCCCAACGACAAGCTCTTCTGTTTCAGCAACTCCACCGTCGACTCCGTCCTCAGCCGCTACACCCACGGCACGAACAATATTGCCACCACCAACACCACCACTAACGATAATGTTACAAATGTTGAGGAGTTCAATAGAGATTATGTTAAAGCTGAGAAAGAGCTTGAGGCGGAGAAGAGCCGGTTGGCGGAGGCAAAGAAGAAGAAGAAGGCGAAGATCGGTGGCGGAGAAGGCGAAGAGTTTTGGTGGGACGAGGGGATAGAGGGAATGGGAATGGAGGAGCTGAAGGAACATGTAACGGCGCTGCATGAGATGAGGAGGATGGTGGCTGAAAGGGTTCGGGAGTTGAAGGCAGCTGCCGCCGTCAATGGTAGTACTTCTTTGGCGGTTGTAGTCCCGCCGCCCGTGCCGACGACGTCGTTGCTCGGCCAGGCGAGCCTAGGTTTTGGGGACGGAGATATGCATTTCTGAGAGCTTTTTTTTTTTTTTTTTGGTAATTATTGGAAGCAAGAAATAATTCTCGTGTTGTTGCATGTTTTGGCAATGTCTCTTCGCGCATAGGAGTGATCTTGGTGAAGAGTTTTAGGCATGTTTTATGTCTTTTACTATATGATGTGATTAATAAAACATACTCCCAAAGTTTTGCCTTTGCTTTTTAATTCAATTGAAAATTTGATTTTGTTTGTCCTTTGTTTTAAATGAAATTTACAAGATACAGCTTTTCATGCACTTAGTTGATAAGATTTTGATTTGCAGATGCTTTTGTAAGATCTAAACAGGTTCTTGCAAGCTTGTGTTGTGAACTTGTGATGGCCTAGCCCGTCCAACCTTTAGTGTTGCACTCGTGTTGGTCCGATATTAACTATTCCTTTGGTTTAAACCAATAAAAATATAAAGTCTTACATTTTATATAGTAAATAAAAAATTATTATAACTTAAACTAATTTTTTCAATTCAAATTAGTTTTATTAGACACCATATAAAAATCATAGACAAAAGCACATCTCGTGTTTGAGATTAATTTTCAATATGTTGAGATATCAAAATATTATCTTAAATATTAACTAAATAAATAACAGTGAGTATATGGTAGAGAATACTAAAATTCTCTAGCGGTGGAGAAGGATCTAAAGGTGGAGAATTTTAATTAGATTTGAGTCAACGGTGAAAATAGAGAGAGCACCAAATTAAACTAAAACCTAGCACATATGATTAATACCTAATGAATAAAACTAAAAAAAAAAAAAAAATTGATATGATAAACTACTCAAATTTTGAGTGGTAATTTGACTTTGCTTAAATGAGGATCCTCGTATAGGTCTCTAATTGTCCAATTATTTCTACTCACAAATCTTGACATCCTTCATCATATAAGAAGCGAGAAAGCTTTTGTAGTTTATCTTGATTCTCTTAAATTTATTCACAAGTACATACAGTTGAGTCCTAGAATATCTCATCTTCTTTTTCCTCTCTTGCCTTCTTCACCGTACCCTCTCGCACTCCAACTCCGATGAGATTCGCCAACCTATCTCCGCCGCGAATGTGAACCCCGAAATCTAGGTCTCCAATGGCATATGCGATCACGGCATCGTCTAGATCTGCCATCGACCTCTTCGCCGACCCGCTCGACGGCCATCCGCTATGGTTCAAGCTAGAGCTCTTCCTCTTGCCAAATTTAAACTCTAATCATACATAGAGGAGCTCTGGAAATAGATTACTAACAGGATCAACGACCCATATGCCCAAAAAAAATCAAATCCAACTTCTGATTTAATGTCTAAATTGAACACTGAAAGTGTAAACAACAACATAAGATGAAAATAATTTATTAAAGATAATACAAATACAATATAAGAGCATTGCCATACATTTAGACGAAAAATAATTCATAAAAATTACCCAACGCAAACAAGAACAAGATATTGACGGATCCATAATAAAAAATCCCAAATTTTCAACTAACATAAGCAGTACAAAAATCAATGGTCAAAATCAATGAAGAATAGATCAAAGAAACATGAAACTTTCGAGGAAAAGCATTTTATGCTTGTTCTGTTTTCAAATGAAGAAAAGCATAAAAAATGAAATTGAAAGAGGGGAAAAAATGGTCCATGAGGCTTTAGTCTTGAATAAAGGAGGTGGAGTTGTCGACGGCGATGAAGGGAGGCGGTTGAGCTTTCGACGATGACAAACGCGTGGAGAGGGACGACAATGACGTGCAAAGGGTTTCGCCGTCGTAGAGATTGCGTCACCGTGGGGTTGGTTCCTACAGCCACCGGGGATGTGCGTGCGTTCACAGTTCAGGCGTGCTGGCACGATGCCGTCCGAGGGTGGTTCTCTTCTCTATCACCGTCGTGGTTGGAGGCCAGGCAGCGGCAATAAAAGATTCCTGGAGTCGGTAATTTTTTCTCATCAGGGTTCAAGCGAGTTAAGAGAGAGGAAGAAAGAAAACAGAAGTTTAGTCGGATACTTTTGATTTTATTTTTGTAAATGTGAGCTCGTCGTTTTAGAGCCGTTTCATTAAAGTTGACGGTTCTTATTGTATCCTCTATCTCCTTACCGTAACTTTTCCTAATAAATGAAAGAAATGGAAAAAAGATGTTAATTTCTCCATCAAACGTCAAGAAAGAAAACAGCTTAATTTTTAAAGAACGATGATAAATTTATTCAGCAAAAATAAAAAACGATGATAAATTTAGAAGATGACGGTAGTTAAAAAAAAAAAAAAAAAAAAAAACTTGTGAAGAAATATACGGACTTGGAACGACAAAAGTAACATTTGAAGAACTACAATAAGTTTTGAAAAGGCATGACTGTTAGACTCAGGTATGTTTTAGTCAAGGAAATAAGCAATCTCAGGTAATTAAAGAAGATTATCTCGCTCTTTATTCACAATACTGAATTGAAAGACACAAGATAAGGCTATTCGAGTGAGCCTTGCACTCCCATTGTAGAACATAAATAGTCTAAAGAGAAAATCTATGCTTTTACTCCTTTTCTCTAGTCTACTTATGCTTCCTGACTCTCCCTCCACTCACTCATCCTTACAACGTGACCCCACTGCATAACCACCCACGTTCTATTCCTCCTCCTTATCCTGAATTCTCGAGGCCTCCTTCACAAACTTGTTGCCCCCCCCGTAACTTCCTCCACGTCACCCATTCTCCCTCCTATCTGCTTCAAGGCCAAGGCTCTTGCCAAATCAGCCTTTTTTTGTGGGTCACGTCTGGCGTATGTGAATCTGATAGGAGGTCTAGAAGAACCATTCCCATCAATACCCGCCCCCAAAGACGCACCTTGTCCTCAAGGTGAAAGGCAAGAAAACGAGTGTTTATGGCTTCAAACGACTCCCACGTATCTTCATGCGCAGGAAGATCAGCCCAATGGATGAGAACTTCCATCATGGTCGAGGCACCTCGACGAAGCTGTCGCACCCCACGTAACTCAGAAGGTGTTGCTACTAACTACAAGTCAAAAGTAAGCTGCGGTGGTAAAGAACAATTGGGAAAAGAGCTGCCCCTAGCTGCTCGCAGTTGAGAAACGTGGAAAACATCATGAATAGACGCAGAAGGGGGCAACCTAAGTCGATAAGCAACTGCTCCAATTCGCTCCACAATCTCGAATGGTCCATAATAACGAGGAGTCAACTTTTCAAATTGGCTGCGAGCTAAGGACTGTTGTCGATAAGGGCGTAGCTTGAGAAAGACTAAATCCCCGACCCCAAATTGTACATCTTTCCGACGGCCATCTGGCTGGGACTTCATATTTTGCTGAGCCCGTGAGAGATGCTGTTTTAATTCGTCCAACATGGTATCTCGGTCCAGTAATTCTTGGTCCACGGTCGCCACTGGAGAAGTACCAGCAACATAACGGATCAATGGGGGAGGATCCCGTCCATACAAAACACGAAAGGGCGTAGTCTTAGTAGCAGTATGAAAACAAGTGTTGTACCAGAATTCAGCCCAAGGCAGCCACCGATACCATTGCTTAGGTGTCCCAGAAGAAAAGCATCGTAGATAAGTTTCAAGACAACGATTGACCACCTCCGTTTGACCATCAGTTTGAGGATGGTAGGCCGTACTCTGGAGAAGCGAGGAATGTTGCTGTTTGAAGAGTTCCGTCCAAAATGAACTCAAAAAAATTCGGTCACGATCCGAAACGATGGTACGTGGAATCCCATGTAACCGAACTACCTCCTGGATGAATGCAGTGACGACAGACACCGCAATTGTAACGCCCCTATATGGGGGTTAACAGTTTTTAATGAGATAAAATAAAAATAAATAATAAAAGTAAAACCTTAAAGATTAAAATTTGCCCGGGACTTAAATGAAAACTCTCAACTCAAAAATAAAAATATAAACGACAAATAAACCACAGTTTTAATGTAGCACCTTAAATTTAATAATATAAACTGTTGTCATCATCATTTTAACCCTCAACACATTATAATACAGTCACAGAAAGTAACAATTGATGCTTACATTATCATGAAGAACATTCTTTACAATTGAGCAGTCCCAATGTAATATAGTTACATCGCTTCCTCAACTATATTTCTCGTAGCCACCTCACACTTAGTGAGTCCTGAAAAGATATAAACATAAGGGAATGAGCAACACTATGCTCAGTAGAGAAAGCCATTACTCACCTCTATCATTACCACATTAAAATCTGCATGGTTAGTAAGTCACATCATATTTCAGATTATGAGGTTTATTATGATCACATCTTATGGATACCGTAGTTAATCATTACCAAGTGTCATAATTACACATTTATACAAATATTAACAATCATCATTGTTCCTAGGTATCCATGTTAAATTGAGTATCACTCAACTCATCGAAACCCAAGTGGGCGCACTTGATCACCCTATAAACATTCCAAGGGTGTTCCGGTGAGGGGACATCAAGCCCCGAGTCCTCACCAAATCGATTCCTGTACAGTGTGTTCTGGGACTTTCAACCCAAGGAAGCGTCATCGCCTTCCCCCTATTTTACCTTTTAGGGTATTCATGCCCAAGGACGTAACCGTCGCCCTCTTCATGTCTCACAATTTCTCTATATTGAATCATTATCAATAGAGTTAGTTTTCCTAACCATGCTTCTCAATTTATAACATGTGTCAATTCATTATGTTCCTCGCCGTACAATACAAGACGAGTCCATGTCATAGTTTCATATGTGATACACATATAATATCAGTTCAACATAGATATATATATATTGCGGCAAAACAATCAATTTTAATTCTATAAAAACCTCACAAAAGATGAGTAATAGAATCCCTACCTTTTAAGCTTATCAACAGTCTCTTAATCCTGGAATCAATTAACGTTAGCTCCATACTCCCTTGATCCTAAGGCGTGCATAAGGACAATTAAAACTAAAGCACAACATACAACTACATTCATAAAATTTATTTTAATTTAATCTTAGAATTTCAAGAAATAACCACTGCCCATAGAGGTATTATAAAGTTTAACAATATAAATTTTCTGTCTAGGGCATATACACTTAGACTTCATACATATGCTCCAAAATAGCAACAAACATATACTTAGGTTTAAGAACGCAAATTTGAATAATCCTTTAGTATAAAAGAAAATTTATAAATGAAAGACTAAATTTGTTCATAAGATTCTAACCTCGGATTATGGTTAGTTGGAAGCTTGAAATGGTTTCAAAACAGATTCCTTTACTTCGGTATGACTGAAATTCTTGCTCAAATGGAGGTGATGGTGGCTGATTTTTATGGCTGCCTTGAAGAAGTTCTCTAAGTATTTTGCTTCAGCAAAGAAATGAGAAGAAGAGTGTGGGAACCGTGGAAGAGAAAGGAAGAAAAGATGAAGTCTTTGAAAAGAAGTGATAGAAACAATTATAGAGGAGACATGTTGAAGCATGTCACGGAGGAAATAAAGAAAATGAGGGTCAAGAGTAGTTGGAAAAGATATCCTTATGTCTCATCTAAAGACTTTAACACACATAATGCCAATATGACATTTTTGAGATTTATTAGAAGTTCTAAGGCTTTTTAGTAATCATACTAAATAAATATAGGAGAATTTTAGAAAATTTAAAAATAGATAAAAATAAATATTATAAAATAAATTTAAATGAAGCAATTTTTTTTTATACATTAAAAATTAATTTAATTACCTCAATACCCGTTAGGAGAATAACGGGTGTCACAGCAGTATAAGGATGATTCAAAGGAATAAAGTGGGCATATTTACTAAGCCTATCAACCACGACAAGGATTACGGAATATCCCTCTGATTTAGGCAACCCTTCGATAAAATCCATAGACAAGTCCTCCCATACACGCTCGGGTAGGGGTAAGGGCTGTAAAAGACCCCCTGGAGCTAAAGCAATATACTTTTGCTGTTGACATACTTGACATTTTGCCACATAAGACATCACGTCGGTCTTCATACCAAACCAAAACCATTCAGCTGCCACGCGTTGGTAAGTCTTCAAAACTCCCGAGTGACCTCCAAAAGCGCCGTCATGGTAAGCTTGAAGCAAATCTAAGATAAATGGAGAAGAACATGAGAGAACTAAACGTCCCTCATGAAGCAAACGGTCCCTCTCCAAAGTGAAACCTGTGTGCGCTTTCGGGTATTGTTTGAGATTTGCCAAAATCTGTGCCAACCGTTCATCTAGTGCTACCTGCTGCGTTAGCTCTTCGGTATTTAATATCATAAGAGCTGAAAGAACCCCTAATTTCGTCGTGACGGGAACTCGGGACAAGGCATCTGCCGCTCTGTTTTCCCCACCAACCTTGTACTGAATCTCAAAATCATACCCCAATAATTTGGACAACCATTTTTTATTATCTTCACTGATGACTCGCTGTTCTAATAGAAATTTCAAACTTCGTTGATCCGTGCGAATGATAAGATGTCATCCTAAAAGGTATGGACGCCACTTCTGAACAGCTAATACAATGGCCATTAATTCCCTTTCACAAACAGACTTTAGGCGATTGCGAGGGGAGAGAACTTGACTGAAATAAGCAATAGGCCTTTGTTCCTGCATCAAAACAGCCCCAACTCCTACTCCTGAGGCATCTGTTTCCACAACAAAAGGGCGGCTAAAATTGGGCAATGCGAGAACTGAAACCTCAGTCATCTTCTGTTTTAAAGAATTAAAAGCGTGCTCCGCCTCCAAGTTCCAATTGAAATTGTCTTTCTTAAGGAGATTTGTCAAAGGAAGTGCAATGGAGCCATAACCAGCCACAAATTTGCGATAATACCTTGTGAGGCCAAGAAATCCCCGAAGTGCTTTCAAGCTGGTAGGGGTGGGCCAAGTTTTCATTACTGCCACCTTTGACTCATCGGCGGCCACCCCTTGTCCCGAAATGACATGTCCTAAGTATTCTACTTTAGGTTGCCCAAAGGTACACTTCTTCTCATTAACAAACAACTTATTCTGATGCAACACTGTCAAAACTATTTGTAAATGCTCCACATGCTCCTCAACAGAACGGCTGTACACAAGTATATCATCAAAGAATACTAAGACGAACTTGCGTAAATAAGGTCGAAATACCTCATTCATAAGTGACTGGAACGTGGCGGGTGCATTCATGAGGCCAAAGGGCATCACCAAGAACTCATAATGGTCGTCATGGGTACGAAAAGCAGTTTTTGGAACATCCGCATTGTGGACTCTGATATGGTGATAACCTGACTTGAGGTCGAGCTTGGAAAAAATGGTTGCGCCATGCAATTCATCCAGCAGCTCGTCAATTACTGGAATCGGGAAACGGTTGGGAACCGTTTCACGATTGAGAGCCCAATAGTCCACACAGAACCGCCAACTTCCATCCTTTTTCTTGACCAAGAGGTCTGGACTCGAGAATGGGCTGTCACTTGGTTGGATCAGACCGGCTGCTAACATTTCCCCTACTAAACGTTCAATTTCCTCTTTTTGCACTTGCGGGTAACGGTAGGGCCGCACACTCACTGGAGACGCCCCTTCTTTGAGTACGATGGCATGCTCGCGCCCCCTTAGCGGCGGCAGGCCTTGCGGCAGTTGGAATATAGCTTGCCACTGGTGCAAAACGGACTGTATAGTAGCTGGTACCGACATAGTATGGTTGACTGCGTGCTTTTTCTCTACATCACTTGCCCGAACTTCAAGGAGGATACTGTGGCCTTCATGGCGCACTGCCCGTTGCATGGCCTTCAAGGAGATAGCCATTTTGCACATACTAGGATCACCCTGCAGGCAGACAGGGGTCTCTCCTATTCGAAACTTCATAGTGAGAGATGACCAATTGACTTGCATTACCCCTAGAGAAGACAGCCATTGCATCCCCAAAATAAGATCCGTGCTTCCCAAGTCGAGCGGTAGAAATATTCGACCACTTCTAATTGTTGTAATGATAAGACAACCCCTTACACACGCCTTCCCCTTTCACAGTAACCCCTGTACCCATTACAACCCCATAATTCCCAGTACCATCAATTGGAAGCTTCAATTTCTTGACCAAATCAAGGGAAATGAAATTATGAGTAGCCCCACAATCGATGAGTACCACTACCTCTTGCTGTTGTAAAGTCCCTTTTAGCTTCATTGTTCGTGGAGTAGTGAGTCCTACCACTGAGTTCAAAGTTACCGCAACCACTTCTTCCGGTATTCAATTTTCCTCTAGTTCCACAGCCTCCTCTGACTCACTGTCTTTGCCTTGAGTTACTAGCACCTGCAATTCCCGCTTTGGACAGCGGTGACCATAAGTGTATTTACCATCACACCGATAGCATAGACCTTTTTCTCTCTTTGCCTGGATTTCAGCATCCGTCAATCTTCTGAAGAAGGACGTGGCACTTTTAGGGAATCGATCAGAAATTCCCCGCTGAACATTCGGTCCAACCTGAGGGTGCTTCGGATTGCTGAAAGAATGGGTATTAGAATTGGGCCGTGTCCAAGCACTGGACATATTAGAAGAATGTTTAATAGGCCCTAATTGAAAATCCTTATCTTCAATCCTTTGGGCCATGTCCATGATGCGGCCCAATCCTTGAGGCTTCAAAACTCTTGTCTCTGCTTTGATCTCTGGACGCAGGCCGTTTACAAAAGAACTCTCCAGAACCTGTTCCGATAAATCGGCAAGGGGTGCAGCGAGGAGTTCAAATTGCCGGCGGTACTCTCGAACGGTGGTCTCCTGCCGGAGTGCGAGCAGCTTCTCACACTGGTTACCCTCCTGGGTTGGACGGAAACGCTCAATGATCATCCCTTTCAACTCCGTCCAGCTCCGCACCACATGTCGTGTCACAACCCGCCTTTTCGGGCTGTGATAAAACTCTTTCTTACTTACTTTAGGGCAAAAATTTAGGAAATTTTTTTTTAAAACAGAAATAAATAATTTACTTACATTAACTTGATAATTCTCAAAATAAATTCACATACTTGTATTTACATAATAAATACTTTTACTTTCATAACATCTTTCTTTCAAACATTTCATATCAAAATAACTTTAAACATACGTAACGGAAAACATTACAGCAGCGGACTCCATACCCAATCTACACATCATCCACCCCTCCGCCAGCTCACCATTTGAACTTATTCTGACCTTCTCGTCGGAATACCTACAGCATGAAATACTTAATTAGCTAACGCCCAATAAGTCCCATAAATCCCACATGGATATTCATATGAATGCATGAATCAATTATGCTTTCTTATAAACTTTCTTTATCCTCATCATTTCTTATCTTTATTAGGGCCCAAGTGTTCATACCATTGCGCAATTTCATTTAGGTCTACGTAACACCGTGACCGTAACATATCCTTTAAACTCCCCTTGAGTTAGGAGTCGGTACGACACTTTTCTTAATTTCTGGTGATACATTTACCAGTCCCTTTATTATGGTTGACATACCATGCATGAAGTGATAATCACATATTATCCATGAAACATAAATTCTCTTGCATAGCATAGTACACACAGGTATTTGCTTTTTATACACACTGGTACACATTAATATACGCACAGTTATATAGCATAATGTACTCACAGGTACTTAACATCAAATGTACACACAGATACCTACTTTATACATACTCAAGTATTTATCATTGTACACACAGGTACGAAATCATGATACACATGCTTATTTTCATTATTGTACACACAAGTACATAACATATTATACACACAGGTACAAAATCATGGTACACATGCTCATTTTCATTATTGTACACACAGGTACATAACATCTTGTACACACTGGTACACATTAATATGCTCACAATTATTCATACATGACTATACCCCTAGGTATTCATATCGTGGCAAACATACAAGTTTACACTTAATTATACGCACAGGTATACATATACATACATTTCTTTCTAAACCTACATTTCATACTATAGGTGGGAAGGGTACTTACTTGATGTGAATGTCGGGCAACTTAACCTCGATTTCCCTTCTCCTAGACTCCTAGGATCCTGTTGGCCAATTACAAAGCCATTAGCCAAATTTCACTATGTTTCGATACGAAACATCCGTTAGTTAATAAATTGAGTTGCATTACTATGTATAACTCTAAAAACCACTGGTTTTTCTTATTTCTGTCTAACTTTACCCTATCGTTTCTAACAAAGGGCGGGTACCCTTTCTAGTCATTTTCTTATTCCATTGGAAACATTTCAAAATGGTTCGGGTTATTTAGACAAAAATCACGATTTTGCCCTTCGTGGGTTTACTAACCTACCCGAGCTCGATTTCGTTATTCTTACTAAAATAACCACATACTAATATCAAAATAACACCCTAGTGGGTCAAATCTCTTTATTTCTCAATTATGCCCCATTTTCATAAAACTTTGCGGTTTAGTCCCTGAAGTAAAATTTTGACGATTTTACCCCCAGGACTAAAATTTACTTCTTTGCATCAAAATTTCCTATTTTTCTCAAGGATCATTTTTACTTAAGGTACCATACCTTAAATCATTTGCAAAAATAACATTTTTGCCATTTAACACCTTTTTCACTTTTAATATATTCTTGAAAAATCAAAAACTCACAAACGATTGAGTTTTTAGACAAACCTTTCACGAAACCTAACAGTTTCATCGAGATCTACAACTTTCATGTTTTAACTTTTCCCAAAATCTCACTGTACAGGGGCGTTTTTGACTATTTTTCAAATCTGCCGAGAAGGAACTTTTTTTTCAATTTAGTCCCTTTGGCATTTTTACAAAAATCCGTTTCAAACTTGCAATTCTACCCCTGCAGAAACCATTCCATGCCTTAATACACACATTCTCATGCTCAAACATCATTTTTACAAAGTCAAACATCAAAATTACAAAAATAATTGCCATTTGGCACTATAAACCAAAGTTTCACAACTCAAACTTGCCAATCATCATATATACATAAAATTCCAGCAGATACATGCTCAAAACCCCTCATGGGTTTGAAAGAATAAAATCAAAACAAAATTCAAAACTTTAAACTTTAAAACTTACCCAAATAATACTTTTTGGATTTCTAGCCTTCAAAGGCTTCTTGAACTTCTTCTTGGACTTCCTTTTCATGCAAAAATATCATGGATTAATTTTTGCCCTTTACCCATGAAAAATCCCTTGAAAACTCATTAAAAAGTTTAGGATTTTACCTTAAAACTTGTGGGAAATCCTTGTACTTGCTTGTAAAACTCGTTTGGGGATATTTTTGCAAAGTTTGGGGGCTAAGAAATTTTTTTAGAGCTGTTGGTTATGGCTGCCGGAGCTTGGAAGGAAAGAAAGGAAGTGGATTTTTGTGATAACTTTGCCTTAAATGCATCCTTATCACATTTGGTGACTCATGGTAACCCATGAGTATACCACTAGGTGTCCTCATCTTATTGGGCCACATTGCATGGCTTGTTGGCCCAATAGAATTCAAGCAAATGTCCACTTTATGGAGTTAAAAATTTATACTGTGTAATTTTTCATCACACAGTATTTTTCCTATACTGCTGTGGTCAAATCAGTGTACCTTCTATCCTTAGACTGTATAAAAATATTTAACTAACTTTTCGTTTACTTTTGGAGACCAATCATAACATTTTTCGTATCTGTGTTTTCATTTAGCAGTATTCTTATACTGCTCTGGCCTCCTTTCTATCCCCGGTTAGGGTTAGGACAACCTCTATGTCCTATTTACATTATAATCATTCATTCGTTTATATCACAATTTCACAATTAATTATGACATGAAATTCATTTTATGGATATTATGCGCAAATCTCTGAGTCATCAAACTCATAAAATTTTTATTTAATAATATCCACCATTGCATTACATATGCCATAAAATTTGCAATCAATGCCGCTCATTCATATTTTATTGTAATTTTCACAGAAACTACAATTTTTACAAAATTTCACATTTTTAAGAATAAATTCATTAATTAATCCTAATTAAATATTAGGTTTCATTGATGACGTTTTCTCGGTCATTACACGTCGGCCATCCTCCCATTGAAACCATGCTAAAGCCTCTCCGTCGAGACTCACTAACGCATCCTCTAACTTCTCCGATTCATTCAGACGGTTGAGCATAAAATACCTTTCAGCCTGAAAAGTCCATCCATCCGAATTTTGTCCGTCAAAGGTAGGCATCTCTACCCACTGCGTCCGGCACTCCATCTTCCCTCCTCCTTCTTGACTATCTTGGTTTTCGCGATGATCGCCTGTTGCTACCTCGACCGTTGAGGCCTTCGACTGCAAGGTGGGCGTAACCATCTTTGCCGATGATGTGTCTGAAGTCCTTTCTAAAAGACGACGACGTATTCCTTGCAATTCAGAGAACAATTTGGCCATTCCATCTTCCAACTGAAAAGCTTCTTAACATTAGTCTTCATCTCATCCAGTTCTCGTTGGAAGACCTCCCTGCTTGATTCCACCTTCTCCAAACGATCTTCGAGCTTCTTTGCAGCAGCCGCCGTCCGTTGATCGTCTGCTCTGATACCAATTTGTTAGACTCAGGTATGTTTTAGTCAAGGAAATAAGCAATCTCAGGTAATTAAGGAAGATTATCTCGCTCTTTATTCACAATACTGAATTGAAAGACACAGGATAAGGCTATTGGAGTGAGCCTTGCACTCTTATTGTAGAAGTAGAACATAAACAGTCTAAAGAGAAAATCTATGCTTTTACCCCCTTTCTCTAGTCTACTTATACTTCCTGACTCTCCCTCTACTCACTCATCCTTACAACGTGACCCCACTGCATAACCACCCACGTTCTATTCCTCCTCCTCATCCTGAATTCTCGGGGCCTCCTTCACAAACTTGCTGCCCCCCCTAACTTCCTCCATGCCACCCATTCTCCCTTCTATCTGCTTCAAGGCCAAGATTCTTGCTAAATCAGCCTTTTTTTGTGGGCCACGTCTGGCATATGTGAATCTGATAGGAGGTCTAAAAGAACCATTCCCATCAATGTCTCAACAACAACAAGAACTTTTTTCAAATATTGCCGGTTTGGTTTTGTTTTAAGGATTTTTTAATATGTTTTTTTGTGTTTTTTAAAACAAAAATTTTAAAAACACTTTCAATATAATTTTTAAAAATTTTTTATTTTAAAACAAAATTATTTTTATCTATTTTAAAAATACTATTAAAGAAATAATTTGTCTCCCAAAGCCATTATTATTGTAATTTTAGTATCTCCCTTTAAAGGATTAAAAATTTTTCTTAAAAAATTGCTTTTTTTACATTGAAAATTGTTAATCTATCTACGTATCGAAAAGCCTTCACAAATAAAAATAAAAAAAAGCTCGGTCTCTGTCCATGGGCAAAGGTGCTGTAGCGATGCTATTAAGCATTAGCTATAATTGTGGTTCGGTCTTTTGGTGACAATTCCGAACGCTAGACCTCACAAAGAGACTCCCTGCACCCTCACTTCCTAAAATCCCCTTCCCTTTTTCTCCCCCTCCTCCTCCTCCGCCGCCTCTGTGATTTCCATTTCCAACTTCTTCTGCAAACCCTCCTTCTCGCCAATGGAAAGCCAGCTACTGAACTCAACGACAAACAACAAATTTCATCAGAACACGGCCATGGATGCCTACCAACAGCCCCACCGTTACACGAGACCGCCGGCACCACTGCCGCCGCCGCCGTCAGATCCCTACCACCACCAACAACAACCTCCGCCGCCGCCTCTGCCTAGGCCACCGGTGCCTCCCCAGGGCGGCCACTTGTACTCCAACCAGTTCCAATATTCGCCGTCGCCTCCTCCTCCGCCGTCTCAGTGGGCTCCACTGCCGCCTCCTCACCCTCACCCCGACCATTTCCCTCCTCCGGGCTCTTATCCTCCGCCGCAGCACCATTACCCCCCCGTCCACCAGAACCACTTCCCTTCGGCGGCTCCTCCGCAGCGTCCGCCTCGGTCTCCACTGCCTCCTCACTTCCCTCCCCATCCTCCCCAGTGTTACGCTCCGGTAATTTCCAAAATCCATTCTTTTTGTTCCGAATCAGTATTTCTTTCAATTTTTCCCTTTCTTCGTCAAATTCTTAGGGTTTTAGTTTCTTGGTTTCACTTGCGTTCTGATTGAATCCAATTTTTAGAATTTGTGGTTGTTATTTGTTAAAATTCCATTTGTTCTTTGTCCGAGAGACCAATCTTTTTGGCTCATGGATCGCTTTGAATTAATTTATGGAGGTTCTAGGTTTTGTTTCCTGCTTGGACTGAGCTTCTTATGGTTATATTTTTGGTAGGAATGGGGAGCTCCAACTGGTTCACATTACCAAGGTTTGTTTCAATTTACTTACAAAATTTATTAATTTTCTTGTCCCCAACTGTCTTGTATCAATTACCTGATGGTTTTGACTTAATTTTTGAGATTTTGAGTTGAAGCTTTTGTCTGAGCACATGTCATAGGTGTAAAACAACCTAAGGAACAGAACAGAACAACGACAGAAATATAACCATAAGAAGCCCATTCAAAGCGGATTGCCCTTTAGTGAGATACCCCTTTTTTTATGCTAGTTGCATTGTGTTCAAGTTTTATTATTTTGTCAACTGCAGCCCATAACAATGAAGAAGATTGGGCTGCAAAGGCCAGAGCATGGGCAGATGCTAAAGCCGCAATGGAGAACCAGCATCCACAATCACAGTTTGTACCAGCCGGCAGAGTGGATGAACAGAGTCATTACCATGACCAATATCTCCATTCTTCTGACTTACATTACACAGAAATTCAGCATCAGTCTCTTCCTGCATCTAGCTATCAACAAGTTCCAGTTCCAGCCGCACCTCTACACTGGCCACCGGCAACTCACCCCTTGGAGGCTCCTTCTGGCTCTGATGCTTCTTACGGTGCAGAGGGACATCTTCACACTGTGCGAGATGGAATGTCGGCTACAGATTCAAATGCTATGATTCAAAGTCAAGGAAATCTACCTAAAAGTCCATCTGTTCATCAGCAGGAGGTACCTTCTAGTTATTCTTCTGTTACAGGTAATAATTCATATGGTATATTGAATTTGTATGTGAAGCCTCTGCTTCAGAAGTGCTTTTACGGAATGCAAATTTGATTACTAATTCCATGTTTCCCTGTCCATAGGAAATCATACTGGGAAACTTCTGTATTTATTTAGTAAAATCAGATTTATTCTACGTGCTTCTTTGTCTGATTTTTAATCATCCCTTGAGTTTGTTTTTCTCAAAGTGTGTATAGAGTCTTATTGAGCAGCAATGTGCCATATTTTCTCTTTCTACATGCATTGTCTTTAGCTAGATTGCAACTGCAAGTAATTCTTTCATCGTGAACCATATCATGTATGGATGATTCATTAGACTGCATTAGTCCTGCAGAAGGAGACCATGACTTTTTTTTTTTGGGGGGAGCCAATAGTACATAGTTCTCTAGGAACCCCTTAAGCTACTCTTTTGAAGGTGCCCTTTTAATATCTATCTCTTGGCTTAGTAACTGCACAAGAAAGTGGTTAGCTTTCTCACAAAAGGAAAATGGTGTAGCTTGCTGTAATGTTGGTGGAAAATTTGAATCTCTTTCGCTCATGGGTTTACTTTCTGTTATTAATTTTCGAAATATTGCTATTTTTCTGATTGGCTGTAATGGTAGGAAACGATGGAGGTGTAAATCAAATTGAGCATTCATACAGCATGTTGTCTCAGGAAGGCCAGTGCCATGTGCAACCACCACCTGCTATGCCTCTTGCTGATCAGCCTTTAGAACTTGCACCTAGATTTAATCACGATAACCCACATATCCTATCCGGCTATCCTTATTTTGACTCTGCTGGACCTATAAGAGGGATGGACACTGTTGCCGCGATGCCTTCCAGGAACAGTTGGACTGCTCCTGTCACCCTTGGCGTATCTTATCCTCCCATCCCTCCAGCTATGCCATCAGGGCCTCGGGTATAATTCAGTTTGTGTTGAGGTTTAGTTTAGTTCTAAGGCTTTGATAGTAATCGCTAATAATTATTTCATAAAGCAGCATGATCCTGCACTAGTTGCGCCATCTCCTGTTCCTGGGCATGCTGCTCCTCCATATAGCAGTTTTCCTGGATCAGGCCTTCAGCCAACAACTGGATCTACTGGTCCCCCATTTGCCCTAAGTGCTGGCACTTCTCTCCACCCAACTACAGCTTTCTCTGGTGATGCATATGGAATTCCTAGTGTTTCTGAACGCCCAAAAAAGGTCTGTTTTCTCAGTAATATGGCTGGAATGCTGATGTAAATCATATGTTCTTTTTCCAATTATAACAAATAAAAAATTTTCAGGCTCCCGTGCCTAATTGGCTTAAGGAGGAAATAAAGAAAGCAGTTATCACAAGTTCGTCTTTGGACCAACCCAAGGAGGAGACACAATCTATTGAGGATGAAGATGGTGATAAATCTTTTGGGAAGGGTGACCAAGAAGATAGCAAAAGCATTGATTCTTCTCGATCAGCGGAAGAAGAAGATGATGATGAGGTTTTGTTATATTATTGTATTCCTCGTTAATGGAAGTTGTTTTGTTATTTCACCCATCACTTGATTGTTTGGAAGTATTTCACTTAACTTCGGAAATTGATCTTCTGTAATCATATCCTTGTAGGATTATGTAGAAGCAGCTAGAACTGCAGCAATTAACCAGGAAATAAAACGTGTCTTAACTGAAGTCCTTTTGAAGGTTGTCATTTAGAAGGAAATGATTTCCTAAATCAATTTTACTTTGTTATTGTTTTAACTTTTACTATTATTGAATAGGTAACGGATGAGTTGTTTGATGAGATTGCAACGAAAGTTCTGAATGAAGATGACCTAACAGTTGAAGGTGAATGTACTCTGATATTTAAGACTGAATATATTGCTTGCTATGTATATTGTTAGACAATTTCTTAAATTAATGTTTCCGTGGCTCAAATGTCAATTTTGTTTAATGCAGTTGATAAAAGTAGAGTCACTTCAAACCATAGGGATTCTCCGTCTCCCCCTACGCTTCCAACTCCCAAGGCAACTGCAAAAATTCTAATTCCGGGTAAATCCAAGGTATCTGAGATTAAAGGAATCACTGGAAAATCAAGTTCTAGCTCGTCTGGAGATGTATTGGGTCTTGCAAATTATGCTACTGACGATGAGGATGGTGATGAGTCTGAGAGTGCAGGATCTCCAAAACATAGGAAAAAGGATGTTCTTCAACTTGAAAACCCTTCAGAAGACAGGCATGATGTTGATGCTAATGGCAGCTCTTTAGTACAACCTGACGAGCTCAGTAGAAACCAGACGAATTTGGAGAGTGAGCCTAGTAAAGCGAGTCTAATTGAGTCTAGTTATACTAACACTGATGCTGTTACTGATTTTCAAAAAATTAGGAAAAAGGAAAGTGATGTTGGTGGAAGCACATTAGGTGGTAGGTCAAAAGACGTTGCAAGCATGGCTAGATCTGAGCTCCTTGAAAATGAGGACCTTAAGATGAAAAGATCAAAAGATAATAATCAAGTTAAGGAAACGAAGATAAGGCTGGATAAGAATGATCGGCATGAAAGTAAGAGAAGTTCAGAAAAAGACTTCCAAAAGGAGGAAGAGAGAGGTAAGACTATAACAGATGAGAAGGGCAACGGAAATCATAGGAGGCATGATGAAAGGCATTCTAGAAAGGAAAAGACAGGAGAACTGAATGGCTCTAAAGATAGAAGAAAAGAGCAAAGTCCTAATTTTTTGGAGAAAGTGCAAGAATCTGAATCAAAGAAAAGGTCTTCGCATGCTGTTGTCAAGGAGGGCAGAAAAGAAACAGAGGCTCCCCGCAGAGCTGGTGCCAAAGAAGAAGGTAACAGAAAAAAAGAACACAACGAGGATAAGGATGATGAGAGATCAAGACGTAAACATGCAAGTGACTCAAGCAGGCACAAGAGAAGACGTTCCTCTTCTATCAGTAGGGCCAGAAACAGCAAGGATGACTCAATTCATCACGATGATGAATCAAGTGATGAAGCTTTTAATGATTCTAAGAGGTCCACTACTAATAATTTTGTATCTGCGTTAATGGGGCTTCATACACTTTATAATTTGCTTTGGGTTCCTAACAGTTTTTTATAAAGAGGTCACAACTAAAAGCCATAAAGAAAACCTGTCTGGACACTTGCTTTAAAGTCAAGACGTAAATATTTCTTTGCTTGATGCAGGAAGTTGTGTTCGAGGAGACGCAATTCACCATCACCTTCGCCTATCAAGTCTAGAAGAAGGTACCAATTTGCAGGACATCTTATATCCCATTAGCGTATGAAGTAGCACTAAAAGCGAAGTTGACCTTATGTGCTCGAGACATTGCCCTAAATTCCTAATAGACTCACATTTTACATAGAAGTCATCAGAATCACGTAAATTATTTGAACGGGAGCTATTTATAGGTTTATGTGATTAATATAAGAAACACATGACTGTTTAAATCCTGCTCAGCATGCTCATATGTTGACTTTCACATGATACTAGTAGTAGTAGCTAACTTAACGTGGATTTTCTTTTCCTGTTTTTTTGGGACATTATAACTACTTACTAGTACTTTTCTTTGCTGCTCGGAACTATTTGGAATCGGGACATATGCTTTTCAATCTTATTTCGCTTATTCTTTTTATCCTTATTTTTTCTTCTAAATAATTATTGGCATCGTGGATTCTTTGGTTGAAATAAGTCAATTCCTTAAGCAAACTTGAAATGATGGGATTAGGAAGGATGTTATGTAATTATTTGTAGCTTTCTGCTTTGATTGTTGAGACAGACACTAAAACTACAAGTTGGTTTTGAAGAGTGCTGCTTAATGCTTGTCTTTTAAGATAGTTGTACACTCTCCGACGTTATCCAGATGTTTATTCTCAATATTGGATTACGTTGCAGATATAATTACCAAGTTATGGCTAAATGAATGATGGTCTTTTGTGTGCATAATTTTGGATGCCAATGTTCTCATAGAAAAATGTTGTTACCTTTTTTTCTTTTGTGTGGGTCTTTGTGTCTTTTATATCTTTAAATTTGTCTGTCCGACAATTGGAAGACTGCAGTGCAGTGTTAGCTAAAGCTGGGTGTTGGGACCTTTTCGTTTTCAAATACCAACTGTGTAAATTAACCTGAAACTCGATGTTCACTTTTGTTGATTAATTCTACATCTCTAGTAATTGTCTTTTAGTGTTTCAGGACCATTTTTGTGCATTTAATGTGAACACATATATGATGTTAGTACAGTCAGCCCCACGGCGAGTTTAATAATTAGACAACTACTCCAATCCGATCATTAACTAGATAAACAAACGTTAGCAATGAAAAAAAAAGGCAAAACACAAAAGTTCAAAATATCTTCTGTGAATTGTAATCTTTCGACTTGGAAAATTTTCAGCGAGTGGATTGGCAGTGTTTCTAACATTGTTTGGTTATATTTACATATACCTGTTTTTACTTTGATTCTGGCGTGACTGTAACTTTCTGAAAGCCCAAATTGCCGTCATTAGAAGCATACTAGTTTTTGCTAAGAGTGAACTTCCAATAGAACACGAGTGTGAACAAGGTTGAGCATCTCTTTTTAAAGTATGTATGTTTGACTCACCATGTGTCCATGTCAGTATGATCGGTGTTTTTATTTCTAGACAAGTTTCGCGGTCTCCACATAGCAAGCGTTCACAGCGCAGGCATTCTCCCTATTCTTCTCATGATAGCAAAAGGTATGTTGTCATGAAGTCTTTAAGACTGTCTTGTGTTTTTGAGACATGCCCACCACCAATCAATGGGCAATTCAGGTGAAACTGCTGCGTCTTCGGTTATGATTGTTGTCCAGCTTGTTGACTTTACTAAATTTTGTGCAGGGGAAGGATGTCAAGGTCCAGAACTCCTGTGCGGCGGCATAGATGATTGGAGGAACATCATGTGAAGTGAAAGTTTAAGTTGTGTCACTCACAAATCTGGCGCACAGCCATTGCTTCTGAGTAATGTACTTGAACATGCTTCGTTAAGTGGGTTTTAATGGTTTTAATGGTTAAAGTTGTTCTGTACTCTTCAGTCCCTAGGACAGTGGCGATCAAAGTCAAGCTGAGGCTCGTTTAAGCTTGCTCTGCAAGCTGTTGGTGCATCGGTAGTTTAGCTGGCCCCGAGTTTCTTAAGAAATTTTCAGTGGTTATTGGGTCTGAGGGTTGATTTATAGTTGCGACATGACATGTATTGTATGTACCCTTCAAAAGCATTGAAGGGCTGTATGTGGTGTTCAAAAAGCATCAAAGGGGTGTCATCTTTTGTATTGTTGTCCTCCTCTTTCCCTCCCTTTTGCATGGGGATTTCGGCCATGGTGTTTCTTTCCGTTGTGGATGGAATGCGCTGTAATCCTGCATTCCTGCTGGCAAATCTCCAAGTGGGGCCCACCCCTTATCAGAATGTAGAGCTAATGCCGTGGAGTCCTTGAGCTGTTGTGTTGAAGGTGCATTTAGGATGCGTTTGGTAAATTTAAATTAGTGATTTGATTTGAGTAATGTGATTTGAATTAAGATTTGAGTTAATGCTTTAAATTGTTATTCGAATTGACGCTTAAATGTTCATTTAAATTTTAATCTGAGTATGGAATAAAATTGAAATTTGTGTTTGAAGGGATAATGAAAATAGTTTTTTATTTATTAATAAATTTAATAAAATCTTAATAGAATCATCTTATTGAAATTAGTTTCACTAGAAAATAGTTTCACTAGAAACATAAGAAAAATAGAATCATCTTATTTAATATTAAATAAAGAAGTTTTGATTTTTTTTTTCAAATATAGAAAGGAGAATTTTAGCTTTTATAGTAGCAAAGATATTCGAGTATCAAAAATTTAAGGGATTAGATATTTGAAAACTTAAATTTTTAATACTTAAAAGATTTAAATTTCGGTAAAATAAACACGTATTTAAAATATTTTTAATATATAAATTTAAATTTAAGTTAATTGAGTTTAAAACATACCCAAAACAAACAGATCCATACAGGTAGCTGAGGACTGAGGACTTGTTTGTGGATCCATTTGGCAATAGCCATCAAATAAAGTTGTCGCTGGCCGCTAAAAGATGCCTCTTTGGACGAAATGAAGGTAGTTTATGGGGCGGATAAATGTATTCAACGTGATAAATATGAGTGTTTTGGGAATGGAATTCAATGGGACCCCTTTTTTCTTTCTTTTGTATTTTTCCCAACTCAATTGAACGGAAACAACCGTGACACGTGCATGTTAAACCTTTTTTTGCCCCCTCCATTTTGTTGTTGTTACACCCTCATTTCTATTACAAAGATTTCTATAATGTGCATGATTTACGATAATTTTCAAAAGAAATTCAAAATACTGCTTTTCCGACACAAAAATCAAATGACACAATGTTATCGATGCAATATTCAAAGAGCCCGCACAAACCAGGGACTCCTTTTTTTTTTTTTTGGGCCTAAACCAAGTATAATACATTAGTCCACAGTATAATAAAAAACATTATAACACGTAAGTAAGTGCATAGTTAACGATAATAATAATTTACCATAAAAAAACAATAATATATATACATATATATATTTTTTAAAAAGGCAGACTAGTGGAGACGGCCATATGAGAGATCTGTTGGCGTTGACTTTCTATCTGGCAAAACGAGAAAAACAAAACGGTACAAGGGATATTCAAAATTTCAAATGAAAGCCAAAGTGGTGTGTGAAGTGTAGAGTGTGAACTGAAAGCAAAGCTTAAAAAAATGAGTATGAGATGTGCATAACGACAACTCTCACATGCATCCCTCACTCACCTCCTCTGCCGCCTTACGCGTCTTAGTTGTTCACGACCGTGCCTCCTCCTCCTTCTCTTTATGCGTTCGTTACTCCTCCAATTCTCCCTTATTTTTCCTCCCTTTCTTTCAGTTAAAGTTTCACTCTTCTTGTTTGTTTCTTTCTTTGTGCCATACCAAAACCCAACTTCACATTTTCTTCTTATATACAAACAAAAAAATAAATAAATTAACGTATCTCCATTCCACTTCTTGTCATCAAGCATTCTGCAATGAAGGTTTTGTTTCTTTTTCTTCTTCTTTTATTTTCTTTTCTTTTTTGAATTGGCATTGCCTCTCATTAGCTAAGCTGTTTTTGGCTTGCAGGCCGTTAAGATGGGACTATGGTCGATTTGGCTATCTGGGTCTGCTTTGATTGGCTTCTCCTTCTATTCCACTCAGAGGTTACCTCCTCTTATAGATCAGATAGCCAAATTTACAGAGAATCAGAAAGACTTTCGTGATCTGGGCAATCCGAAAATCACCATATTCTCGGCTGCTAGTCCTTTTATTGGCTCTGTTGCTGATAGACAGAGCCTGGCTGATCGTTCGTAGATTGGTTTGTCCTCACAAATTCAAGTTGTTCTTTTCAGCAAACACCCTTCCGTTTTTTCTTTCGCAGATGCTTTTGGTTCGCGGGTTTTGGTCGAACCAAACATTGATTTTACGTAAGTCAATAAAAAATGAGTTCTTTTGTCTATTTCTTGCTTATAATATTCAACTGTATGACATAAAACTTTGAAAATGGATGTGTAAGATGAATATTTTTACAATTATAAAGATTTCATGTATAGATGCTTCAATAGATTTTGCGCAGGTTGGTTCTTTTTTTATGGGATTAACTATGATTGATTAGATAAAACCTCAGAAGGTTCTTTTTACATGTTGTCTTCTAAATGGAAGGACTTACATTTTTAAAGGCATATATGTTCTAGGTAAGTTCTTGTTCAAACTAAGGGAAGATTATATTACGATTTGACATCTGACCTATGTCTATTTATGTTAAGGTTCCTTGGTACCCCATTCTTTCATTCCATGATGGCAAGAGCATATTCATTCAAACCAGACATTTCAGTTCTGGTCCACACTGAAACTGTGCTCTTTCCTGACTTCATTTCCACTCTGAATTATGCAATTGAACTAGACCATGACTGGCTCCTGGTTGCTTTGTCTCGAAATCTGTCTCATTTCCCATTCCACTTGGATGAGGATGGGAAGCATTGGAGAAGAGAGGATGGAAAATTGATAAGAAGCCGGGAGGTAGTAAATAACCTATTACAGACTTAAACTTGATGGTCTCTCCAAACAAATTCACATTGAAATTGTTCTTTCTCTTTCAAAAGTTGCAGGAGATAATACACGGTGAGAGTTGGCAGCAGAATCCTTGTGAAGGAAAAAAGTTTATGGCATGGAATAATGGAGATCTTCCCTTACATTCAGTAGTTCTCCCTCCTTTTTTGTATGGGAGAGGGGTCCATGATAATTGGGTCATTAATGAGGCCTTGTCATCTTCCTTTAGATTCGTGTTTGATGCAAAGCTTAACCATCTCTAGCTTTTATCTTGATGATGAAGAGCACAAGTCTTATAAGGCTTTTGGGGGTTCCAATGATTCGAATTATGAAAACAGAAGTTGGGAATATGATGGAAATTCTCACTTGGGAATGGCATATGGATCACTGTTCTATCAAAGATCCAATTATTCTGACCTGGTAAATCTTTTAAAATGTGATGGCAAATATACTTTTTTCGACACAACAGAGACCATTTTTCATCCGCTTGGATATGACACCGTACAAAGCTTTGGGAAAGGAAGGATTTTGCACTCTTGGAGGAAGAATAAAAGGAGCGCTTGTCTTGACTCTCTTAAGCCTCTAAACAGAATCTTAGACTGCTCATTAACGGCTCAGATTAAGCCTTCAGAATCGTTTGAGTTTCGGTTCTCCTTAGAGTCACTCCTTCCATTACTTGCAGACAAGAACAAGACTATAGTGCTTGCGGTTGCGGGATATAGTTATAAAGACATGCTAATGAGTTGGGTTTGCAGATTACGCCGTTTGCAGATCATAAATTTCATTTTCTGTGCTCTTGATGTTGAAACATACAACTTCTCTATCTTGCACGTACTTGCTACTTCATTTGCTATTTATTTTTTATTACTTCTTATTTATCATCGTGGTTTCCCTCATGCATGTTACATGTTCCAATGAATTATCTGATTTTATGGACTTATAATTTGTTATTTGGGCCTGCCTGTCTTTAGGGATTTGTTAGCTCCAAGTGATATCAGCTTCAACGATTGCCACTTCGGCACAAAGTGCTTTCAGAGGGTGACCACAGTGAAGTCCAGAATGGTTCTTAAGATACTGAAGTTGGGTTACAACGTTCTTCTCAGTGATGTTGATGTATACTGGTTTAAAAATCCATTGCCATTTCTTTCCTCTTTTGGTCCTTCTGTTCTTCCAGCTCAGTCTGATGAATACAATGAAACAGGTTCTTATTCTAAACATCTCACGTGTTGATAGTCAGCTCAAAATTTCTTGTTTCTTAGTGGGATTCTCCTGTAGATTGAAAGAAGAATAACTAAAGATTATAATATTTGAAATTACTGTGTTGCATGGACGCATGCAAGTCCTCTAACACTATATCTAGGCCTTAATTTTATTTTTTACCTGCAGGACCTATAAATATACCCAGGAGATTGAACTCAGGATTTTACTTTGCTCGGTCGGATGGTTCAACTATTGCAGCCATGGAAAAGGTGGTGAAGCATGCGGCAAATTCAGGCTTGTCCGAGCAGCCAAGCTTTTACGACACACTATGCGGAGAAAAGGGGACCAATCGCGTTGGTGACAATAGATGTGTAGAGCCTGAAACAAATCTGACAGTCCATTTCTTGGACAGAAATCAATTTCCAAACGGTGCATACCAAAGACTTTGGCAGCAAAAAAATGTACGAGCAGCCTGTAAGAAGAAGGGCTGTTTTGTTATCCATAACAATTGGATAAGCGGAAGGCAGAAGAAGCTAGAACGCCAGGTATCTTCTGGCTTATGGGAGTATGACATGAGCGCAAGAATGTGCATACAAACCTGGCATCAGTCCAAATTGGCACTTAGTATTTGAGTTGATCCTTTCATATCCAATATTGGTGGCTGAACTAAAGACAAAAAAGACAATTCTTTCTCGCCTGTTTCTTGACTATGAAGAGCTTTGGATTCTTCACATCTTTCTGTTTAAAAAGTATTAAATTATGACAGCCGGCCATATAAACCGAGAAGGGTAGAGAATGATTTTGTAGTATTACCACGCCTCAAGCAAATAGAGAGCAACCAAAGATTAGGCCATTGGATTACTATGAAACAGTTGGCTGAGACTCTAAGACTACCTGTTCTTGACAGCTATGCTAAGGAAGTGTGCCAAGTTATTAGGCCTTGTCAGGGACATTAACAGTGAACCCAAAGGAAAGAAAGAAATCAAAGGATCGGCTTTTCCTGACACCGAATCTAGAGGAGGAAATTCTATGTCACTTAACATGAGCTTTAAGTCAAAGGGTAGTTTTGTGAGGATAGTACACAGAGGTGGGAGAGAAGAGCTGTATCCTTATGCAATTCAAGCATTTCAGTTGATGGAGAAGTATCCGGGGACATGTGTCGCCAAGCCACAAGTTTTCAAGAATCCCCATAAGTCCCTTTTGTGTCCTGAAGAGACGCTCTTGCCCGGTGAGAAATATTTGATAATTCCATCCACTACCGTGAAGAAACTTCAGCAAAAACATCCCGAGAAGGCAAACGGGAGAGGCTCTGATGAAGGCGAAGAGGAGATATGGGATGATCTAAGTGTGGATCAAGTTGAAGTTAACTTTGAGGAAACTGTTTCTTCTGCAAAGGAATTTTATGCCCCAAAGATAAGGTCAGAAAGAAGTTTGTTGGTAAAAGGAATAAGGAAGAAGAAGACTTTTGTACCTCCTCTTCCAAAGGCAAGATCATATAAAGGACCTGGGTGGGAACCCAGCTTAACTTCTGTACAAGAGGTTTCTCCATGACCTTGGTTCTATCTAACGTTGTCCCTTCCTTTTTTGCAATTTTTTCTGGCATGTGATTGAATTAAACAAATTGGGGATGTACTCCTTCCAATAAGTATTGGTATATTTCAATTTTCCATTCTTTGCTTAGATGGTCCATGTTTCCAAGTTTTGATGATAGTTTGGACTATCTACTGCAACATTTCTTCCAACGCTTTAAAATTTCACTGCAAATCTAAAGCTTTCTTTCTCTTTCAATTGTATTTCATTTTTTTGTTCTTTTGGAGATTGGACTCTTCTTATTGTAAAATTAGTGTAAATTAAGGCATATACCACTTTTGAAGTCAAGTTATTCATCTATACCATTGGATGTGAAAATGAGGCTCGAATTTCCTGTAAACATGGTATGTTTAAAATCCAATTATTTTGAAGTGTTAATCCTCTAACGCACCCCGAAAGTTCACTTTGCCAAGATCAATGGTACGTTTAACTATTCTCTTGCTGAATTGTTATTACCGTTCTACGCTTTAGGAATGCAAGGGCTCTCTTCTAAATTGGCCAGCATGCCAGAAACTAAATAGACTAATCTGATTGCCTAATTGTAACAAGAAAATTTTAGAAGCCCGTAGAGTAATCTCAACAAAGAATGTGGGGACAATCTAAGAATAAGAGAAGCATATTTTAAACTCTGAATCTTCTAGATACAATATCAAATATGTGGGTGTGCTAAACTAGATTATTACACATCAAAGTTGATTGGTCATAGAACATATTATATATTAGCTTTTAAATTACTATCTTAAGGAAGTTCAAGACAACAAACATAACTTTTGCTTTCTTCCATTGTTTGCTTTCTCTAGCATATCCGGTTACCAGTTTGCATGGCAAACCATGAATTGCAGCCATTACGTAGAGACAATTACAGATTTGAATTCAGATTTCTTTCTATAAAATCTCAAACACGGATTCCATATTTTTGAAGAAAGAACACCATAAGCTTCAAGAAAGATTTAAGTTAAAATAATCTATTTTCGTTTCAGATATATTGAGACTTCCACCCGGAGGAAGTCTCTCTCTCGTCAATCAGAAAAATGCTTAATTATTTCACAAATCAATCTTGGTTTAAAAAAAGATGGGTATTTTAAAATAACCACAATACATAAGTTGTTCACCACTCCAATAATGTCCAAAAGTGTCAACTCATAACATATAAGACAAAAGCTTGGTCAAGATCCAGGTGTAGATAACAGAAAAATAGCACCCACTGGGATAGTTACTGCCCAAGAAACCACAATCTCCCTCACAGTCTCTGCCCTAACACGGTTAAGCCCTCTTGCAAAACCAACCCCCATCACTGCACCAACCAAAGTATGTGTGGCTGAGATTGGCAATCCCAGTTTCGATGCAAATAGGACCACAGAGGCTGCAGCAAACTCTGCCGCAAATCCCCTAGTTGGTGTGAGCTCTGTGATCTTTTTCCCGATTGTTGCTATAACCCGGTAACCCCACATCATAAGCCCCGCCACAATACCGAAACCTCCCCAAGCAAGGACATCAGTGGTGATAACAATCTCTGTGCCACTGGCGGAGCCTCCGTGAAGTATGGACAGTGCGGCAGCTAATGGGCCTATGGCATTGGAGACATCGTTTCCTCCGTGTGCAAACGACATGAAGCAGGCTGAGAGGACCTGCATGTATCCGAACACCCCGTAGACTATCTCCAACTGGATGCCCTTTGGACCAGCTATGTCGGAGAGGAAGCCTAAGGACTTGTTGGTGTCATCGTTGTGCTCTTCTTGCGATGATGATGAGGAGGTTGACTTTTCGAGTAGATGACCGAGCTGTTTTCTGATGATTCTGTCGACTAAAAATGCGCCTGCTGTTCCGCAGGCTAGAGCCTGGGCTAAGGCCACAGGGAATGCCTTGCTGAGAGGAAAGGCTGCAAATGAGATTCCTGTCACGCCCAAGAATACGGCGATCGGTGCAGCTGCTGCCGCTGCTTGTCCAGGATTTGGAGCACTGTACACGTACTGAAGACAGAAAGCATATGTAAAGAGCATTTAACTAAAAGTCACTGTTTTTTCCACCAAAAAAAAAAAAAAACTAAAAGTCATTGTTTTAGTTTAGGACTAAGAAATACATCCACCATCCATGTGGCTTGATAATTCTTAAGGATACAAAGCCTTGTCTTAGACTAAGTTCAAATATTTGGCAAGAGATCATATATTCTACCTAATAGACAGCGTGTTGCTATGTTAGTATATGTCCCCCCATCCCTTTTGAAAATTTTTTTGGCTTCGCCTTGGTTCATATCATGATCAAGAAAGGTGGAATTAATCCATTAAAATGATATAAAACCAGAAGTGTCTTTCTATCAAAGCTATAGGATATAATTTTTTCTTACAAGGTTTAGTTGAGTTTCAAAAGCAACGTGGGTGTAGTCAAGGTTTCAAGGAAAACAAACATACCCGGCGGATGCATCTGTAAACAAGAAAAGACACAGCAGCTCCCATTAATGGTGAGACCACCCAGGAAGAAGTGACTCTAACGAGAGAACTCCAAAAGACTGCACCTGCTCCTCCATAGACAAGTCCAAATCCAACCATTGATCCTACTATACAGTGTGTAGTAGACACGGGCCACCCGTAATATGATGCCACCTGGCCAAAATTAGGAGAATTTGTTAATTTACTTTTAGATAAAGTCTAAAAATGTAGCACATAAGCTTTGAGAGGAAAATATACATTGAGTTTCTGGCAGAGGATTGATGAGTATTTGGCATGTTTAATATGTTGCCTGCCAAAGTAAGTGAATTTAAGTGTTTTGATGAAAAATAATGGCAAAACTAGTTCTAGATTTTCAAGTGCTTTTTCTCATCTCAAGTAGAGGTGACAGTTTTTTCGGTTGTAATTGACGTCTCGCAGTCAAAGGCGAAGACAGAGGATGGTTAGGAGAAATTTTTTTAAGGTGAATTTTTTCCTAACGGCTTAGAATGTGATCTTGAGAAACTTTGAGATAATGGCTTTGAGGGATACTTAAATAAATTATTGCCTAGCCAACTGCAAAAAACACATGGCATATATGATGCAGGAAAAAAAATTTTATTTTATTTTTTTTTTCAAAGCCTTACTGAGGAATTAAATTTTAATTTATTCCCTCTGTAAGATTTACAAGAGCAATAAATTAATTGAAAAAAAAAAAAAGAGGAAGGAAAACAGGGTAACTAATAACTGAGTAGACTAGGATTTACATTTCTATTCTGCAGGCACCAATTTCCAATTTTATGTTTCATCTAAGAGAATTAATCTCCTGAAAATTTCTTTCACATTGGCTCTCTTGATATACACAATGTACAAAATTGGTATCACTTCTTGTTATTTGCTCCTCGTTTGTCCCAGAGAGAATGTTGGTTCTGTAAGCAGATAATTTTTTTTTTTTTTCAACGAGATTCCACTTGTAATAAACTAAGACATTGGAGAGATCAGACATAAAACTTGTTATTGAAAAGAATTTCCGAAACAAATTAACAATGAGAACGTGCTCAATCTATTTATGTTTGTGAGCATAAACAATGCGACAAACAATCTCAAAATGCATTTTCTTTTTTTCTTATTTTCTAGGAACTATCTCAAATTACTTTTAACGAGAAAGGCAAAATCTTGCCAAATCTAAACCACGATATTATTGAACTAGAGAGGATCAACACGCAGGGAGGGCAAATTGTATTGACATGTCCATGATTTGATTTAGATCACTTGGTCTATTTTTGGTTTCTTAAATGGCATCTAACGATCACATTTTGCCACATCATTCAATGAATGAGCATGAAAAGTCAATTAAGGAACATTTCAAAATTTTTAAATGATGTGATTGTATGCAATTGGGTGGGTGAGACCATTTTGAACAACAAAATTGGGTAGGTGATTTGAGTCCAAACTTTCCTAACAATAATGCATGGAAGTTAAAATTCCAAAATAGCTCACTTAGTCGAAATTCCACTAATCTGTCCGAAATTTCCTAACAATAATGCTTAGAAGCTAGAATTCCAAAATAGTTCAATTAGTCCAAATTTCCCTAATTAGTCCTCCATTTAAGTGCCATGTCAAATAAAATCAACATCACATATATACTTAAGTCTAAAATTAGTTTCTCATCAATTACTAAAATTAATTGTCTCTTTCTTTTTTTTTTTTTTTGGCAAGTGTCAATGGTTGCTTTCTTGAGCTGCAACATAGTAGTTCATCATTGAAACTCCTAGAATTTAGAAACGCACCAAATTAATACACTATGTAAAATGATAGAGATCCCAACTTAGCTATCAAATTGATTTTACAATTGGTGAATCCATTTAACAGAAATGACAGTTTAATTGGTGACTTTTCATATAGTATAGAAACTGAAGAATAAAAACAGAGAAAGCAATTAAAGATAGAGGTAGCTGAGTACGTACCTGAAGCCAGGTGCCAGCAGCAGCTAGAGAAGACAACAAGCCGGCGAAGAGAAGAGTTTCTTTACCCTGGAACACATTAGCCACAAGCATACCCTTTGCATTGTGCTGGTGACGTGCGATCCCATGAGAAGCGCCCCTGAGAACTCCAACACTCCGGCAGTGAGCACCGCCTGGCGGAGCGTCAAGGCGCCAGAGCCGACGGATACCCCATGGCATCGGCCACGTCGTTGGCGCCGATGTTCCAGGCCATGTAGAAGCCGAACAGAAGCGTGGCATAAGACAACGCCTTGGTCTTCAAGGACAGGCCTTGCCCAAGCGAGCTCATGAAGAGCGGCAGCGCCAGGGCCGCGAAGGCCGTCCATATCGAGATCGCCGAGGCTGTGCTGGACGATATGTTGAACGCCTGCGCCATCCCCGGCATCTCTTCGTCATTGTTTGTTTCTTTATGTTGCAGCTGTTGCTGTTCTTGTTGTTGTGGCGATTGTTGCTTTTCTTCTCCTCCTGCCTCGACGAAGGAGGATATGCTGGCGAAAGTGTGGGTGCATTTGGAGTTGTTTAGCCTTAGAATTGGGAGGAAAGAGTTTTGTACTGGCTGTAGAAGAGGTGTTTTGAACAAGTTAAAATCTTTTCTGGGGAGTTTTGGGGGGTACAAGGCTTCTGATATTGGTGGAGATGTGGTGTTTCTTGTTGAAGAATATAGGCAATAAGAGGGAGTCATAATGTCTAATATTCTCTAATGGAGAGAGAAAGAAAGTTGGAGGGGCTAGGGAATATGAAAGGAATTATTCAGCTGGATTCTTGGCCATGGAATTTGGTGAAGGAGAAAGAGTGGATTTGGCTGCTTCCTTCAGTTATTGAAATGAGTGGTGGTTGTACGTCTTGGGGAGTACTTTCTTCTCACCCCTTGTAGACTCTCTTAACAACTCACTAGTCCATTTATTTACTATTCCCATTCCAGCAAACAAAAGGTCCATCTACTTAAAAAATATATATTTTAAAAAAAGATAAATAAATTGGATTTCTAAATAAATATGTAAACATACTATCCAATTGAGGATGTGATGGCAGTTTTCGGACAGACGTCTTGTATCTTTTTTTTAAAGAACTTCTTTGTGGGATTATTAGCTCAAATTATCCAAATACAAGAAAGTACAAAAACAAAAAATGGAGAATGGAAAATGGAAAGTCCTTCCGACCACTCCCTCGAGTCTATCAAGTTACAGATGGACGTGATGGGTCATACTCTTCTTCTGAAGCCCAAGTCCAAAGTACGGTTATTTATTAGGGTTAGTGAAACATATGACCTTTTTTTTTTTATTTGTAAAGTTAAATTATATTTTTAGTTTATAAATATTTTTTATATGTCTTAATGTATATATATAAAGATATTAATGACCTAAATAATTATATTGTTAGTTTTGATTTTTTTTTAGAATAATTAGAATATACGAATTTAATATTTTAAACAGATTATGATATTATTATATTTTAAAAAATTCTTAAAATTAGGTTGTTTGTTGTTTAAATTTAAATTGGTATCTAAAATAACGATTCTAAAATTCCTTAAGCTAAAAGAAAGAATTTTTTTCTATAAAGCCTGTTTTACTGTTAAATTGAAATAAAGATGTTGTAATTAAATTAATAATATAGTATTTATTAAGTATTTTTTACGTCTTACAGGTTATATAATTAATACATCATTAAGTTAATGATACGTAATAATATTCATTTTTTAAGACTTCAAGTGAGAATCATATTTCCCTTTTTTTGGTGAAAGGTAATTAAATTAATGAAATAGTATTTATTAATTCTTTTTGTGTGTTTTATAGGTTATATAATTGATATATCATTAAGTTAATGATATATAATGATAATTATATTTAATGACATTCATTTTTTAACAATTCAAGTGATAATGATACTTCCTTTTAAGGTGTGCTAATGTTATAGATTGATAATACAAACAATATTACATTAAATTAACGATATTCATTTTTTATTGCTTCTTTTATTTTTTTTTTGAAATTCTATTGCAAGTAATTTAATGACATAGATAATTTTTTTGTTGTTTAAGGTATATTGTAATTAATTAGTATATCTGTATTTTTCTAATATCATTTTTCCAATGACTTAGCTATGAGAAAAATAAGTATTGGTTAAAAAAATAAAAATAAATACATAATAAAGCCTACTTAGAGGGTATTTTTGGATTCTCGATATATGTAATTTAAAAAAAGGACATATAAATGATATTTATAAAACAAAGATAAATTTTTATTCACTTCTTAAAAAAAAGGTCATATTGTGTAATTTTTACTATTTATTATTTAAATTCTCCAGTCCAAGTGTTGGGTTTGGGACTCTACATGGATGTGGACAGCACCCTGTATGTATGTGGTTGAAGTATTTATGCTACATGTCATACATGTCACAATTTGAATAATTTAATTTGTATGTCGAAAAACTATATGAAAATACACCACAATGACTTTACTAAAATTTTGTTTGCTAACCAAAATAATCATAAGCTAAATCTAGAGGGTTTTTTTTTTTTTTTCTCTCTCTTTCTCTTTCTTTATCCCACCTCTCCCAACCGCCTGTTAGACCCCCCACCAACCTGCCTTATTCTCTCTCGATGGTGCTACTAATACCGACAGGAAACGCGAACCAAATCTATGCTGAATCACTGTGATGTCGTTACTATTTTTGATCTCGTCACAATTTGACTCCTGCGAAGAAGATATGTCAGGTTTGAGCTCTTTCATGATGGAGATGTGTCATTGAAGATCTCACCTCCGTTGGACAAACCTTGCGCGACGAACTTCTCTCGCGCCATGTTGAACTGCAACCACCGCTTTGAGGCCGTGCAAAGGTCCACCGAGAGCTGTGGCTGTGTAGAAGAGACCGTAAGTACCTTGTGCACTAATAAGTGCTATATGCACTTAAATTAGAAATTTCCCAATGATTACAAGTGCTTTATGCACTAAGTCAATTAAGTGGCCCATAATCTGTCTTTGGTCTGTTGTGGTTTTTTGGTCGACACTGTGTGATGGACACAATTTATAAGAAACCAAACGTTTAGCTCCCTGGCTTGGCTATTCTCTTTCTTTGTTTTGCACCATCATTTGGAGTTTTAGGAAGGGCTAGAAGCTCCTAAACCCGTGGGACAGAGGTGCTACAGCTAGCTATCTTTTGGATTACAGCAATGGCATGAGGTATGTCTGATCACGTTTCTATATATTTATGATTTTGTGTGCTTATTGTTTATTGCATATTAGATTGTATTTAAGTGTGGCAGAGACACATGAGAGATTTGGTTTTTGTGCAGAGGAGATGACGTGAGAGATGTGGCTACTATGCAAGGTTTGGAATAACAGAGTTGCATTGCCGATGGAGGAGACAATGAAAGTGGATAAACAACAGAAGAGAAAGAAACGAGATAGAGATCTATTTTTTTTTTCATTTTTTATCTTTTTTTTTCTTTTTTTTGTTTAAGGTTTGGTTTGATTATTTCTGTGTACGTTTTCTGAACTTCTATATATTTTTGTGATTTCTTGGTGATGGAAACGGCCGTGGTGCCTTTGGTCTTGACAATTTCTAGCCAATAACTGCACAAATACGGACTAAATGAAACGCCTGAGAATTTCTAATGCATAAAAAATACATTAAGTTAAGGAATATATTAAGACAAAAAGTACAGTTTAAGAGAAAATACTGTAAATAACATAAAAAATTACACAATATTAAAATAATATAGTGTAAGAATTTGACTGTTTAAGGTCATGTAGTACAGAAATTAGACTGTTTAAGTTAAAGCAGTGTAAAAAGAATACTGCTAAGTGAAAAAGCAAATATGGGAAAGGTTATGTTTGGCCTCCAAAAATCAACCAGAGGCAAGTAAAATATTTTATACAGTCTAAGAATATGTTTTTGCACTAATTTTACCATGACAGTATAAGAAAAATACTGTCTGGTAAAAAATTATACAGTGTAAATTTTCAGACCCCACAAAGTGGCCCACTTGGATTTTATTGGGCCACCAAGCCATGAAAGGTGGCCCAATCCCATGGAGACACCTAGGTAAGCTAATGGATTACCATGAGTCATCATAAGGGATAAGTAAGCATTTAGTGGAAACTTTGCCAAAAAAATCTCCCTTTCTTCTTCCCTTCACCCACGGCAGCCATGGTTGGACCTCTCCAAGAATTTTTCAACTTCACATCTTAGCAAAAATAACCCCAATTAAGTTTAAGAGGCAAAGTTCAAAGGATTTTAACAAGTTTTAAGGTAAAAACCTTAACTTTTTTCAAGGTTTTTAATGGTTTTTCTTGGGTTAAGGAAGAAAAGTTAATTCAAAGCATTTTTGTGTGAGAAATGCTTAGGAAAAAGGTTTTGAAGGAGCTCTTGGAGGGCTAGAAGCACCAAGTGCTATTTGGGGTAGGTTTTGAATTTTAAAGTTTTGAAAAATTTGTGATTTTTGTTTTGATTTTTATTCCTTTAAAGGTATATGGGTTCTTGAGCACGTTTTGGTTGAAACCCATAGAAAAGTGAATTATGGCATGTTGATATTGTGAAATTAAGGGTTGGATGTTGAAAAATTTTAGTTTTTGCAAAAAGTCATATTTTTATAATTTTAGTACTAATTTTGCAAAATTGATGAGTGGGCATGAAAATGATTAAAACAAGAGTTGAAACTGCCCTTGTAAGGGTAGAGATATTGATTAAAAACAGATTTTTACAAAAATGTCCAGGACTAAATTGAAAGAAAAAGATTCTTCTTGGCAAAATTAAAAATTGTCCAAAAACACCCATGTACAGTGAGAATTTCAAAAAACTTACAACGTAAAAGTTGTAGATCTCGACGAAACAGTTAGACATAATGAACAGTTCATCAAAAATCTCAATCGTTTGAGAGTTTTTAACTTTACAAGAATTTGTTAAAATTGAAAAAAAAATTAAAGGGCAAAAATGTCATTTTTCTAAAGGATTTTGAATATGATACCTTGAGCAAAAATGTTCCTTATGAAAAATAGGGACTAATGGTTTAAAAAGATTATTTTTGGTTTCGGGGACAAAAATGTAAATATTTTTGTATTTTGAGCCAAAATATGAAATTGTGTGAAAACTGGGTTTTCACTAGGTAACGTTGGTTCCCTATACTATTGTAGGCAGTAGATACCATAGATGCTAAGTTTTTAAGAAATTAAAGTTTAGTTACGGAAATAATGGAAGAAAAAAATTAAGGGCAAAATGGTCATTTTATGAAAAATGTCAAAACGGACTCAAAACGCCTGATGTCGGGAAACGTTTCTTATTGGCAGTTTTTTTGTAATATGTAGATAATGAAACGTTAAAGTTAAGCAATGGGTTTTATAGAATTACGAAGCTGACAAAAAACCCAAAAAGTGTAAAAAACGTCATTTTTACGAAAACGGCTAGAACGGAGTCGAACACTCTGATTTAGCATAACGTTCTTAGACAGAAAATGTTCAATAATACGTTAAGTAATGTAACCGTCACGTGTGACGAGAGATTTAATAAGAGATGTTCAAGTAAACGAAAGGTAACCTGGTGAGTTATAAAATTAAGTAAAGGAAAATGGTAAACCAATAGTGTACAAGTCAAGTTAAAAGAAAAAAAATGGTTAGTGTTTACGTTTTATTATCAATCGAGTAGATTGATAAAAAGAAAGTTAATTGATGAGTTGGTTGTCGTTTGATTAGGACACAGAAGCCGACTAATGGACGGAAAAGAATGGGACAGGAACGGAAAGGAGAACGTTAGAGTAAAGTCCATGTAAGTTCAGACTTTACCTACAACATGAAGTAAACGATTTTTAAATGCTTATTTATATGATTTACAAATGTGTTTGCAATTGTTATGCAAGTTTTTTTTAAAGTACGTTTGCATTTATTATGCAAAAAGTTTTAAAGTACAAAATAAGATTTGCAATGAATTTGCAACTGTTATGTTTAAAGTCTATCTGCATATTAATATGCATAACGTTTTTAAAAGTTCAAGTTATGATTTTCAAAATATTTAAAGTATGTTTTGAATTATGACAATGCATAATGTTTTATAGTTTAAGTTATAAATTTTATGATGCATTTGTTATGCAATAAGTTGCATTTGTTGTGCAATAAGTTTTATAATAAAAGTTATAATTTGCAAAATGTGATTGCATTATATGATGCATTTGTTATGCAATAAGTTGCATTGGTGATGCAATAAGTTTCAGAGTACAAATTATGATTAGCAAAATGTGTTTGCATTTTATGTTGCATTTGTTATGCAATAAGTTACATTTGTTATACAATAGGTTTTATAGTACAAGCTATGAGTTGCAAGTGTGTTTACGTATGATGTGATTGCATTTGATATGCTCACTAAGGTTAATAAGAAGGTAACGTAAAGATAAAAAAAGAAAGTGTCGTACCATTCTCCTTGTTGTGAGGTAATGAAAATAAAGTTAAGTTTGACCTCCTAGATGTGAGGTACATGACCTCAAAGTTCGATGGTCTTAAGTCTTCCACAAGGGAAGTATCACATTTATGATCTCACGATTAAAGATGATGGTACGAACACTAAAGGTTATAAGATAAAGAAAGTTAAGGAACAAATGATGGAATGTTAAAGTAAGAAAAGGAAAGACAAGGAACAAGGATAGAAAGTTAAAGTAATATAAGGAAAGTTAAAAAACAAAGATAGAAAGTTAAGGTAAGAAAAGAATGTTCATAAGACGCTCATAATCGAAAATTCATAATTGAGCATAAATGTAAACATGTATTTTGATTTCGCTTACTTTTCTTGTTAGGAAACATTTATATGCTATGAAAAACATTTTGAGGAATGTTTTATGTTAAATGTTTATGAAAACATTTGCATGGTTACAAGAAAACGTTTATAAATGACGTTTTAAGAAAAACGATCAAGAAATGTTCTACGGAAAACGTTTATGATAAACATTTTAGAAATGTTTTATGAAAAATGTTTATTAAAAACTTTTTAAGAAAAAGGTTTCCATGAGAAAAGTTTCTAAAGTATGTTTTAAATGATTTGTGAGAATATGTTTGAACTTACTAAGCGAAAGCTCATAAAAGGTTTCTTCATGCTGTAGGTAGTATATGGGCGACCAGTAGGACCTGTTAGAATAGTTGGATGCTGCGGAGGACGGATGCGAGGATTTGGATATGGATACCACCACAATTTACTTCCGCTACACAAAGAAAATGTTTTCCACTATTTAATGTAATGTTTTCAAAGTTTTAAGAAATGTTTTCAAAAGTTTTAAGATACATTGTACGAAATGTTTTATAAAATTATAAAGTGAAGTTTTAAGCTATGATTTAATAAATGTTTCTTAATAAGTTTTAAGAAACGATTTAAAACAGTTTTAAAGTCAAGTGTTGAGCGAGGTTTTAACTTGAAATACGACAAAGGTTGCATCAGTTTTAAAGAACAGTTTTCAAGGATGTTTAAGGAAAAGAAAAAAAATTTATTTCAGTATTTTTCTTACTAAGTAAGCAAGAATATTTTTTAAGAACGATGTTTAAGTAAGTAAAGTGACTACCCGAAAAGGCGGGTCATCACAGGTAGTATCAGAGCGGTATCCTGTCATCCCATCTCGCACTGTCATATGTCTGCTACATTACAGCTCAAGTAAGTAAGTTAAGTTAAGTAGAAAGAAAAGTTAGTATTTTATAGTTACGTGTTTATGCCGGGTATAGCCTTTAGTGACAGCACTTTTGGATGAGCAACGAGAAGGTAAAGATGAAAGGATGAACATGATGATATATGCTAGAATGTTCTCATAAGTCGACGGTAGTTGTCGTCTATTAGCAATGTCAAGTGAACGATGACCAAACGTGGTCAATGATAGTCAACAGATGGCCGACAGCTCAAAATCAAGAAGATGAGCTCGTGACATGTTATGATGTTTATGCACATAATGGTGTCTCCGTATGAGCAAATTTTTCTCCGTTAGAAGTCGTTCGATATTGATTATACGCAGAAGAGTAAAGCATATCAAGATAACAGAATAATCGACGTCCGAAAGTGATTTTTAGTGTCCTATGGAACGAGAGTGCCTGAGAGCAACCAGATGTTAGATGATTAACTATACGATTTTTTTTCGAGCTTAAGCATTCCATAACTGAGCATAGACATGCAAATGAACTCGTAAACTGCCTGGATAGGGATCACAATTAAAACCATGATGCCAAATCTGTCAACAAGGAACTCACAATTTGAAGGATGGAAGCTGGAGATTTATATGTTACGTGAAAAATTACAAAAAAATGTGATTTTAAATGGGTGTAGGACAGGAAGATTATGGATTTATGGTCGAATGACCTTAATCTCTTGATAGATATGATGCGATTAGAATGAAAATAAACCCTATTTTCAAGAATAGCATTCATTGGTAGAACGCTAAACCTTCAAACTAATGGAAGCTGCGCTCGATGTTGAAAGATCAGAGTTGTGTAGCAGAAGTATAGCGTACAATTTAAAGGAATATGTCAAGAACATAATGAAAATTGTAGAAGTTCCAAGACAAAGGCTTAGTTTTAGTGAGAAAGTAGTGACCAAAGAAGCATGTTAAGAATGAAAAAGAGGATAAGAGAGATGAACTATCCATGAAGGTTTTAATTTTCGAGGATGAAAATTTTTAAGGAGGGTAGATTGTAATGCCCGAGAATTTTTGTTAAAAATACATTAAGTTAAGGATTATATTAAGACAAAAAATACAGTTTAAGAGAAAACATTGTATAATAACATGAAAAATATACAGTATTAGAATAATACAATATAAGAATTGGACTGTTTAAGATTATGTAGTATAGAAATTAGACGGTTTAAGTTAAAGCAGTGTAAAAAGAATACTGCTAAGTGAAAATGTAGATATGAAAAAGGTTATGTTTGGCCTCCAAAAATCAAACCAGAGGCAAGTAAAATATTTTATACAGTCTAGGAATATGTTTTTGCACTAATTTTACTATGGTAGTATAAGAAAATACTATGTGGTGAAAAATTATACAGTGTAAATTTTTGGGCCCCACAAAGTGCACGCCCACTTGGATTTCATTGGGCCACCAAGCCATGAAAGGTGGCCCAATCCCATGGAGACACCTAGGTAAGCTAATGAATTACCATGAGTCATCATAAGGGATAAGAAAGCATTTGGTGCAAAATTTGACAAAAAAATCTCCCTTTCTTCTTCCCTTCACCCACTGTAGCCATGGTTGGACCTCTCCAAGAATTTTCTAACTTCACATCTTAGCAAAAATAACCCCAATTATGTTTAAGAGGCAAAGTTCAAAGGATTTTAACAAGTTTTAAGGTAAAAACCTTAACTTTTTTCAAGGTTTTTTATGATTTTTCTTGGGTTAAGGAAGGAAAGTTAATTCAAAGAATTTTTGTGTGAGAAATGCTTAGGAAAAAGGTTTTAAAGGAGATCTTGGAGGGTTAGAAGCACAAAGTGCTATTTGGGGTAAGTTTTGAATTTTAAAGTTTTGAAAAATTTGTGATTTTTGTTTTGGTTTTTATTCCTTTAAAGGTATATGGGTTCTTGAGCAAGTTTTGGTTGAAACCCATAGAAAAGTGAATTACGGCATGTTGATATTGTGAAATTAAGAGTTGGATGTTGAAAAATGTTAGTTTTTGCAAAAAGTAATGTTTTTGTAATTTTAGTATTAATTTTTACAAAATTGATGAGTTGGCATGAAAATGATTGAAACAAGAGTTGAAACTGCCCTTGTAAGGGTAGAGATGTTGATTAAAAATGGATTTTTACAAAAATGCCCAAAGGACTAAATTGAAAGAAAAAGTTTCTTCTCGGCAGAATTGAAAATTGCCCAAAAACACCCCTGTATAGTGAGAGTTTCAAAAAATTTACAACATGAAAGTTGTAGATCTCGACGAAAATGTTAGGCATAATAAACAGTTCATCAAAAGTCTCAATCGTTTGAGAGATTTTAATTTTACAAGAATTTGTTAAAATTGAAAAAAAAAATAAGGGCAAAAATGTCATTTTTCTAAAGGATTTTGAATATGGTACTTTGAGCAAAAATGTTCCTCATGAAAATGAGGACTAATGGTTTAAAAAGATTATTTTTGTGTAACGCCCCTATATGGGGGTTAACAGTTTTTAATGAGATAAAATAAAAATAAATAATAAAAGTAAAACCTTAAAAATAAAATTTGCCCGGGACTTAAATGAAAACTCTCAACTCAAAAATAAAAATATAAACGATAAATAAACCACAGTTTTAATGTAGCACCTTAAATTTAATAATATAAACTGTTGTCATCATCATTTTAACCCTCAACACATTATAATTACAGTCACAGAAAGTAACAATTGATGCTTACATTATCATGAAGAACATTCTTTACAATTGAGCAGTCCCAATGTAATATAGTTACATCGCTTCCTCAACTATATTTCTCGTAGCCACCTCACACTTAGTGAGTCCTGAAAAGATATAAACATAAGGGAATGAGCAACACTATGCTCAGTAGAGAAAGCCATTACTCACCTCTATCATTACCACATTAAAATCTGCATGGTTAGTAAGTCACATCATATTTCAGATTATGAGGTTTATTATGATCACATCTTATGGATACCGTAGTTAATCATTACCAAGTGTCATAATTACACATTTATACAAATATTACCAATCATCATTGTTCCTAGGTATCCATGTTAAATTGAGTATCACTCAACTCATCGAAACCCAAATGGGCGCACTTGATCACCCTATAAACATTCCAAGGGTGTTCCGGTGAGGGGACATCAAGCCCCGAGTCCTCACCAAATCGATTCCTGTACAGTGTGTTCTGGGACTTTCAACCCAAGGAAGCGTCATCACCTTCCCCCTATTTTTCCTTTTAGGGTATTCGTGTCCAAGGACGTAACCGTCGCCCTTTTTACATCTCACTATTCCTTTGTATTCAATTTATATTTATAGAGTCAATTTCCTAACCATGCTTCTCAATTTATAACATATGTCAAATCATTATATTTATCGCTATACAATATACATATTTTACAATATAAAACAATCAAATTTAATTTACCAAAACCTCACAAAAGATGAGTAATAGAATCCCTACCTTTCAAGCTTATCAACAATCTTTTAATCCTGGAATCAGTTAACGTTAGCTCCATACTCCCTTGATCCTAAGGCGTGCATAAGGACAATTAAAACTAAAGCACAACATACAACTACATTCATAAATAAATCATGTGTAAACCTATCTTACTAGTATGCCATTAAAGCTTTTATATAAATCTCTTTCGAATACCACAGTAAACAATTTTTGTCTTAACACAATATAAAATGTGAACAAGTAATCTATATGTTTTAGTCCCTAATAAGATTCATCAATCACTTAGGATAATATTGGAAAGGTTGCAAGACATTAAAGAATTAGGTGGTGAGCAAAGATGGGTTCTTGGTTCAGGTTAGCAGCTGGTATACCATAACAAACTGGCAGATTTACTAGTTTCCAATACAAAAATTAAATAATTCTTAGAAAATAAAATACAACTCCGATTTAGGTTTATGATAGCTCGTTAGAAAGCCTAGGATGCTACTTTTCAAATATGCAAACCAATTCATAAAATTCATTTTAATTTAATCTTAGAATTTCAAGAAATAACCACTGCCCATAGAGGTATTACAAAGTTTAACAATATAAATTTTCTGTCTAGGGCATATACACTTAGACTTCATACATATGCTCCAAAATAGCAACAAACATATACTTAGGTTTAAGAACGCAAATTTGAATAATCCTTTAGTATAAAAGAAAATTTATAAATGAAAGACTAAATTTGTTCATAAGATTCTAACCTCGGATTATGGTTAGTTGGAAGCTTGAAATGGCTTCAAAACAGGTTCCTTTACTTCGGTATGACTGAAATTCTTGCTCAAATGGAGGTGATGGTAGCTGATTTTTATGGCTGCCTTGAAGAAGTTCTCTAAGTATTTTGCTTTAGCAAAGAAATGAGAAGAAGAGTGTGGGAACCGTGGAAGAGAAAGGAAGAAAAGATGAAGTCTTTGAAGAGAAGTGATAGAAACAATTATAGAGGAGACATGTTGAAGCATGTCACGGAGGAAATAAAGAAAATGAGGGTCAAGAGTAGTTGGAAAAGATATCCTTATGTCTCATCTAAAGACTTTAACACACATAATGCCAATATGACATTTTTGAGATTTATTAGAAGTTCTAAGGCTTTTTAGTAATCATACTAAATAAATATAGGAGAATTTTAGAAAATTTAAAAATAGATAAAAATAAATATTATAAAATAAATTTAAATGAAGCAATTTTTTTTTTATACACTAAAAATTAATTTAATTACCTCAATACCCGTTAGGAGAATAACGGGTGTCACAGCTCTACCCCCCTTAAAGAAATTTCGTCCTCGAAATTTCAATTCTAGTAATACTAGTAAAAATTATGATTCCACTATGATTCCAATTCTGAGTCTAAACCGTTAATGTTCTTTGTCCTCCAAATTTAAGTTATCGTAACTCCACTTATTTACTTGCATAATAAATCTTACTCTAAATTCTAAATCCCTCAATGAGAGTATTTCTGACAAGTTTCAACTTGTAACACCGTATAATAGTCTAAGAATCTGATCAGGCATACATATTGACCATATCATGATTCCGGTCTTTCATTGTCCATGGACTGTGATTTACAATCACATTTAAGGAGATTGCCAGAGAAATTTTATATACTTCATCTTTAGGTTCCTTTTCCTTTTTGAGTAAGGAAAAGTCAAATATATTTGATTTCATACCTCAACTAATAAACTAAAACATAATCATAAAACATATATCACAAACACTTATATTCAAAACCATACATTAAACTTATTCATAGAGATATTAAACAGAATCTCAGAGTTGCAGACAAACCCGACATATTTTTCATTAAACAGCTATCCTCATGACACAAACATTCAACCCAAATAATATACTCATATTTCATATGGAATATCCCCATAACTGACTTTGGTACTTCCACATAATATTAACAGAATATTACACATTACAAACATAATACGGATACGTTTCGAGAGTACAAGGCACTCCGTATACCAGCTATCCATATCATGCATGCTTAGAGGATACAAAAACATCGATAAACAAAAGATCGGACCTTAAGAAGGATGCGTTTCGAGAGCATCAAGTACTCCGTATCCAACCATCCCGGCATTAGGCTCAATGAATCTAAAAGATTGAACAACGACATACCACAAGAAACACAGAATACAAGGCAAACGGTTATTCGTAACACACGAAATACGGACACACATGCCTACATGCCAAAGATAAAACAAAAAGATTACAGATGGAGATTCAAATCAATTGGCCGCTCCCGGCTTTCCCTTTCCCATTCAAGCTTGGATGTTGCAGTGTCGGATTCTGGATGTATGATTTGCATTTTATCTATCAATTCCTCAGCTGTTGAAGCAGTGACAAAGATTTGTCTCTCCGATTCTGTAGTGATGTTTTCTTCCACAGCGTAATCTAGAAATTTCAAAAGACCGTCATAAAAACCCTTTACGTTCAGCAGTCCCAAAGGTTTGGAATAAAAGCCCAACAATTGCCCACAAGCAACTATAAATATTTCCTCAAGAGTACCTAGACCACCAGGTAATGCTATAAAAGCATCAGAATTATAGATTATGTCTTTAAAATTTTTAGGGATACTCCTGACTCCTTCTCCCTTACCTATGGCTTCCTTACAAAGGTTTCCTTCAACTGGAATATGAGGCCAAATTCTTACATCAGTAGCGTCGCTAGACCTAGCTGCTAGTGCCATATTTACCATCATTTTTATACTACCACCCCCATAGATTATGTTAATCTTCTTGTGTGCTAGGACTTGCCCTAAGTGATTTGCAGCTTCTAAATAAGCTTTATCTTTTCCAAAGCTGGAACCACAAAAGACACAGACATTCTTTATTTTCTTCGTGGACTGGGAGGTAGACATATTTGGTTTATAGAAGTGGTTGCTTAATGTCTGCTCCACTTAGACTTCGGGTTCTACATGAGTTTTTAAAGATGAGAAATATACAAAAAGGGCTAAAGAGATAGACGAGTAGGTAATGAAAAGGTAATCCAAAGATTTAAACAAAATCTTGTGCGGATAAGAAAGTAAGATAAGGTGATTGATAGTTTACAGAAAATCTGATTCACTTTTTGAAAAAGATTAGACTCTAATTGTATAACTTTTGACAATTGAGAACAATTTGACAGAAGACCCTCATGACACAACTGTAGACTTTTTGACAAATATACACCAAGTCTAGAAATTTAATATAAACGACAAATACTGTAGAACTTTTGAAATTTGAGACACAAATCTTGAAATATCTGGATAAGCTTTTCAAAATTCAAACATATTACTGTACCGTATGTAACGTGTCTGATAAGATAATATATTTTATTATATATATATTTAAGAAAATCATAAATTAAATAAGATATTAACACTTACTGTATCAATCTAATAATCACAATTATTTCAAACACAAAAGCAAATATTCTGAGTAAAAGAAAAACACAAACTGTTGAACATCAGCTAAAACTGCTTCAAATAAGTAAAGACTAAATAACCTTTATAGAGCGATGACTTATTTCCCATCCAGTTTTCTTATGGCTTGGCAAACAGGATCTAGAAATACCATATTCCTGAGGCGTTGTCTTTCTGTATAAAATTTAGGCCAGAGTTTAAAAATAGCTCCTTGAACATATCCACTAGGGTGACCGTGGAGAGGAGGATGGATGCTATCCAAGTTCTCCTTTGAAAGTCCATCCCTACAAAACCTTATTTTATCCTCTCTATTCGTAGACATATAACCAGGTGAAGTACATTTACCGTTACAATTTTGTCTTCCACATTTGTTACAAGTGACCACGATGGCACGAGCTCTTCTTTTCATTGCACTACGACTGGTACCCGTTCCTGGTAAACCGACATCTTGACTAAAGTCACTCGGACGGATTTTCCCCTCTATTAACATTCTCACATCACAAGGGATACCAAAACGCATAAGAATCCACAATCGAGTAATTCTAGCCTTGTATTTCTTTCTGAGAATCTTTTGGGAGAGTGATGGGAAATACTTTCTCAGGTGTTGGTACTTTGGGTCCATGATGAGATGAAAGAAGAGTAAATAGAAATGAAAAATTAAGATAGTAAATTGCAGAATCCTAGAATTCCTTCTTCTTTTGGAGGAAAAGAAGAATTTCTAATGAAAAAGAAGAGGATTTGCGATTTAGAGAAAAAATAACAAATTAAGAGAGAAAAAGTGAACTTGGAGAAATAAGGTCTTACGCACAGTAAACGTATATGTAAACAATAATTAAACCACTGTATATGACACGTATAGAGACCACGTGGGAGAGACAGTGTGAATCAAACTGATTTAAGATTTGAACTAGGCCCAAATGTTCTAAGTTGAAAATGGTCAGGTTGTTTCGGGCCTTAACACATTTAGAACAAGTTAAATAACAAACATAAAATTGAAAACCAATTCGTATGAATCTTAAACCCAATTCAAAGCCCACTATAGATAAAGTTAATTATGAACAACAAATCTAATTTAACGACAACAAGGATCTTCCTGAATGATATTTAAAATCATTTCATAACAACATAATCTTCCAGCAACTAGAATAATTTTGTTTTAATCAAAACCTTATTGAACAATGCATACACCCATATGTTATTCCTAATACTCAACATCTATCAATGGATTCATCATCATTACTACCAAGGGTTTAGAATGCGACTAACCTTGAAATCAATACGATTTACGTCTTTCAACGTAGACCATATCAACGAACAAAGACACTTGATGTTACTACTTAAGAACATCTACAATCCCCACAATTCTACTCATACAATATATAATTTCCTCATATAACAAAATCTTAGGTAACCAAAAGATTCACTGATACACTTAAATACAATGTACGTAACAAAATATTCCAATTTTGAGATTCATGCATTCTAGACTTTACACAGTCTCAACATACCAAAAGTCTAACATTTATCTCTCTCAAAATTCAACACCATGATTCCCAACTTATATCATATTCCTCAAATATATAGAACTTTTAAGAAAAGACATTGACACTTATGTGCTCCATCGAATCCACACATAATCATTACTTAGGTTTGAATCAATTACGAAAAATTTGGCATATCTATGTCAAACTTTAAAATCAATAAGTCAAGCCTTATATTTCTTATTGTCTTTCACGAGACAAAAGGCTCTTAAATCCTCGTATCTATACGAATTTCTCATCGTTTATACGAATTAAATATGCTTATAGATCCAAATATTATACGAATCTCTCATAAGCATTCTACTTATAAACTCATTCCATATAATTATCATTCCCTCATAACTATTAATACTTTCCTTCTATGTAATTATTGTACTCATATAACTATTGATATTTTCATTCTATGGCCTTTCCATGTTACATCCTTCTAGACTGTATAAATCAATGTGAAGGTTCATTTTGATGATGACAATGAAAATTCAGCTTCAAAACCATCTCAAAAATATATTTTTTTAAAGTGGTGCTACACTCCCTAGGTTAACCGAACCTAGGCTCTGATACCAAAAATTCTGTAACGCCCCTATATGGGGGTTAACAGTTTTTAATGAGATAAAATAAAAATAAATAATAAAAGTAAAACCTTAAAAATAAAATTTGCCCGGGACTTAAATGAAAACTCTCAACTCAAAAATAAAAATATAAACGATAAATAAACCACAGTTTTAATGTAGCACCTTAAATTTAATAATATAAACTGTTGTCATCATCATTTTAACCCTCAACACATTATAATTACAGTCACAGAAAGTAACAATTGATGCTTACATTATCATGAAGAACATTCTTTACAATTGAGCAGTCCCAATGTAATATAGTTACATCGCTTCCTCAACTATATTTCTCGTAGCCACCTCACACTTAGTGAGTCCTGAAAAGATATAAACATAAGGGAATGAGCAACACTATGCTCAGTAGAGAAAGCCATTACTCACCTCTATCATTACCACATTAAAATCTGCATGGTTAGTAAGTCACATCATATTTCAGATTATGAGGTTTATTATGATCACATCTTATGGATACCGTAGTTAATCATTACCAAGTGTCATAATTACACATTTATACAAATATTACCAATCATCATTGTTCCTAGGTATCCATGTTAAATTGAGTATCACTCAACTCATCGAAACCCAAATGGGCGCACTTGATCACCCTATAAACATTCCAAGGGTGTTCCGGTGAGGGGACATCAAGCCCCGAGTCCTCACCAAATCGATTCCTGTACAGTGTGTTCTGGGACTTTCAACCCAAGGAAGCGTCATCACCTTCCCCCTATTTTTCCTTTTAGGGTATTCGTGCCCAAGGACGTAACCGTCGCCCTTTTTACATCTCACTATTCCTTTGTATTCAATTTATATTTATAGAGTCAATTTCCTAACCATGCTTCTCAATTTATAACATATGTCAAATCATTATATTTATCGCTATACAATATACATATTTTACAATATAAAACAATCAAATTTAATTTACCAAAACCTCACAAAAGATGAGTAATAGAATCCCTACCTTTCAAGCTTATCAACAATCTTTTAATCCTGGAATCAGTTAACGTTAGCTCCATACTCCCTTGATCCTAAGGCGTGCATAAGGACAATTAAAACTAAAGCACAACATACAACTACATTCATAAATAAATCATGTGTAAACCTATCTTACTAGTATGCCATTAAAGCTTTTATATAAATCTCTTTCGAATACCACAGTAAACAATTTTTGTCTTAACACAATATAAAATGTGAACAAGTAATCTATATGTTTTAGTCCCTAATAAGATTCATCAATCACTTAGGATAATATTGGAAAGGTTGCAAGACATTAAAGAATTAGGTGGTGAGCAAAGATGGGTTCTTGGTTCAGGTTAGCAGCTGGTATACCATAACAAACTGGCAGATTTACTAGTTTCCAATACAAAAATTAAATAATTCTTAGAAAATAAAATACAACTCCGATTTAGGTTTATGATAGCTCGTTAGAAAGCCTAGGATGCTACTTTTCAAATATGCAAACCAATTCATAAAATTCATTTTAATTTAATCTTAGAATTTCAAGAAATAACCACTGCCCATAGAGGTATTACAAAGTTTAACAATATAAATTTTCTGTCTAGGGCATATACACTTAGACTTCATACATATGCTCCAAAATAGCAACAAACATATACTTAGGTTTAAGAACGCAAATTTGAATAATCCTTTAGTATAAAAGAAAATTTATAAATGAAAGACTAAATTTGTTCATAAGATTCTAACCTCGGATTATGGTTAGTTGGAAGCTTGAAATGGCTTCAAAACAGGTTCCTTTACTTCGGTATGACTGAAATTCTTGCTCAAATGGAGGTGATGGTAGCTGATTTTTATGGCTGCCTTGAAGAAGTTCTCTAAGTATTTTGCTTTAGCAAAGAAATGAGAAGAAGAGTGTGGGAACCGTGGAAGAGAAAGGAAGAAAAGATGAAGTCTTTGAAGAGAAGTGATAGAAACAATTATAGAGGAGACATGTTGAAGCATGTCACGGAGGAAATAAAGAAAATGAGGGTCAAGAGTAGTTGGAAAAGATATCCTTATGTCTCATCTAAAGACTTTAACACACATAATGCCAATATGACATTTTTGAGATTTATTAGAAGTTCTAAGGCTTTTTAGTAATCATACTAAATAAATATAGGAGAATTTTAGAAAATTTAAAAATAGATAAAAATAAATATTATAAAATAAATTTAAATGAAGCAATTTTTTTTTTATACACTAAAAATTAATTTAATTACCTCAATACCCGTTAGGAGAATAACGGGTGTCACATTTTGGTTCCGGGGGCAAAAATGTAAATATTTTTGTATTTTGGGCCAAAACTGTAAAATTATGTGAAAACTAGGTTTTCACTAGGAAACGTTGGTTTCCTACATTGTTGTAGGCAGTAAGTATCATAGATGCTAAGTTTTTAAGAAATTAAAGTTTAGTTACGGAAATAATGGAAGAAAAGAGTTAAGGGCAAAATGGTCATTTTATGAAAAATGGTCAAAACGGACCCGAAACGCCCGATGTCGAGAAATGTTTCTTAGTGGCAATTTTTTTGTAATATGTAGGTAATGAAACGTTAAAGTTAAGCAATGAGTTTTATAGAATTACGAAGTTGACGAAAAACCCAAAAAGGGTAAAAACGTCATTTTTACAAAAATGGCTAGACGGAGTCGAACACTCCGATTTAACGTAACGTTTTTAGACAAAAAATGTTTCGTAGTACGTTAAGTAACGTAACCGTCACGTGTGACGAGAGATTTAATAAGAGATGTTCAAGTAAACGAAAGGTAACCCGATGGGTTACAAAATTAAGTAAAGAAAAAGGGTAAACCGATAGTGTACAAGTCAAGTTAAAAGGAAAGAATGGTTAGTGTTTATGTTTTATTATTAATCGAGTGTATTGATAAAATGAAAGTTAATTGATGAGTTGGCTGTCATTTGATCAAGACATAGAAGCCGACTAATGGACGGAAAGGAATGGGACAGGAACGTAAAGGAAAACGTTAGAGTAAAGTCCAGGTAAGTTCAAACTTCACCTACAGCATGAAGTAAATGATTTTTAAATCTTATTTATATGATTTGCAAATATGTTTGCAATTGTTATGCAAGTTGTTTTTAAAGTATGTTTGCATTTATTATGCAAAAAGTTTTAAAGTACAAGATAAGATTTGCAATGAATTTGTAACTGTTATGTTTACAGTTTATCTGCATATTGATATGCATAACGTTTTTAAAAGTTAAGTTTTGATTTTCAAAGTATTTAAAGTATGTTTTGCATCATGACAATGTATAATGTTTTATAGTTTAAGTTATAAGTTTTATGATGTATTTGTTATGCAATAAGTTGCATTTGTTGTGCAATAAGTTTTAGAATAAAAGTTATGATTTACAAATGTGATTGCGTTATATAATGCATTTGTTATGCAATAAGTTGCATTTGTAATGCAATAAGTTTCAGAGTACAGATTATGATTAGCAAAATGTGTTTGCATTTTATGTTGCATTTGTTATGCAATAGATTTTACAGTACAAGCTATAAGTTGCAAGTGTGTTGACATATGATATGATTGCATTTGATATGATCACTAAGGTTAATAAGAAGGTAACGTAAAGATAAAAAAGAAAGTGTCGTACCAGTCTCTTTGTTGTGAGATAATGAAAATAAAGTTAAAGTTTGACCTCCTAGATGTGAGGTACATGACCTCAAAGTTCGATGGTCTTAAGTCTTCCACAAGGGAAGCATCACATTTATGATCTCACGATTAAAGATGTTGGTACGAAGACTAAAGGTTATAAGATAAAGAAAGTTAAGGAATAAAGGATGGAAAGTTAAAGTAGGATAAGGAAAGATAAGGAGCAATAATAGAAAGTTAAAGTAATATAAGGAAAGTTAAAGAACGAAGATAGAAAGTTAAGGTAAGAAATGAATGTTCATAAGACGCTCATAATCAAAAATTCATAATTGAGCATAAATGAAGACATGTATTTTGATTTTGCTTATTTTTCTTGTTAGGAAACATTTATATGCTATGAAAAACATTCCGAGGAATGTTTTATGTTAAATGTTTATGAAAACATTTTCATGGTTACAAAAAAAGGTTTATAAATGACGTTTTAAGAAAAACGATCAAGAAATGTTTACGGAAAACGTTTCTCAAACGTTTATGAGAAACGTTTTAGAAATTTTTTATGAAAAATGTTTATGAAAAACGTTTAAGAAAAAAGTTTTAAGAAAAATGTTTTCATGAGAAAAGTTTCTAAAGTATGTTTTAAATGATTTGTGAGAATATGTTTGAACTTATTGAGCGAAAGCTCATAAAAGGTTTCTTCATGCTGTAAGTAGTATGTGGGCAACCAGTAGGACCCGTTAGAAGAGCTGGGTGCTGTGGAGGATGAATGCGAGGATTTGTATATGGATACCACCATAGTTTACTTCCGTAACACAAAGAAAAGGTTTTTCACTATTTAATGTAATGTTTTCAAAGTTTTTAAAAAATCAGAGTTTAAAGAAATGTTTTCAAAAGTTTTAAGATACATTATACGAAATGTTTTATAAAATTATAAAGTGAAGTTTTAAGCTATGATTTAATAAATGTTTCTTAATAAGTTTTAAGAAACGATTTGAAATAGTTTTAAAGTCAAGTGTTAAGCGAGATCTCAACTTGAAATGCGACAGAGGTCACATCAATTTTAAAGAACTTTTTTCAAGGATGTTTAAGGAAAAGAAAAAAAAATTATTTCAATATTTTGAATACTGTTTTTATGAAAAATGTTTAAATAAGTAAAATGACTGTTTGAAAAGACGAGTCGTCACACTATAACCACCGCAAATACTGGATACAAGTCGATAACCACCACAAATTTCAAATATCGGCAGGTACTCGGCTGGTAAGTGTATCAGTTGGGATATAGTTGGAATATTATGTGTAGTGTGATGATGCTCTTTGCAAATATTTTATTTTTTGTGACACAAGTCAATTCAAGCTTTATACATGTGACATTTGTGTAAACATCTCATTCGAATGTTGGGCTCCCAACAAGAACCTTACCACCCTTGTTATCCCTTCTTGCTCTTTTATTCTTCTTATTTCCTAAATTAAAATGAAGAATCTCTCGTCTTGAAAAGCTCTCTACTCTATAACAGATTTCCAAATCTAGGACAAAAGAGAAGCGTACATGACACCAACAACAAGATAACACCAGCTTTAATAATTTAGGTACGAATATTAGTTTGGGGATCTTGGTCTTATACCAATGAATAATACCCAAAGTCATCAAGTCAAGTTGCAGATGGCCGAACGTGCAACGCATTTAGAGTTATTTACATTGCACTGAGACGTCTTTTCCAAACGCATGGTTTTATGGGATTGGAGGATGCGTGAGGAGTTTAGAAATCTTTAAAAAGGTATATTATTTGGACCTTTCTAATAGCCGCAAATAGAGTTACCTAATTAATGACATAAATATTGCGTTGGCGCTTTTAACACTTGTTTTTGAGTTACGTTTTGAACCAGATTTTACTTGTTGACTAACAGAAGTTTTCAAAGAAATATACACATGAATTTAATACTCGACTATAGCCAACCATGTGGCAAATGTTTTGTGGAGAAATAAAGAGTGGAGAGTCTTTTTCTTTTTTTCGCTAAGAAGAGTGTATGGTCCATTTATTTGATTTATTCCACAATTAACACGTTGAATTTTTCTCAAGCTTCTATTGCACTGAAGTTTGGTCATGGATTACCACTATTTAAAAGTATGCCCCCAACTTAAACTGATATTTGGTTAACAAAATAATACAATGGTTAAAACGACAAGAATGGTTTAAAATGGATTGAATAGTCAATTTTGAGAATTTAACTCTTTCAAATTCTAACTGTTTTTAATCATCCCTATAGAAAAAACCCTTCAAATTCTTGTTTTCTTTCCTAAACCACATTTTGAATTGATGTATCCAAACGCTAGTTTTAATGTGATGCTTTATTCTTAATTCAAACATTTACACTACAAAACATCAGTTTGAACTATAGTTTAAATGATATTAGTTCAGAATCACATACAAAAGTGAAGCCAAAAAATTTGTTAGGAGGGGACGAAGTGTATACTAACGTTATCAAAAAATTTAAAACGGAAATATAAAACTTCAGGAAGAGTAGAATATAATTTTAAGAGGGACAAAATACAAGAGTCGAAATATAATTTTTTTTTTGTAAAATTTTATATACAATATTAAAAGAAAAAAACGTTTAGAGAAGCGGCCACCCATCTTTGTTTGCGTATAGCTATTAATAATTTTGATTGCCCACATAATCTAACATCAATAACACCTGACTATATTATAAAGCATACAATTCAAAACTTCTCATCCTAAGCTCAAATAAAAAAGAAACTATTACACTATTGAAATAACATACAATTGTAGCAATTAATAAAATAATACAAAATATTTGCCAATGTTATATTTATCATATATATGAAACTACACAACAAAATATTTTTTTTGCTTGAACTTAAAAGTAACTCTAGACCATAATGTTAAGGCTAAGTGTAAAATTACGCATTCTTATTCCTATAACTCCGATCCCGAATTGCTTTTAAACCGTTAGGCCACTTATATTTATAGGATTTAGCTTATATGTTTTTTTTTTTCCTCTTTTTACGTCCTTTCAATAGTATTATATTACGTCAATTAAATTATTTTAACTGACATGATTAATGATATAATATTTTAATTAATGTGATATTTTAATTGATGTAGTATAATATTATCAAAAAGATATAAATAAAAAGACACAAAAATTGATTTACATATTCGTTTTATGATTATAACCTTAATGTTAAATGACTCAATAAAACAGAATTTACCCCAAAACAACAAAACAAAAATCTCCCCGAATGTTTCACATTCAAAAGTTGAAAAAAAACAAAGATAAAAACAAAAAACAAAAACGTGTTATACAGTTTCACGTGGTTAGGTCCTTGTGGCCTTTATGGGCCAGGGCATAATCTTGATTGGAACGTGGCATGCCAATATGGAGTCAAATGTCCGGCTCTGCAATGAGAATCCAGTCCCGAAACTCGTGTTTGTGTGCACCTTCTCGCACTCAATTGGCTGTACTGCAGAGAAGCAAATAGTGAGCACTGGAATCATTCATGCATGTCTGATTTCTCTCCCCTCTGGGTCCCATCCCTTTTTAGCTCCCGAAGATTCTCATCACACGGCGATGACATGGATTGGCCACCCCCTTGTAACATCACATGGAGGGGACTAGTGCCTAATTGAATACCGTGGGTCCCCCTGTCGGTGCTGGTAGGGCCTATATTGTCCGACATGCAATTATAAAAATGTTAACCACCTAAGGGTAACTAAAGATGCTTATCTACACGGTTGAGTTTGTTGCCTAGAAAAAATCCTAGACAATCTCGGATGAGTTTGTTGAGGTTAATATTATATTCCTGACAAAAAAATATATAAGAATATATATTATTTTATTTTGTGTTTTAATTTATATTGATATTTTTAATGTCATATTTACTTTTATTTTTGTGAAAACAAATCTTTAATTTAAAATACGTTAAAAGTAATAATATTATACTGGTTAAAAGAAATGTTAATTTCAACAAATGAAAATCAAATGGTATATTTACCGTACGCGATATTCGGTAACAAATTTATCAAAAGTTTAGCATATGATAAAATTGATATAAAAATACATTATATTGTAAAGTATTTTTATACTTAAACGTTAAAATTTGACATTAATATATCAATATGATATTACATTAAAATGCTCTTAGTGACATCTCGATGCCACTCTTCTTGCTGTTACGTTGGAAGTCTCGTGCCCTGCATAGAATATAAAAAAACTTGGACTAATTTTACCGCAAATATGAGCTCAGTTTTCATTCATATTGCTAGACACTTATCTTATGTTTGACAAAAATAGTTCCTACTATTTTTCGGTTATAAATAGTGTAAAGCTTTTATATATTACAGTAACAATAAAAAAAACTGTTACAATATAAAATTTTTATATGCTATAATAAAAATAGTTTTAATCAATAGTCTTCATTGCCTTTTTAAACACTTTATTAAAGTTGCACAATACATTAATCATTAAACGTATCCTTAAAAAAAAAAAAAAAGAAAGAAAGAAAGAAAAAAAGACATCTTATTTCTTCACCAACTTACTAATTAGTGATTATACATTGAATGTTCGTCTACTAGTGAAATGTTTGAAAGGGTGGTAAAAATTAATGATAAAAATCACTTTTATTATAACATGTGAGAATTTTATACTGTAGTAAATTTTTTTATTATTACTGTAGTATATAAAATTTTTATATTATTTATAACTAAAATTATAATAAAAATTAAGTGATTTTTATCGTTTATAAACACCTCTAGATTTTACACATCATAATATCTCCACCAAACATAGATGTCCAATTAATTCCAATCCCATAATCATCACCATGGATCAAGATCACTGACATTTCCCCGCTTTCATCAAGAATTGGGGTCTCAGATTCTCCCAAGGTACAGTCAAATTCTAGAAAATGGCTTGGCCTTGCTGCTTACACGTGTGCTCGTACGCAATTCTTTTTTTTCCTCCCGCTCTTAATATTGAGCAAAACGACAACCGAGGCCCCCCCACCCTCCCCCCAGTCTCTTCACTAGTCCAACTTGTATGGTTACGTCTTTGACGGTTATGCGTCAGAAATCCCATTCAACAGGTGTGAGATTTACAAATTCCGTCCCTTAAAAAATGAATGCTTTCTTAGATATTAATTAATTTTAACTAATGTTTATAGTTAAAAATATGTAAAATTTTTATATATATTATAATAAAAATAAAAAAATATAATAATATAAAATTTATATCTATTATAGTATTTACAGTTTTAATTAACGATTCTTATCACTATACCAAACATGTTAATTTATAACATGTTTAGGACATATTGTAAAACCAAATTATAAATATCGGCTAAAGATTTTCTCAAAATCAACTGTCCAATCTAACTCATGCAAAACTAGAAACTTCGATTTTTTTTTTTTTTTTCAGAATGTGTCTTTGCAATTTTATGTGGTTTTAGATTGTGATTTCGACGTTTTACTTCAAGAACATGTTAAATGCAATGCCAATTTGTGATACCTGAGTAAGAAAACCGCTGTATGATGTAATGTTATTATATTGCTTGATATTTTGACTTTTTTATGTGAATGCAATATTTTGATTTTTTTTAATCACCACAATATGTTTTTTTTTTTCAAATTATTTTAAATATTAAAAATTTATTTTTATAAGTTTCAGAGCTTAAACATAAAGAAAAAAAAAGACCAATTTCTTTTTTACAAGCAAAGTCGAACAATAATAACGATAGTGTTAACAATAACACTGATATAATTCTGTTATTAATATTTAATCCTAATATTTTAGGGATGAGTAAATGACCTTTTTAAAGCTCTTTTTAAGTAAATAATTTAAGTTTTTGAAAATTGAGAAAATGGTCAATGATGTATTAATGCTAACCAGTATATCATTGATAAATTGTATTATATCAATCATATATTGATTTATAGTTTATCATTGATTAACTTGACAGTTTATTCACTTGATAATTTATCTTTTTCTCAATGATAAATCAATTTATTAGTGATAAATTACATTTATTAAGTGATTTACTAATGTTAATGTGATGTATATCAATAATATACTAGTGTTTATTAATTATGTACTATTGTAAACAAAAATACCATTTATCTAATTTTTAAAAAGTAAGGTCGTGTCCTTAATTTTTGAACAGTTCAATCATTTATTTAAAAAGGTAGTTAAAAAAGATCATTTGTCTAATTTTCTCTTTTTTTTTATTATTCTTTGATTTCCTTATTATTATTATTATTATTATTAAAGATATTGAGAGCAATGTGGCTAGTGTCTACATGACTGTAGGCTGTTTAACGATTCAATTGTAATTGAAGTTTTAAATTTAAAAGCTATACTATGTGAAAACTTTAAACTGTATCAACTTTTTGAATTTTTTTGCTGTCGAGAGCTTTATAATGTTCACAATTAAAACTGATGAGTTAAAACTGAAATGTCAAACGGATACTTAACTATAGGGTGTTTGAAAAATGTGGATAGAACTAAAATTTTTAAATTAAAAACTGTAACATGTGAGACTTTTAACACTATAACTCACTTTTTTTTACCACTGTAGCTTATAAGAGCCTTACGATATAGCAACTAAAAATGTTTGTTAAAATTGATGAAGCATCTTTTTAGTTTACAAAGTTTAGTGGATAAATTGCCGTTGAAAAACTAGGGGATAAATTCCTATAGAACAAAGTTAATAAATTTCTCGGGAAAAAAAGAGAGAGTAAATTTAATTTCTAATTTCATTTTGGATGAAAAAAAATGCAAGCGAACATACATTGTTATTTCTTGGCTCTGAGTTACACATCCACCGGAATAGAAGGTAAGACGTACTTATGAGGAAAAAAAAGGTTGTTGATTGTTATCCAATTTTTATGAAGAATCAATTGTTATCCAACTGCTTCAGCAATAATTTGTTAAATAAACTTTAAATTAGTCGTGTATATTTATTTTTTTAAAGTTAGAAATTGATAAATTAATTCTCAAATTATTAGCATTGGCCTGTTTCTCTTTTGATAAAACTATGCCGCATTTAATAACAGATTAGCACCGCAAGCATTCCTATAAAAAGGAAGGCGCAAACAGGCATGCATCTTCCAAATTACTTTATTCGTTTTTTCTCTCATTCTATAGAAAAAAAAAAAGAAAGGCATTTTATCTTAAATGATACTATGATCAACCATCAATAGATTTAGGGTAGCGATAATGATGTCTTTGTTTCTACTTCTTTTAAAGTTTTATACTCTACCATTTTATTTTAACAGACTTGTCTGATTATTATATTATGTTGCTTTGAATATGTGGTTATATGAGTAAAAACTGAGTCCATCTTATAAGTAAAATCGGATTAGATTCTTTTTGTTTACTAATTAGCCCTTAAATTTTTAAAATGACTAGAATAATAGGACAGAATAGCACCACTAATCTTTTTTAAGGAAGACATGCTATGATCATGAATAACCTCCAACCAAGAATCACTGTAAAATAAGATAGCATTTTGTCTTGAGCGCTTTTGCAAATTGGCAATTGGGACCTACATGAGTATAGTGTGTCAAAAATGGCATATGTATCTGAATAAACCAAGCAAAGTGCATAATTATCTCTCCTAAGAGGATAAGAGGATAAAGGTTGATATGCCTCAGCCCCTTTTGAAAATTGGGCAAAACCATTTTGTAAGAGTTTGAGGGTGGGGTAGGATCATATGCAGCTCTTGGCTATTAAACATAGGACCTCATCATGACATGGAAGGAAAGGAATGGATGATTGCATGACATAATCAATGAAAACGACAACAATTTAGGAGATTTTTAGTCTATATTAATTGGCTACTGAAGCTTATCACTTATCCTTAATATAAGGAGAGTCAAAATTAACCAACCTTAAAGTAGTGCTAGAATTGGAAACTACAGTGACCACATAGTGTTACATAAGAAACTGGACTGGCGGCCTTTGGTGACATTGTCATAATAATTACTAATGTCTTTCATATCTTTCCACATCAAAATGCCATCTTAGATATGATTTTTTTTTTTTTAATTTGACTGATATTCAACATTAATATGATGGATATGAGCATTATACGCTACATTATGCCTTGTAATCCACAATTATTCTCCGCGCATGACTTGTCATCAATTTTCACAAGAAAGCAATAGATGAATTTTGATTTTTATGTTTAGGCTCTTAAGTCTTTGGAGTTGTCAACATTGATTATTATTATTATTATTATTATTATTTGTTAGAGTAATGTTAGAGTAAGGTGAGCCGAATTCAGTTTGGCCTGACCCGAAAAACTTATGGTACGATGATTGTGGTGAAAAAAAAAATGTGATTTTTTATGAGATCTATGGTGGTAACGGAGGGATCGGGTCGATAGGCCCAATCTTGTAGCCCACCACTTATCTCGCCCGGGACGAGGGGGCAAAGCCCCACGGTATGGACCTTTATGTTTTGGGCCTTTTAGTTTATGTTTTGGGCCCATATATTTTTGTTTATGTCTATATATATCATGTATTATATTAGGGTTAGGCATTATTATCGACTTTTAGCCTCTCTAGTCACCTTCATCTTGTAATCTTTTTCGAGTTTAGTGATTTTCTTCTTCTTTGTTTGTGGCTTTTTCATGTCTTGGGTTTCCATGTAAATCTCTGTGTGTTTTTATTTTTTTGTTTCTATCGTACTATTTTCGTAATAATAATAATATTATTATTATTATTGTTATTGATTTGAAACGGATGGGTTTTGCAAGATTTATTTTTAAGGTGAGAGTACTTGGAGATATTTGTGTCACCTATTCATTTTTCCTTTTCATATTTCTAGAGGAATTTTCTATGAAAATTAGTTGTTCGCATTTTATGTAGCTTAATTTATATCTGTTTGTCTTATTTTTTAACTTCATCCACATTTCATGTTATTGTTACCATCATCAACTCCCGCATATAACTCCAAAACCCATAGAATAAACCATATATTCTAAAGGACAAAATTTCATGTAGAATTACTTTTTCGATACTCTTCTGAAGACTTTGACCAATTTCATGAAAGTTTACCTGAGACAGAAAATGATTTAAAAAAAAAAAAGAAAGAGAAGAAGTACAGATTGGTTTTAACCTTGGAATGTTTGTACTTATAGCAGTAACATTAACGCATATCTTTTGATTGTTCCCTCAAAACATTCCTTAAATCATGGCTTAATTTCTTCTGGGTTGGTATTCAAGGATTCAACGTCTCAAACCATCTAATTAATTAATCGGAATTACAACTAGTCCATGTGCACAGAGTAAAATCAATATCTTCTTTTATTTTCTTTTCTTTTCTTGTCTTTTCTTTTCTTTTTCTGAATACATATTGCTAACCACCATATTTGTCTCAAACTATCCAGAAACAAAATGAGTAGTGTTTTTTTTTATTGACAAAAGAGTAAATTTTTTGACAGACAAAAAAGTTTATAACGGTAAGAGACGCTTTTAGCAGCACTTGGTGCAAACTTTAACTTTTTTTATCCGGGATTCTGTTAGTCACAAGAAACCTGAAAATTTGCATTTCTCCATGTCAAGTGGAATATGCACATCACAGGACCAGATATATGCCTATCCAATAATCCAATCAATATGAACTGGTAAATATGTGACAAATACGTGACAGTTGTTAATCCCTTGAGGCAAACAGCCAAGAAAGGATAAACTGTGCAGTCGTATCACGCATTTAGGGGTAAAACCTAAAAACAAAACCGTATAAATTTAGACTCAAAATGAACAATGTCATTAGCAACTAAAGGCGCGAGTCCTTGCAAAATATGTCCAAATTCTATCAGATGAATACATTAGAAAGGAAAAATTTTAAAAATACACGGATTGGAAGCGTTACACTACTCATAGTTCCTTAAAAATTTATGTTTTCCATCCAGGAATATTGGAGTTATCCAATCATATCCTGACATCTGTTTTTCGCAGGCAGCCTTTCCCAACCTTAACCGCAACCAATTTCCCAGCCCCCCAACACAAAACTAATTGTGGATCCCATTCCTATAGTGTCACTGTTAATTTGTTATTCCCGATTAGGACTCTTTTGTGGCTGCAAAATTCATTCGGGGCACGCCGTGGACCAGAAGAGTGCTAAAAGCTTTTCATATTCACTATTTAAAATTAAAAAAATAACTGAATTTTTGCAGCAGCCGTTAATGTTTGTTTTTTATTTTTTTTTTCCGTTCGATTTATGGTGCGTTACGTAAAACAACAAGAGGCAATAATTGTCCACTCTTTTGCATCATTTTTTCCTTTCTTTTTTTGGGTTCTTTGGATGCAGAAAATTCAACATCACTTATTGACCCGCAAGAGTTGAGAAAAATATCAGTTCATATGCGTACAGAACAGTGTTTTCTATGCAGGAAAAAAAAAAAAGAGAAGATTTCTTGAGTTTATACGTGTGGAATACAAATTTTTCCACCCTTTTTCTGGATTTTCCCAAGGCAAAGTATCTTTTGTCAGTCGCCTTGCATGGTGTAATTAGGAATTATGATTTGCTTTGCCTTTTCTGGCCGGAAATAACCAGCCCACTTGCGGAGTTCACATTCATAAACACCCAAAGGAACAAAAATAAAACAAAAAAAAACAAAAAAACAAAAGAAAAAACCATTGTCATAGACTCAAACGCATACAGATACATATGGCAAAAGCAAAAAAGAAAAAAGTTGCATGTTACTTTCTGTTGATAACAGGTCTGATAAAGGGAAATAACAAATAGCGTATAAAGTCGTCAGAACATATAAACAAGTTGGTATATTTCCCGTAAAGAACAAAAAGTTTGTGGCGGTGCTAGATTTTAAACATTATGTTAAAAAGTATTAATAAACTTTACTGTATATAAATTTAATTATATATTTTAATTATTAAATAGAGACACAATAATATATATTTTAAATTTTAATAAAAACATAATTATAATTTTTTTATAAAATAAAAATACAATTATAATTTTTAGTAAAAAATAAACCTTTAAAAGTTGAGCAACGACACACCCCACTCAACATGTCCACCGCAGCCTACTTTCTTTTTAATTGTAAATATGTAAGTTAAAGAAAATAACATTAGAATATAAAACAACATTCACAAGGGCAGATAGTGTTTTTTTTTTTTCATTTTTCTCTCCTGTTATATAGTGTAATATACACACAAACTCAAATATTGACTACCCATCACCAACATAATTTAATTTTTCCTTTTTTACGAAAAAAATTAAAATTTTTCCTTTACCAAGTGTATGGGAATCTAAGTAAAATGATGTAAGCATAAACAAAATTCCTAATTTATTTATTTTATTTTTTTTTGTGTTTGCACTTTTTAACAGCATGTTTCCGTGGCAACCGCTGCTATAAATAAGGGGAGAAGCCTACCATACATAGGCTTGAAGAGGCAACTCACAAAGCATCTTCTAGCTAATTCTTTTCCCTCTTCCTCTTCTTCTTCCTAGTACAAAACTCTCTCTCTTCATCAATATCTGAAAAAACCGAACACAAAAAGTTTCTTTTTTCGTATCTTAAAAATCACACAAAACACAAGCATGGTCGGACCCAATTCCCTAGACACAATCAAACCCATAACCACCATCAAGTTCTTCTGTAGCTACGGCGGCAAAATCCTGCCCCGTTACCCCGACGGCAAGCTCCGTTATCTCGGTGGCGAAACCCGCGTACTCGCCGTCGATCGCTCCATTTCCTTTCCCGGTTAGTTAACGTATTCCGTTACTCTTTTTTTTTTCGTTTTTTGTATTTTGTTGTCGTTTTGTTGTTATTGTCTCGTTTATGGACGTGGTGTGGTGGTGTGTTTGCGTGTGTGCGGAATTACAGAGCTGATGTTGAAGCTCGCCGAGCTGTGCGGGGCGTCGGTGAGTCTCCGTTGTCAACTCCCGACGGAGGATCTAGACGCCCTGGTCTCGATCACATGCGACGAGGATCTGGTGAATCTCATCGAGGAGTACGATCGGACGGCGTCGCCTCCGTTGTCCTTGAAGATCAGAGCCTTTCTCTCTCCTCCGAAATCATCGGTCAAAAAAATCTCCCCTCCTCTTTCCTCGGCCTCCTCCAGCTCCTCCAACGGCACCGTTCGGATCTCGACTCCGAGATCTCCGGCGACGACGGCTCGAGATCATCACTTCTGCCTCCGCCAGATCGCGCCGCTGATGGCGTATCAAAAATCCGCCGCCGCCGCCGGGAAGGTCCCTTACTGCGCGCATCACGCTAATGGAACTCCCCGCCATACCTACCTCATTCACAACGGCAACCACTGGCAATAGCGATAGCAAGAATACATGGACGACGATGAACTTAAAACATTTCCCAACAAATTAAACCAAAAAAAAACTACAAATACAAAAACAATTGGGGCCAAAAAGAAAAGAAAAATCAGGAGTTATATAAGAAGAAGAAGCAGAAGAATATATACACATATAAATATATGAGGATGATGATGAGTGATATTGTAAATTTGGGGCTGTAAAATCGTTGAGAAGGATTGCTTTTTGATCCGTGGCGATTAATGAATATCAGTCCATTTTAGTTTTGCGTTGGTGAGTGGTTTTTTTTTTTTTTTTTCCTATGCCCGTTGCGTAAGAGTCATCTTTCCCGTCATCATTTTTCCGTCCACTCCCACTAAGCCGCCTGCTTCTTCCTCGGCATTACCGCCGTACCGTTTCACTTTTTTTTTTTTTTAGCGTGACAGCAGTTGTTGCCTTTCTTCCGTCATGTTGCCTTGTTTGCGTGCCACGTAGCGTCTGTTGTTTTTTTCTCCTTTTTTTAGGCTCATCATTTGTAAGCTGTTCTATTTTCATCCTTTTCTCATTCGTCGCTCCTCTTCTTTTCTTCTTTTCTTCTTTGTTTATTTGTGACATTATTTTTACTTTTTACTTTTTACTTTTTAATTTTCGGAGTTTATTTTATTGCTAATTGCTTGAACGCTTTAATGCTTTGCAGGTTAAGGAAGACTCTGTAGATGATTCTGGAAGCATTCTCGAAAGGTGCAACTTGCAACAAGCATAGTTTGTTTTCTTGATCCTTGGCCCTTTTTTTTTTTAATTTTCCTTTTTCTTTTATAATTTGAGATACAGTTTAATAAGTTTTTTTTTTTTTGTGGCTAGGAACGATTTCTAGTTTATTCAGATCTGTTTTCACCTTCTCTTTTGTTCATTTGATCTGATTCATTCATTGGCCTTCAATTTTTTTTCTTTATTAAATTATAAAAATTTATCTCTTTTGCAACTTGCAAGTTAGACTTGATTCCTTTCAACCCTTATCTGGTTTCCGACTACACTCATGTCACTTTGTTTTGAAAGGAATACCGAATACATGTAGTTTTATATTCATGACAGCTATATAAATACTAATTTCAATATGATAAAAGGGCTTAAAAGTTGAAAACGGGATATTTAATTATAAAAATGGTTTATGTGGTTTGGTGTTTTATTTGATTTTTGTTTTGTATTTAATGCTACGATATTTTTATGGTTTTTTTTGGGTATTTAATGCTATGATATTTTTATGGTTTTGATAGCTAATGGGGCCATGATTGACCTGCGATCGACATCATTTTTGGGGTTTTGTATCTTCTGATCAGATTTGATCTCGCTAAGAAAGCCGGAGGAGAGAGCAAATGGTGGTTTGAATTTGAATCTGATGGTTTCATATCAAAACAAGTAAAATTGCAAACCCAATTGTAATAAACTTTGGGTGGGGGAGATTGTGGGGGCCCTTTTCGGTTTTGGGAATCAACAAGGCTCCCTCAAAGTCTCTGTGCTGGAACTTACTGACAACATGGGAAAGAACCCATAAACGATAAAATGTGTCCTGGGACAGCTGGTTGCCCGGTTCATGAACGGTCACTAAAATTAAATTTAATTGAGAGAAATAAATTAAAAAAAAACAAAAATAAGTGATAAACGAACTTTAGAACCCAAAAAAAAAAAAGAATAAAAAAAAAACTCAAATATAGAAGAGATGTGGTGAGAAGTGTGATGATTTTTGGTGGGAATTATAGGGAGGCCCTCCTCCACTCAAGTAGCGTTCAGAAGGGGGAGTGAGATTCCTTGTGGCGTCATCAAATTTGGAGAGATTTGAGATCATACCAATTTTCTATTTTCTATTAATTAATCAAAAGAAGCCACAGGAAATGGAAGGAAAGTTTATACCTGTTTTCTTCTACAAATATTCAAAAAAGAAAAAAGAAAAAAGAAAAAAGAAAAAAGAAAAGTGCCTTAAGGTTATCCCCTACCCCATCGCCTATGATCTTTTCCTTATTCCCTTCTTGATCCTTTCTTAATTATAAAGCCCACTAAATCCCACTGTGGCTTTTCCTTGGGTGTCGCTCTTTTTGACAAAGAGATGAATAGTGTCTGCATGGGGGAAGAGGAAGAGGTTAGTTTCATGGATCCCACAGAGAGCAACAGCCCGTATGTCGGATCCACATTTTTTGGGTCTGTATGGAAGGTGATTGTTAGGCCAGGGGCTAACATTAGCAGCAGTGGCGTTACAACGTGGTGCTTGGTGGTGAAAGTGATCATGATTGATTAGTGTGATGATGACTGGATAGTGGGACCCTCAGAGAGGGATACATGCTTGGTTTAGAATGTAGATACTCAAATACTATTGTGGGATATGCATGGGATATAGTCCAAATAATGAGTAGAAACATAGTGGAATTAAGTGAATTTTTACCCGTAATGTGGCTGCCCATGGGTCTTTCATTCGAGCTTGGTCAATAGATTATAGAAGTTACATGTGATGTTTTGGTTAGTTTCTTCATGGGATGTAACGATTTTTTTTTAATTTTTTTAATGTAAATTGGTTGGACCGAGGTGTGTATATGAAAGGAATAAAGCGAAAGAGTTGGGAAAAAGCAATTAATTGGTATATTTTTATAAGGTTTTGTCAGTAGTTCACTTTTGTTTTTTTCTCTTTTGGTTGCAAAAGAGAGTATTATTTTGTTTTTTAATGTATGTTCAAAGCAACAGTCTTTATTCTGTGAAAAAAAGGGGAGGCTAAACTAGTAAACTCTCGCAAGAATTTTCAAAAAAGAAAAAAGGGGAAAAGTAAAATGTCAAACACTTTTTATGCGAAACTGGAAAAGAAATTATTAGATCAACAAAAAAAAAGGCTATTCATTTAAAAATTATTAGATCAAAAAATAAAGGAAACTGGAAAAGAGAAATTAAAAAAAAAAAAAGGAAAAGGAAATGACCCATGCCTGTGGACCCTAATTTATGGGCATGGGACTTGAAAATAAAAATTGAGAGAATATATACGTAAAATCCTTTAAGTGGGCATAATTCAGGGTACTGGGGCTGAAGCATTTTAGTTACTATAATCTTTAAAAGAATGGTTAAAATTATACATTATATAATTTTATATTATAGCATATGAGAGTTTTATATTATTACGATTTAAACTATATAATTAGAACCATTCTCTCAACCAAAGCAAGATACAAGTGTGCACGCAACAAAAATAAATAAGGGGGGAAGGAGGGGTGGGGGATGAGAGGTGTTGCAAACGTGCAGTAAAGCAATGCAAATATGCAACTCATACGGTGGAATAGAGTTTTATGTGAGAAAGAGAACATAAAAATATATTCATATTATTTTGCCATTAGTAATTAAAATTTTCGTTATTCTTTTTATTTACTTTTTACTCATATTTTAGGCATGATGTTGTTTACAAAATATGGTGTGGCTTTGCACTGCCGCATTTCCAAGTAAATGCCGTTTTGTGAAGCCACTGTAGTTTTCAAGTGACATTAGCTTATTTGGGAAATGTGTCTTTTTTAATATATGTCTAGTTTTACACAAGCGTTGTCGTTTGCCAAACGTTTTTCTGATACACTCTTTTTGTCAGGCGTTTTAGATCTTGGGTGTTTGGAAGGGTGGTGAGAATAGTTGGTTAGAACCACTTTTGCTGTAGCATGTGAGAGTTTTACACTATAGCAATTTTTTTTATTGTTACTGAAATATGTGAGAGCTTTACACTGTTTATAACTGTTAATGAACTTAGTGTGAAAACATTTATGAGATATAAGGCCACAGTCGAGGAGAAAGAAATGTCAAAAGAATCTTAATTATATCATTGGTCATCCACTTTTCTAATGTCTCAATGTCCATCACGAAAATTGCAGTTTGCAAACGAGAGACATTGATCTGAATTTGCCTTTCTCCAATTTCTTTATCTTGCAATTATATTTATAAATAAACATGTGGAGATTATACATCGATCTTGATCACAATGCTAGTCAAGAACAAGCTTCAATTAATAATGCATCTCCAATCAACGCATTTGGCAGATTATATTGTAAAGGAAACGTATAGTTAACTGCCCAATTCATAACTTGCTAAATTTTTTTTAATCAATGATAACACCTTTCCTTATTTGATAATTTTGATGTAGTTTTATCATCTGAGAGAGGAAGATAAAAGATGTATATAGTACTAGACTTAATGACCACCCTCCAACGAAGACCATTAATGACTCGGTACGTAAATTACTATGCATAAATTTTGCTATGACTATTCATTGACTGATTTCATTTCTTATTCTGAATTGTATTGCTTTCAGCATTCTAGTTTATCTTCTGCTGGTGAACAAGGCTCGAAATCATTTTCGTTGGAGTTCCACAACTGCGTTCTGGAAGAAGTCGCCGCCGCATATGGAACCGTGAAGGCTCCATTGGCTCTGTTTAACAAGATATGGAAGATTTGCAGCACCGGTAGCGCTCCTTAGCCCAAAGGAACAAGCTTTGTGCAGGTAGGAGGAGACCATTTTACTGAGAAAAATGCTTGATGCCACCGTGACTAATAACAAGTGGGCCCATCTCCTTTCTATGAGCATCTTGCTATGAGATACGCATTCTATTAGTGTGTATTGTTTAACATCACCGGTACCCTTGACATTGTTCTTGTGCTAATGAATGGTTTTATAACGTCAAGGTGCAATAATCAAATTACTTGGATACTACTCTTAGCCAACAACCAAAAAAAAAAAAGTGATGCAATTCTGTATAGAGTTTTATTATGTACTTGATCTTTAATAGCTTTCAACATTTTGAAAGCGGTATTATGTTATATTGCATGACGTTTCTGGCTAAATATTTCCCCAAACTTGCAAGATCAAGGAGCACACAGCACCTCTACATTGTGGTCAATACTAATTTTACTGAAGAATGTTGTTACCCTCTGGTGAAACGTTTGGACAAACAGTTTCGGCTAGTAGATGCAAAGAGAAATTCAACAAGTTGCAGTAACATATGTACTTTTTACGTTTTCACTAGTAAATGCTTTTTCTCCATCGAATTGTTAAAAGCCCTAACTAGTTCCAGTTTCAAATTCATGAAGGAGAGTGAACTGACTAAATCGACTAAAACCATTTCACTTAGTGATAGCATGTCCATAGAAGTGATTTTATTGATGAGGAATCCTTAATAGTGTTGACTACAAGTGAGGGTGAATTTATTGCAGGATGTCGTGAATGTGAAATGGATGCAAAATGGTTCTAGTTAGGGCCGGCAATACGGGTTGCGACACGACGACACGACACGAATCCGACACGTTATTTTGCGGGTTAGTGTCGGAAAATTTGACCACGGGTCATTTTAGTGTCGACCCGAAACTGACCCGTCAAAAAACGGGTCGTGTTCGGGTCAATCCGTCTGACACTAAAATGACATGTTTCTGACCCGTATTTAATTAATTAGCTTTTAAAAAATTAATATTATTTCATATATAATATAAGCTCTTAAAATATCAAACCTTACCTCTCTTATGACTCATCTTCTTGTTGAAGTGGTATGAAACTCTTCTAATTTTATTTTTTTTAATATTATATATATTAATGTGGGCGGGTTAGAGGCGGGTTACGGGTCAAAATCGGGTCACGGGTTATTATTTTTTGACACTGTGCGTAAGAAACGGGTTGACACGGGTCGGGTTAGTGTCAACCCATGTCAAAACGGGTCGGGTTAGGGTTGAGAATTCTCAACCCGTTCGGGTCACGGGTCGGGTTAGTGTCGACCTAATTTTTTAAAAATTAACTCCAACCCGACACGAACCCGACACGCCAACCCGTTTTGCCACCCCTAGTTCTAGTGAAAGAATTTGTTCGTCTTTATTTGAATAAAATTAGACATCTACTTTAATTTTTGACCAATGCGTATGTCTTTGAGGGCTACATCTGTTGGAAACAAAGTGCGCAAGGGAATTTTAAAAATTTTCATCAGAGTAATTTTCAAAACACAAGTTTGACATGTTATATGTATAAATTAAACAGATCTTACTAACCTCAGTGTGCCGAAGAACCTCCGCAATTCGTGTAGAGAAGCAACGTTCCAGAAGAGCCTCAACCAACTGGTCTTCTTTGCTATTCTCTATCCACAACCGGAGTGAGTGTGGGCTCACACGTACAGCTCTTCCACCGGTGACTCTCCTTCCAACCAACAGAGAGAACCCAAAGCTAGTGTTCGTGATTTGTGAACAAAAAGCTCTCAGGGAGTTTTTTAGATGCTCAATAGAAGAGTATCACTCTTAATCTCTCAAATTGATCTCAATTGATCTGAGTAAATCATGAGACTCACTGCCTTTATATAGCTATTGGTCCTGGGGTCAGTCCATATCAGATTAGGTCTCAAAAACTCGAAACAGAATCAAGTTCGGATCAGTATCTGATAAGATCCGTGTGAAAACGCGTAATCTTATCTCTCGCTGATCAGCAGGCCGAACATTCTGATCGGCAGGCCGATCAGGCCAGTTCGGCAGGCCGAACACGTCATCCGGCAGGCCGAACTCCCGAGAAAAAATCTCCGCGAATCTTTTATTTTCCCCCCGAGATTCTAAAGGATAAAGTCTCAGTTTTGATTGAAATAACCCAATAGAGAAGTTATCTGATCAAAAAAAACTTTATCAAGATAATCTCTAAGAAAATAAATCAATTCACAATAATTCTACAAGTTTATCTTGTTCTAATTTTGTCCAAAATTAAAACAACCGATAAACAGACAAGAATTATCTGATCGCAATAATTCAACCAGTTTATCTTGAACTAATTTCTTACAAAATTAATTCAACCAATAAACAGACATGAATTATTTGATTCTTACAAATTTTAAACCAATCTGATAAATCCGACATAAGTCACCAATTATTGGAAAAGCACGTCATGTCGTTACAGGATTTTGTGAGCTAGCAAAGGGGACCAAAATGGATCTATAAAGTTCAAGCTCATGATAATTATGAAACCCAATATCCCAGATATACATTTCACAATTATCAACTCCAACGCTACTCCACTAAAAGCTTGGAGCTGCACTCTCGAACTTTATAGAATTACGAAGCTCGTGTAGCTAAGTCTCCATGACATATCATAGTGTATCGTATCCGCATATGATCATCCATAATCGGCTTAAGGACAAGTTCTGTCTACCTTCCCGATTATTTTTATCTTACATTCCATTGTCTCACCATTAGAAAACTTACCATCCAAAGATAGTATACCATTCGGTTACACCTATGTATCCAAATGGTTGAGCGCTCCAGTTTTCTAATTACAGGACAACGCATATAAGAGGATATCATTACTCCTAAAGATGAGCTATGGATTCCATATCTATGAATAACAAGTCTACGCTATCAAGAGTCATGCCTCCAACGTACCGGCATGCATACCACTATAGAGATGTGGGAGTCACCCATTGGTACATCAAAAGACACAAGTCGAGATAACGGGCCCACTATTCATCTCAGGATTAAGATACAATACAAATGACTGTCTAAAGTGAATCGATTTGCCAAGACAGAATTATTAATCCAAATCAATTCACTTTATGTCCCGATCTAACACATCGTCACCTATGACAACGTGCCAATGTTTCTATTCACGGAGTCCAACTCTGATGGCCAAGACAAACCATCTCCCATAAAAGGGATATAGACAACATAACAATCTTTACATGAATAAAGCGCCCAACTTTATTCCCTCGATTGCGGATCATATGTTTTAGACCATCACCTTAAGAATCGTGTCTACCGCATAATCATCCTATCATATGCCCAATTCTTAAGGTTTAGACTAACAGTCTCAGACTACTGTTTGCTTATCATACATTCAACAAATATGAACGTAAAGAGGACAAGATTTGGTATATATAAATGAATAAATTCTTTATTGATAAAAATGTCTCCAAAAACGTATTATATTTTTACTTCTTATGTCTAAAGTGAATCGATTTGTCAAGATAGAATTATTAATCCAAATCAATTCACTTTATGTCCCGATCCAACATATCGTCACCCATGACAACGTGCCAATGTTTCTATTCACGGGGTCCAACTCCGATGGCCAAGACAAACCATCTCCCATAAAGGGATATAGACAACATAACAATCTTTACATGAATAAAGCGCCCAACTTTATTCCCTCGATTGCGGATCATATGTTTTAGACCGTCACCTTAAGAATCGTGTCTACCGCATAATCATCCTATCATATGCCCAATTCTTAAGGTTTAGACTAACAGTCTCAGACTACTGTTTGCTTATCATACATTCAACAAATATGAACGTAAAGAGGACAAGATTTGGTATATATAAATGAATAAATTCTTTATTGATAAAAATGTCTCCAAAAACGTATTACATTTTTACTCCTTAGGGCATACATGTCTAACAACATCAACCAAAACAATAGTTGTACTTTTAGATTTAATTACTCTGTTTCATAGTGAATAGAGACATTTTTTTTTTTTGGCTCAAAAGAAGGGATCAATAGTATCTTCACACTTCTGGACCAGCGCTACTTTAAGAATCTATTAGTACCACAGGCGAGATGACAAGGATCCTGGTTTTAGGACTTTAGTAGGTAACAAATCAAAGTTCATAGAGTCTATCCAACACATAGTCCATGCTGTTTAAGGTAGACGGCAATACTTTTAGTAGGTAACAAATCAAAGTTCATAGAGTCTATCCAACACATAGTCCATGCTATTTAAGGTAGACGGCAATACTCGAACCTTTGACCTTTTCTAACAAAGTCTCCAAATAAGGCCTCCTTGCTATTTGTCACGCCCCGGAGTATGGGAGGCGACGTGGCGGAATATTTAGATTAATTAAAAGCGGATTTAATTAAAATTAAGTGCTTTAAGAATCCAATTAAGTAAGAAATAAAGAGATTTTCCACCACATTTTATAAAAGAATTTATAAATATTAAGCAAATAATAATAATTAAATAAAAACCGCGAATATGGGTTCCACAACCCACAACTTGTGCACACACATGGTTATGACAATATCATAAATACAATTACAGTCCAAGTACAAATAAAGTTAAGTCTTACATGCCTTGATTAATAATACAGAATATAAATAAATTCTCCTATTGCTCCTGAGTTCGGTCCGAAGAATCTTCTCCAAACCTAAATGGGAAACCACCTAGAGGGGGGAAATTTAAAACAATAAAACGTGAGCGAAAGGCTCAGTAGGACTATGTTTTATAAAATAGTTTAACGCAAAGGAACACAGCATTATTAGAAGTTATTCAAAGGAAACTTAAATAAATAAATAAATAAATAATTTGAATAGAACCGTTCTGTCACAGAACAGTCTACTCGTCAAATCAAAACACCAATTTACTTTTACCTAGGCAAACCATGAAATCACCACCGTAGTGGCCCAGCTGGGTTTCGGGACCTGCCCCCAAGGTCGATCGCTACACGACCCGATCTCTGATATGGCATCATGCCCATGTGTTTATTATCATTATCATTCAAAACCCAATTACCGAGTGTTGTCAATTACATTTATTATGAAATTCATTTCATATCACGGTATATTAAAATATAACCGATAAAACCATTTTCAAACAACCGTTGAAAACATTTTGATAGAAATCATTTTCAAAGCCAAATCATTTCAAAACCAGGCTACCAAAGAAATAGGATAGAAGTCCTACCTCAATACTCGTGCCGGTACCCCACACCGTAATCCCAGTCCGCTATACGTTAGCTCCACGGAACCACGAACGATCCTAGATAAAAACTAAGTCAATCAATATCTAGTTCGAGACATTCTATGTTACTAAATCCTTTCATGTTGTCCTAGTGTGCCATTTGTATCATTAAAATCATCCTATAAGGTTGGGATTTAAACCAGGGTTCAAAACAGTGAAAACGGGTAAAAATCACAAAATTTTCCATGCCTCGGTCGGCCTGCTGGACGCCCTGCTTCGGCCTGCCGAACTGCACAGTTCGGCCTGCCGGAAACAAGGTTCGGCCTGCCGAACATTTCCCCAGATTCGGCCTGCCGGTCGGAAGAACACCGGCCTACCGATCATCACTCCGGCCTGCCGAACTGGGAAAACCCAGAAATCCCAGCCACGGGTTTCTCGATCCCCAAAATCCAAATCTTGTTTCTGACCTGTTTTTCTCAAATCCCAGGCATGAAAAACAACTATAATTGATAGAAAAACATTCTAGAACATGTTTGGAATCATTTAAACAACATTTAAACTCGAAATCCTCAAAAATCCAAAAATGAGAAAAAGAGGAGAAAATGAAAAATCTTGAATCCAATCCGTTTTTCTTCAATCTAGGCTTAGATTCTAGTTGTTCTAAGTTCATTTAACACAAATCCACGGTTTTCTAAGCTTAAACAAACTTAGATTTCAAAAACACACAAAATTGAAAATTTTGTAAAAAGTTTAGAAATTTCGAATCTAACCTCGAATCGAAGCTTCAATCCGCGTTCTCGGTTGCCGAATCACGTCCCCGAGCTTCCTCCTCGCTAACCCGAAGCTTGGATTCGAATGTGGTTTCAAAAATTTTTGAAAGAGATTGAGAGAGAGAGGGGCTGCCGAGAGAGAGAGGAAAGAGAGAGAGAGTGAAACGTGAGAGTGAGGAGAGAGAGAGGAAGGAAGGAAATAAATAGAGAAAATCGGTGGGCGGTTTTACTGTGCGAAAACCATCTGCCGCCCACGGTTTTACAAAACGGAGTATTTTTAACATTTTACAAATTGTTGTGTTTTAAAACTCAAAATATCATTTTAAAACAATAAGAAATCATTTGAATACATCAATTTAACAAAACAACCAAAAACTCAAAATCCAACCAAATAATCTAATTAAAGTTAAAACTTTAATTATGGCACACTAATTCATCATTTACATTACATTAACATTAAATAAATTTCGGGACGTTACACTATTATGCCACCACCACCGATTATGACTAAGTAGAGACACTTGAGAGTTTGTCTACATATATGTTTTAATTTTTTTAGACCTTATCTTCGGTTTTTACGAAATGCAAGATAATTGAACAAGTTTGAGTATTTATTTTAGGGAATTTGTACGGTAGAAAATGCTAATTTGCACTATTGGTGAAGTATGGGTACTTTAACATTAAAATTAACTTTTAACAGTTTGATCTATAACTGAAAGCAACTCTATATCATGTTTGTAACTTTTTAACATGAACAATCATAAATCAGACCATTAAAATATTAATTCAACATTAAAACAGCCTTTTCTACCGGTGATGTAAAATTGTCTTCTCCATCATGAGAATTTATTTTATTTTAAACTTTTATAGACGGAGATTTCTCTTATAGTAACCCGAAAAAGATACTCACTAATAAGTATTTCAACTGTTAGATCTGTAAAAAAAAAAAATGATTTAAACCAAATCTAACGGTTTGAAAACCAGTATCACCGGTTAAGGTTTTGCCAGAAAAATCTCTTTTATAGAATTGTAAAAAACGTAAGAAAAGAACTTGTATGTCACACATTATAGAGTTGAAAGAAAACTGTAAGGTGTACAAGATGAACCATTGTTTATGGGTCCCAGTCCACCAACTGTCTTAGATTAATCCATCTAACCTTCCTTGAAAAATAACAATCTTTGAAATCTTTACCGAATTGCTCACCATCTACTCTCTTTTTCTGTAAAAATGGAATCCTTTCACATGGCTCGAGACGGCAATCCCATTTCCCTTTCGCCAAATTTCATTCTTCCCGAGGAGAAGAGGCCAAACCTCTCACAAGTATCAAGTTTGGCCTCAATTCCAGTCATTGATTTGAGTATTCCAGATTCCCTCTTAGTTCAAAATATATCCCAAGCTATTCTTCCATATAATAAACCACGGTGTCTCTCACGAGTTGTGCAAGAGAACTGTGTCTGTGATTAATGATTTCTTCAAATTGTCTCCCCAGTAGAGAGCTCAACTTTACACCACGGATCACAGCAAGCAAGTCAGGCTCGTTAATTACTTCATTAAGATTCAAGCTGATCATGGCAAGATCCCAATGTGGAGTGAAAACTTCAATCATCCCTGGGACCCTATTGGAGATTTTGCTAGTTTCTTGCCGGGAAATCCTCCTCGGTATCGGTATGCTAATTTTGCCTCTCTAGCTGCTCAAAATGTGTTTACCCTCTGTTATTGATTGGTAGTGATTTGTTTCCCTTTTTTTTGGTGGATTTTGTTAGAGAGGTTTTTGTTGAATATGTAAAGGAGACGGGCAAGTTGATGAAGAGGCTTTATGAGTTGATATCTCAAGGACTTGGCCTAGAAAAGGATTTCTTGAAAAAAAAAGAAAAAAAGTTGGGTGAGAATCCATGACTTACAGCACAAGCCAATTTCTATCCACCATGTCCAGACCCTGAGCTCACACTTGGGCTGCATTTCCACACTGTTTTCAATGCAATCAGAAGAAGTGTGTGGTCTACAAGTGATCAAGGATGGGAAATGGGTTGCTGTTAATCCACTCCCAAATTCGTTTGTGGTCAATGTGGGCGATCAACTTCAGGTACTAACTTTGATTAATCTTTTCTAACTTTGTAGCCAAAAAAAAGGTGATTCTATATCCAATTTTAGTGTCAAAGTCTGGAAATGTTTGAAGAAACAATACAAGCAATGCTAAAATATGTTCTCTCTCACCTTGCATATCATAACATTAAAATAGGTTGTCTCTGTCGCCAAGAGAGCACATTCATGAGAATAAAATAGGCTGGCCTTGCGCTTAAAATATGGCTCATTAGTCAACCCTCTTTTAGTTTTCAAACAAACTAATTAGGTATTTACCAAAACCTCAAAAGTCAGAGGTAGAAATTTACCATTAACCTCTTTAGGATACTACCTCTTTGACAAGTTCAGTATCCAAATTTTCCATAAATTTACCACCTAGTATATAAAAAGTTCACCATAAAAAATAGCACTGCACTGGAGTGTTTTGTATGCTCATATGCCAAAATTTACCATTAATACATTAGTTCGGTATTGCATTGGAGATGCTTGTTGAACGAGGGACTCATAATCTCCGTATACTTATGGGCTGTGGACTATTATAAACTCTTTCATGTAGGTGCTAAGCAATAGAAGATGCAAAAGTGTGCACCATAGGGTCGTAACAAATAAAACTCTGCCACCCATATCACTAGCAATGTTTCATGGACCCAACAACGACACTTTGCTTGGTCCAATTGAGGACTTGATCGACGAGAAACACCCTCCACTCTTTCGGAGCTATCGATATTCAGAGTTTATTGAAGAATTCTTGAGGCAAGGAGGAACGAGGCGAATGGTCAAGGAAATCTTCGCGTTGCGGCATGATTGAAGATAGTCCGTGACTTTGTGGATTGGAAAAATTAAGAAAAACAAATAAAACTTAAAAAGTTGAGTAGAGGTACATGCCCACTCAGCAATAGCTCAACCACTAGATGAGTTTCCATTTGACTGTTGGTCTTTGTTTGCATAAAGCCTTGAGTTTTATGCTCTGAAGTCTGAGCCATGTTTTTAATCTGTAATTTCCAATATTTTGGCTATAGGCACAGGCCAATCTTCCACAGATGGGTTACATTTTTTAGTCTGTTTGCTTCAACTATCATTTATTTACCTTTGGTATAACAGATTGGATTTCATTACTAACCACTGAGTTTTGCAAAATTAAAGTCATGAGGTTTTCAATCCCCGCTGAATGTATGTTTGAAATTTTTTTTTTTTTGAAGCATCTTTAATATACCAAGCTAGTTGACATTTTCGTCATATTTTATTGTTTGTTTCTGTGTCTTGGTTTCCACCTAGAATAACAATCTTTCCTCTCTTTTTTGTTTTTATGTAAATTATACTGTTGCACCCAAAAGTATTCATTGTTTGCACAATGCACTTTGAACTTTCAATCATGGCACAGGTCACCTTGAACTAATTGCTACTTTTAATTTTCGTTAAGTATTTTTTTTTTCACATGTTGAGCTTCAATTTCTTTCTTAAAATGACGAGATTTACCCTTAAAAAAACTCGTGCGTAAATTTTGTGACCAAAAGTGTCCACGTAGTTTAACACTTATTAGTTATTGGATCTTAATTGCTAATGATTTTAAAATTCAGTTGCATTTTATTAAGATTGCAAGTTCGGAGTATATTATGCAAAAAACAAATAGTTTAAGATGCAACAATGCAATTTACGCTTTTTTTTTTTTTATTTATTTTTTCTGTGATATGAGAACTTTTATAAGTTGGTGGTGGCTATATTGACAAGCATCTCAGCTGAAATTTCCAATACGTTCACTTCATTTAATAACGTTATTCAATTTTTCTCTAAATTAAATTGAATTTTGTAAGTAAAATGAAAAATAAAGACGTACGTTTTCCTTTTCTTCTCCATTTTGCATTTGCGTCGTTTTATTTTTTCTTGTCGTTTGAAATTCGTCTTTTACGTTTTTATCGGGTTGCAGCAGGTTCTTGCCTATATTTTTTTTCGTGTTTTCTTCCCTTTGTAAGTGTTCCCTTGTTTCTGTTTCTTTCAATTCCCTTTTTAGTTCTATTGTCTTGTCGTTTATACAAGTTTTGTTGTTCTTACTTTGCTGTCCTCTCAACTTTCTTGTCGTTTTCAACTTTGCTTTTGTTTTTGTCTTTCGTCATGTCGTTGTCGTTTTTGTTCTTCTTCTTATGTTCCGGTCGGTCTTTCCCTTTTTTGTGCTCGTTTGGTTTTGTCTGTCGTTTTTCCTCTTCCTCGTTTTTGCTAATGCTTTTCCATCAGTTAATTACCGTTCTTAATTTTTTTTTTGTCGTTTAGTTATTTCTCTTCTGTTATATTTTTTTTAATTACTCCATATTATCTTTTTTCCTTTGTGCTTGTCGTCTGTCCCTTTCCTTTTTGTCGCTTAATCTTTGTCGTTTATACGTTTCTTCTTGTTATGTAATAAAATTAGAAATCTACGTGGATTTTTGACAAGTACCTATGTCTATGAGATCTACTGCAACGAAAAAAAAAAATAGTTACATTATTGATTACAGTTACTCTGTTGCATAGTTAGTAGAAACACTTGCAAGCCCGGTCTACATCTAAATTTTAATTTTTTTTTTGGTTGTATTCGGTTTTTAAGAAATGTGGGACAGTTGAACTAGTTTAATTATTGACAGTTTCTACCGTATGACTATGACCTAGACAAATACAATATTAGTAGAGTTTTGTTTATGGACCGTCTCATTTGTATCGAAGTTTATCTATTTTGTATATTTTAAATTTCTAATATAATTTTTATCAGATTTAACGGTCATTTAATACGCACTATTAATATAAAGATCCTATGTATAAAGCTTTTATTGTATTGCTAAAAAAGGTCATAAAAAAAAGGTTGCATGTCACACATCTCCGAGTTAAAAAATAAATAAATAAATAAATAACGGGTATAAGATGAACCATTATTTATGGCTTCCAATCTTTCCTCAAAACTGTCCTTAAAATGATATATTCAAGCTTCCTTGAAAAGCAGAATCTTTGAAATCTTTATCAAATTCCTTACCGTCACCTTTCTTTTCCACACATCATGGAATCCTCTCGCATGGCTAGAGACAGCAATCCCATTTTCCCTTTCACCAAATTTCATTCTTCCTGAGGAGAAGAGGCCAAACCTATTACAAGTGTCAAGTTTGGCCTCAATTCTAGTCGCGATTGATTTGAGTATTCCAAAGTCCCTCTTAGTTCAAAAGATATCACAAGCTTGTAAGGAGTACGGATTCTTTTATATAATAAACCATGGTGTCTCTAAAGAGTTATGCAAGAGAACTATGGCTGTAGTTAATATCACAAGTTACACTACTGATCACAAAAAGCAAGTCAAGCTCGTAAATTACTTCATTAAGGCTCAAGGTGAACCAGACAAGATCACAATGTGGGGTGAAAACTTTAACCATCCTTGGGACCCTTTTGGAGATTTTGCCAGTTTCTTGCCGGAAAATCCTCTGCAGTATTGGTACGGTAATGATATTTGAAGAATTTAGCTCTAATAGTTGTTTGTATAATTTAGCTTTGCTTTATAATTAGCTTATCGCTATTTATCTAATATGTTGCTTATTTTAGTGAGTATTTGTTATTATTTTGTTAAAAGGCCATAAATAGCCACATTAAATATTATATTAAAAATATTTGAAATCCCTTGTGATGTTTCCTTAGGTAAATTTGAAATCTTTCCTTCATGTTAGACCGGTAAAATTCTTCATTTTATAATTCCATTGTATCAGCTAATTTTGTCCTTCTAGCTACTCAACTAGCACTAACCTTTCTTTCTTTCTTTCTTTCTTTCTTTCTTTCTTTGTTATTGTTTGGTACTGATTTGGTTTTCCCTTTATTGTTTTGGTGGGAATTTTTGTTAGAGAGGTTTTTGTTGAATATGCAAACGAGATAGGTAAGTTGATGAACAGGCTTTTTGAGTTGATATCTCAAGGACTTGACACAGAAAAGGAATTTTTGTTGGAGAGCTGTTTGTTGAATATGCAAACGAGATAGGTAAGCAGATGAACAGGCTTTTTGAGTTGATATCTCAAGGACTTGACATAGAAAAGGATTTCTTACAAAAAAAGGTTGGGTGAGAATCCAAGACTCAGAGCACAAGCCAATTTCTATCCACCATGTCCGGATCCTGAGCTCACCCTTGGAATGAATGTTCATTCTGATTTCAGTGCACTCACGGTGCTGATGCAATCAGAACAAGTGTGCGGTCTACAAGTGACCAAGTATGGAAGATGGGTTGCTGTCGATCCACTCCCAAATGCGTTTGTTGTGAATTTAGGTGATCAATTTCAGGTATATATTTGATTAATTTTTGTTATCTTTGTAGTAAACAAACAAAAAAAAAACAAAAAGTTTATGCTATTGTTGGTTTTGGAGAAAGTTTTTTACGAAATATAGCGGAGATGTAAAAAATATGGATCGTATATAACAAAATTTTTCTTAAAACTTTTATAAAATGCTATAGATTATATTAGTTTTGCATATAAACAAATATATAAATACTTTGCTTACCGGTAGAGAGATGAAGTTGAAGCAGAATAGTAAATGCAGAGGACATTTCTATCTTTGAAACCAACGTCTTGCTCGCCAAGTCCTCGGCACTTAAATAGATGCACGTGTAGGCGTAGAAGAAATATGGTTATAATGATCACTCAAGAAATAGAAGAGCTTTCCTTCTTTTTCTTTCTCTCTTTACACGCTTATGAGTGTTTCTCTGTAGAGTGTTCTCTAAATGAATAGAGGAGGCCTCTATTTATAGAGAATAATAAAGCTAATCAATTTTGAAAAATCTCTCTATTTTAATGTTAATATCAAATATTTAATTAAAATAAAAGACACAAGTTTCTCATTTCTGTATTGCCATAGGCACCACACACAAAGATACCATATATGTGTATAGTGTCAATTTAGAGAAGGAAGAGAAAAACTGCTTGCTACTTAATCTTATTTGTCTCCATATTAAACTTTTCATATTTCAATTAGATCACATTTATTCAAAATTAGTAATATTAAATATGAAAACTTTGTAAATAAGCCTTAAAGTGCACAAGAGGACTTTCTTCTTTGTGCTTGGGTGCCACACAAAGTGGGACCCTCCCACTGTGTGCACCACACATAGTGGGACCCACCTACTGTGTGGTTTCTAAAATTAATTATTTTATTTTTTTATTAAACAATCTAATTATTTAATAAATTATAAATTAATTCATAATTAATTTATTTTAAGTGATATTTAATGTAGAATTTCATAAATCTAAATTATTATTTAAACCAATAATTCCACTTATCCAAATAGTGTTTACAAGGATGGCGAGAGATTAATGAACCCATAATTTCAAGCTTCAATAAAACCACTATATTAATTAAACTCTTTAATCAATATATTACTTTTTATTAATTCCAATGTAACTGCACCAAATACTTGGAATTGCACTCTTGAATTACAATTATTTAATTACTCATTTTTTAGAGTCGTTTATTTGATATAGTCATTACATAGAAATCGATCCTCTATAAATAATTTATAATTAGAGATAGCTAAAATCCATTAACCTTTCTAATTACTTCTTTATCCTTGAGTGCCATTGATTTTCTAATAAATAATAAATTCATAAACTTAATCATAAATTGAGCTGTCTCATTATTCAAGCCCCAAATCAATATTCAAGAGAATTAGTTATTTGCTTCTCATTAGAGAAAGGAATAGATTCCATCTTATAATATTTACATTCCCGGCTGCTTCCTTCATCATGTCTCCGAGATACAAGGAACAAGATTTGATTTTTAAATTTGCACCAAGTAAGTCAAAAGACATAATTTTATAAATAGGAGTCTGCTAATAACTCATGATTAAGATCATCTTATATATGATCATCTGTTAATATGATTAAAACTTGTTATATTTAACAAAAATTATTAGTTGTTCATATCTCATAATGTTTTGGTCTTATATAATATCGTTATGTACAGTGCACTTATTTAATAACTAACTATATTAACGGTTCGAATAACCGTTCTACTCTTAATGGAAATGATTTGCATTGGTAACGCTCAATTAAAGATTCCATACTTTAATTGAATAATTAATTATAGTAATTAATTATATGTTACTAACCATTTTAATTATTATCTTTAAATATTTCCTCTTTTATATAACACTTATATACAATATTTAAATTCAAATAGATAATTATGAAATTTTCATGATATTCTTAAAGTTTTTAAAATACATACATGCAAATGTAACGAATAAATTCACTTTATTTGTTTATATATATGTCCATTACAAAATATCATATGCTTTATGGGTATCTTGTAATGACCGAGGAAACATCATCAATAAAACCTAATATTTAATTGGGTTTAATTAATGAATTTATTCTTAAAAATGTGAAATTTTGTAAAAATTATAATTTCTGTGAAAATTACAATAAAATATGAATGAGCGGCATTGATTGCAAATTTTATGGCATATGTAATGCAATGGTGGATATTGTAAAATACAAATTTTATGAGTTTGATGACTCAGAGATTTGTGCATAATATCCATAAAATGAATTTCATGTCACAATTAATTGTTAAATTGTGATGTAAACGAATGGATGATTAGAATGTAAATAGGACATAGAGATTGTCCTAACCCTAACCGGGGGTAGAAAAGAGGCCAGAGCAGTATAAGAATACTGCTAAATGAAAATAAAGATACAAAAAATGTCATGATTAGCCTCCAAAAGTGAACGACAAGTAAGTTAAATATTTTTATACAGTCTAAGGATAGAAAGTACACTGAATTGACTATGGCAGTATAGAAAAAATACTATGTGGTGAAAAATTACACAGTATAAATTTTTAATTCCATAAAGTGGACATTTGCTTGAATCCTATTGGGCCAACAAGCCATGCAATGTGGCCCAATAAGATGAGGACACCTAGGGTAGTCTAATGGATGACCATGAGTCATCAAATGTGATAAGGAAGCATTTAAGGCATAGTTATCACAACTTTTCTTTTCCTTTCTTTTGCTCCAAGATCCGGCAGCCATAACCAAGCTTTCAAAAAAAATTTCTCAGCCCCCAAACTTTGCAAAAATGGCCCCAAACAAGTTTTACAAGCAAGTACAAGGATTTCTCACAAGTTTTAAGGTAAAATCCTAAACTTTTTAATAAGTTTTCAAGGGATTTTTCATGGATAAAGGGCAAAAAATTAATCCATGGTATTTTTGCATAGAAGGAAGCCTAGGAGGGAGTTCAAAGGAGCTTTGAAGGCTAAGAATCCAAAAAGTGTTATTTGAGTAAGTTTTAAAGTTCAAAGTTTTGAATTTTGTTTTGATTTTTATTTCTTAAAACCCATGTGAGTTCTTGAGCACATATTTGATGGAATTTCATGTATATCTGATGAATGACAAGTTTAAGTTGTGAAACTTTGGTTTATAGTGCAAAATGGTAATTTTTGCCAAAAGTATTATTTTTGCAATTTTGATGTTAGACTTTGTAAAAGTGATGTTTGAGCATGAGATTCTTTTGATTAAGGCATGGAGTGGTTTCTGCAGGGGTAGAATTGCAAGTTTGAAATGGATTTTTGTAAAAATGCCATAGGGACTAAATTGAAAGAAAAAGATTTCTCTCGGCAGAATTGAAAAGTGGCCAAAACCACCCTTGTACAGTGAGGTTTTGGGAAAAGTTAAAACACAAAAGTTGTAGATCTCGACAAAACTGTTAGGCCACGCAACGGGTTGTCTAAAAACTCAATCGTTTGCGAGTTTTTGATTTTTCAAGAATATGTTAAAAGTGAAAAAAGTGTTAAATGAAAAAAATGGCATTTTTCAAAATGATTTAAGGTATGGTACCTTAAGTAAAAATGATCCTTGAGAAAAATAGGAAATTCTAATGCAAAGAAGTAAATTTTAGTCCCGGGGGTAAAATCGTCAAAATTTTCAGTTCAGGGACTAAACTGTAAAGTTTTATGAAATGGGACATAATTGAGAAATAAAGGGATTTGACCCACTAGGGTGTTATTTTGAAATTGGTATGTGGTTATTTTCATAAGAATAACGAAATCGAGCTCGGATAAGTTGGTGGACCCATGGAGGGCAAAATCATCATTTTTGTCCAAATAACCCGAACCGCTTTGAAATGTTTCCAATGGGATAAGAAAACGACTAGAAAATTTCCCGCCCTTCGTTAGAAACGATAGGGTAAAGTTAGATAGAAATAAGAAAAAAACAGTTGTTTTTAGAGTTGTTCATAGTAATGCAACTCAATTTATTAACTAACGGATGTTTCGTATCGAAACATAGTGGGGATGTTTCGTATCGAAACATAGTGGGATTTGGCTAAAGGTTTTGTAATTGACCAACAGGATCCTAGGAGTCTAGGAGAAGGAAAATCGATGTTAAGTTGCCCGACATTCGCATCAAGTAAGTACCATTCCCACCTACAGTATGAAATGTAGGTTTAGAAAGAAATGTATGTATATGTATTCCTGTGCGTATAATTAAGTGTAAACTTGTATGTTTGCCATGATATGAATACCTAGGGGTATAGTCATGTATGAATAACTGTGAGTATATGAATGGATACTTGTGTGTATAATATGTTATGTACCTTTGTGTACAATAATGGAAGTGAGCATGTGTACCATGATTTTGTACATGTGTGTATAATATATTATGTACCTATATGTACAATAATAAAAGTGAGCATGTGTACCATGATTTCGTACCTGTGTGTATAATATGTTATGTACCTGTGTGTACAATAATGAAAGTGAGCATGTGTATCATGGTTTCGTACCTGTTTGTACTATAATAAATATTTGAGTATGTATAAAGTAAGTATCTGTGTGTATATTTTATAGTAAGTACCTGTGAGTACATTATGCTATATACTTGTGCGTCTATTAATGTGTACAAGTGTGTATATAAAGTAAGTACCTGTGTGTACTATGCTATGCTAGATAATTTATGTTTTATGGATAATATGTGATTATCACTTTATGCATGGTACGTCAACCATAATAAATGGACTGGTAAATGTATCACCAGAAATTAAGAAAAGTGTCGTACCGACTCCTAACTCAAGGGGAGTTAAAAGGATATGTTACGGTCACAGTGTTACGTAGACCTAAATGAAATTGCACAAATGGTACGAACACTTGGGCCCTAGTTAAAGATAAGACATGATAATGATAAAGAAGGATTATAAGAAAGCATAATGAGATCATGCTTTTTATTGAATGTGCATGTGGGTATATATGGGACTTACTGGGCGTTAGCTCATTAAGTTTTTCATGCTACAGGTATTCTGACGAGAATGTCAGAATAAGTTCAAATGGTGAGCTGACGGAGGGGTCGATGATGTGTGCAGATTAGGTATGGAGTCCGCTGCTATAATGTTTTCCGCCATGTATGTTTAATGTTATTTTGATATGAAATGTTTGAAAGAAAGATGTTATGAAAGTAAAAGTATTAATTATGTAAATACAAGTATGTGAAAGTATTTTGGGGATTACCAAAGTTAATGTAAGCAAATTATTTATTCTCGTTTTAAAAAAAATTCCTAAATTTTTGCCCTAAAGTAAATAAAAAAGAGTTTTATCACAGCCCCTAAAGGGCGGGTTGTGACATATCTATCCTAACAGCTATTTTTATAACTTCTTGGATTTTTCTAAGGATAATGAGTCCCTGTTTAGCACAGTTTTTGCTTGTGCTTTTAAGAGAAGCAAAAGTTGTAACTTTTTAATAAGTGTTCAAAATCATATTTTTAAAAGACCTTAAATAGGTCAAAATGGCTTTAAGTTTTTTTAATAAGCTTCAAAATGTTATATTCAAGTTTCTAATGTACTATTAACACTTATGTATAAGTCTCAAATTCTATTTCAAATTTATTTTTTTAAGAAGTCATTTTTTGTGACTTTGACTAAAAGCACTTTTAGAGAGTAAAAACATTTCAACAGATCATCTAAACACTTTCATAAATAGCTTTTGAACTTAGGAAGTCAAAATCAGCTTTGAAAAAGCCCTCCTAAACATGCCCTAAGTAAGTCTTGGCTTTCTGCTTGAAAAATGCCCCACCAACTAACTCTCTTTTAGGTTAATTTCAAACAAACCGATTAGATAATAAGAAAATCCTTCCATGTGCTCCAACAATTAAAAAAAAAATCATTGCTCAAAACATTTTGTTGGGATGAATTTTTATGTTGTAGTTCATAGTCCACAAGCAAAAAGGTACTCTTTAACCTCCCTGTACTTATGGGGGCTATGAACTCTTCCATGTAGGTGCTAAGTAATGGAAGATACAAAAGCGTACACTATAGGGCCGTAACGAATAAAATGCTGCCACGGACATCATTAGCAATGTTCCAAGGACCCAACAACGATACTTTGATTGGACCAGTTGAGGACTTGATGATGAGCAACCCTCTCTGCTCTGTTGGAGCTATCTATATTCAGAGTTTATTGAAGAATTCTGAAGGCAAGAAGGAACGAGGCGAATGGTCAAAGAAGTCTTCGAGTTACGGCATGATTGAAAGATAGTCCATGATTTGCGGATTGAAAAATTTAAGGCAGACAAATAAAACGTAAAAAGTTGAGTAGAGGAACGTGCCCTACTCAATAATTTATTGAGTGGCTCTGTTAGTAGATGAGCTTTCGTTTGACTGTTGGTCTTTGTTTGCATAAAGCCTTGGTTTTTTGTTCTGAACCATTTTTTTAATGTGTAATTTTCAAGATTTTGGCTTTAGCCACAGGCCAATCATCAACAAGTGAGCTACATTTTTTAGTGTGTTTGATTGAATATCATTTATTTACCTTTGGTATAAGAGATTGGATTCCATTAACTTAAGTTTTGCAAAATTTAATTTATGAGATTTTTAATCCCAAGTGAATATATCTTTGTATTTCGATTATAGTTTTTGGGTTGAAGCATTTGTTGATGTACCAAGCTAGTTCACATTTTCGTCATGTCTCATTCCCATTTGGTATTGTTTTAAGAGCTTTTGGAAATATTTTTTCATGTTTTTTGAGGCAAAAATTTTAAAAATACTTTCAACACAATTTTTAAAAATTTTTGTTTTCCAAAATAAAACTATTTTCATCTATTTTAAGAATATTACCAAATGAACTGTGTTGTTGTTTTCTTCTATGTTTTAGCTTCCAATTCCCATTTCAGTTTTCATCTGTGTTGTCGTTTCTACAACTTTTGTTGTCCTTTCATCCTTTTTTGTCGTCCAAGACTTCTACTTTTGTTTTTGCCTTTCGTCATGTCGTTGTCGTTGTTGTGCTTTTTCTTGCTGTAGTTTCGTCCACCTCCAGTTCTGTTGCTCCCTTCAGGTCAATATGACAAATATCACCTCCATGATATTGTTTTTAAATCCTACTATTTTGTGAGAAAGTTTAAAATACACAACCTTTAATGAATATAGAGACAAAACTGATCCTAAGTATTTTAGTTGAGAATTGGGCAAATAGATCCCCTGTTTGGTTTGTTGGTTGAAATTATGTAAGTTTGAACTTTTATGGTTTAAACAGAAAAATCTAAATTATGTAGTTTAAATAATAATTTAAATTGACGTTTGGATGTATAGTTAAAGTGTTAATTTAAACAGGATATTTAATCTGAATTTGTGTTTGGATGAGTATTAAAAACTCTAGTTTAGAGCATTAAAAAGTTATTTAATTAAAAAATAAACATGAAATATTAAAAAAGAAGATATTTAATTTAAAAGAAATATGAAATAATAGTGTTAAATTATAAATACAAATATTGGAAGTGAAATCACAGTTCAATATTGGTTTGAAATATTGAAATGGAGAGGGTTTGGATTTTAAATTGAGCAGTTTAGCCCAGTTTAAACTGTTAGTTTAATTTAAATTAAATGCTTTATCAAATATTGATTCAAACTGTGATGATCTTTTGAACTGAATCAAACTGGACTGAACTAGTCAAACAAGCACAGCCTATATTGTCTAAGAGTATTTTAATATTTTAAACTATGAAAAATGACATAAATAAAAAAAAAAAAGAAAAAAAGTTGTAGAGCATAATAATAATGGTAAAAAAAATGATATCACCTAAATTACTCTGATTCATTATGCTACCTCTCAAGATAATTTCCTTTTGAGTTAATTTGTCCTAACTCCATTTTTAATATACACTAATTCAATTACACTACTCCCTCAAATCTTTGAAACCTATGATTTTTTAACAATAAAGAGGATGTTTACAAGAGTAATTCAAACCATTATAAACAATATAAAATTTTTACATAGTATAATATAAAACTATAGTATAAAATTTTAACATACTATAATTTTTAAACCCATTTAAAATTTGGAGATCAAATTGATCTTTTTTTCCTTTTTTAATTATTTATTTATTCAGTTTTTGGTGATGTGTGGAGCCAAGTGCAATACATCAAATCAAAAGAGGCTCTTCTGGCCGTCAGATTGAGCCTAATGCTATCAATCGTAGCTGAGAATGAAAACTGCGAGAGGGTCCAATCTAAATCCCCAAGTGAAACGACACTATTTGATATCCTTGTCTCCAGACGCCCGTCCTCCAGCCCAGATATTCTGCACCACTTTTAGCAACGTGTCCAGTACCGGATCCTCTTTAAATCGTTTATTTTAGTTTTTCTGACCTCTACCGTCAAATGAACTATACCTTGGAAAAAGACCAAATGCGTCTATTTCTAGGCCGGCATATTCTGTCTTTGAGTGAGAGTTTTCAGATTTTGGAAAAGGAAAAAAAAAAAAAAAAAAGAACAACATCAGAAAAATAAAAAAACAAAATAGCAATTTTGACACTAATATAATTACGAATGTGAAATTCATAAATTAATAATTGATGTTCAAATTTATAAACAGATCAAAGTATCCTATGATGCCTTCAATTATGCACAAATATTAAAGAAAATTCAACAAGTAATCAAATAATCAACAAAATTAAAGAATTTCAAAAATATTGTTGGACTCGTAATTTAATGATTATTTCTTTATCTTTCAATGTACAACCAAGCTACTTATTACAAAGCACATATTTTTGAGTACATGTTTAGTAATGGACATATACAGAAATATATTTATATATATAGAGCCCCGTAGGACTGAGTTTATAAAACAAAAAAAAAAGGTTGATATAAAGAAGAGAAGGCCGGGACCAAAGGGCCGACTGTGGAAGATTTTGATGAAAGGGCCAAAAAAAATTTTAATTGGATAAATGATTTTTTTTTTGAACCAAAAAATATGTTTTTTATGTAGATAAATAGTTTTAGTTTTTTTCAAAAAAATAAGAAAAATGACTGTAGCAGGATAAGGAACCTCAACATGATGAAAAAAAAACTGGAACCGTTTTAATGTCTAAAAAGCCTTTTTTTTGTACCAAAAACTATCCAAAAAAATTTGGACCATTTGTCCAAAAATATTTTCCCATAAGGCCATTTTTAAAAATCCCCCGCCGACTGTGGTGCTGATCATAGAACTTCTAAACATAGCAGTGGCCAATATATCCCATTTTGAGGTTAATGTTGTGGAAATTTCGAATACGCAAGTACACGTAATCATAACAAATAATAAAGTGATGAGTTAAAGTATTATTTTTATAAGGATTGTGTTAATTTTTATTAATTGCTGAAATTGATTTAATTCTAGAATTATCTGAATGATAAAAATCTAAATTTTAAAAAGAAAAGAAAATAAATGTGAAATTTAAAAGAAAATTATTGAAACAAACAAATGTTAAAAATGTTGTGAATTATGATTTTACTAAAATTAATCCGATCCTATTCAATTAAACATATTATTGTGATATCCTTATACTATGTTAATGGTCAAATTTCCTATCGTATTCAATGCTCTCTCTCGAGTTACATAAAAAATACATAAGCATAAAAACGCACATCTCTATTTAAATTAATTATACCTAAGTTTAAATCATGCAAGTATATCTCTATTTTACATGCAATTTATGGTATTTTATATATGATCCTAAATCACAAGTCTCCTCTCGATTTCATTATGATTTATTTAATCATCTAACTAGTGGTCAGCTAATTAAAAGCGTTAAGTATAATATAGTACTCAACATAAATATAAGGTTCACAATAATATAACTAAACTTAATAAAATGTTCATAACTTAAGTTACATCACAGTCCCATAAAAAATAAAGCTAGAACATGATAATAAAAGCACACAATACAAATATTAAAATAAACATTAATATGTTACAAAGATAAAGTTTAGAGATGACTTAGGAATGTAGACAAGTTTGGCGAATCCTCCTTCCGACAAAACTTTCTAACTCTTAAAATATTACAAATATAAAGCACTCTAAAAAAGCAAAAGAAAATATTTTTTCTTCTTCTTTTCTCCTTTTTCGGGAGCATTGCTCCACGGAGCTGAAAACTTCAGCTCTTTTTATTCAGCACTTTGGAAGCTCTTCTTCACGTATATACAGCCTTAGAGAAGGCTAATATGGCCAAAAAATAATGAAATAAAAACAAATGAGGTCTTACTCATATGGGTGCAAGGCACCTTTCTAATGGGATCTGACAATGTAGGTGTGCAAGATAGAAAACAAGTACAAAATAATTTCTTCATGTGTTTGCCAAGTGTCACGATTGGATTGGAAACTCTCTTTGTTTTGTACACATGCTGAGCTTTTAAATGTAAGGAGAAATAAATATTGAAGCGTTAAATCTATAGACCAAATCAGGTTCAAATTGGCATGAGATTTGCTGAACAGCGAATGGCGGCCAGCTCTTCCTTTGGTACGTCTGTTTTGGCCACAAATTTGAAGTTTTCTTTGCACTTTTCTCTTCCGTTTTTAACCCATTTGACAAAATTCCTTGCAAATACCCAAAAAAATAATTATTTTATAAAAAATTACTAAAATTAACCAAATATATTTTAACATAAAACTAAATAAAAACCCAAACACACCTAAAACTTACTAAACATATATGAAAACGTAAAAATATACTAAAAATGTAGTATTAAACATATCTTCACACAAAAAAAAATAAAAAGATGACAAAAACTACCAAAAACCATCAAAATGCCAAGTTAAAAATATTCTAATTATCTATAAAAAAATCGACTCATCACTCAACACAAAACCCCACCTACCCTATTGCGAAAAAAATCCATTAATCTCTGTATGATTGGCCCATCCACACACTTCTGATGGGAAGCATTAATGCACACAGTAATGACTGTGGACATAATTATTTAATAATTTGCAATAATATATGGGAGAAATATGGTTGATTATTAATGGGATAATCATAAAGAAAAAAGGGTTTAGACAAAGTCAACTATGTATTACACGGGCAGCCGCAATATTAAGAGCAGACGAGGCAGCAGGGAGGGGTCTAGTTGCCATTGCCCTATAGAGCCAGCAGTGATAGATGTGGATAGTACGTTTAAGTTGGGACTGAAATATGTGTGGGTATGTGTGCGGAAAAGGGTTAACAAAACATTTCAAAATTAAAAAAAAAAAAGTAAAATAAAATTAAAACAAAAAAAATGAAGGAGGTGCACACGTGGCGCATGATTGGTGGTGGAGCATAGGAGGCAATATCCTGACGGTCTATCTACTGGGAAAGCAACGTGTCATTATGTTTGAGGGAGTAACTCCGACATTGGCATAAATATGCTACTGAGAAGAAGCGGGGGGATACAAGATATAGAAACGAACCCCACTCCCACTTTGGTTTTCCTTTCGAACAAGAAATCTTTTAAATCCACCTTTTTATTGTTTGGTAGAAAATTCATATGGTTTCTACAATATTACAACTATGATTGATATTAACATGTACGTAAAAACACACAACCGCGTAAAAACATTCAATTTCTCCCGAGGAAAAGCAAACATATATATATATATATGAGCTATTTATGTATAATTAGGACTGCATACATGTGCGCATATATATATATATGCATGCATATACATACTTCCATTGAAAATGAGCTTGATATATCTTAATTTCCACCAAAATTTTTAGTTACAAATGATATAAATTTCACATATTGTAATATTTTTAATTAAAATTTATTTACACTGCACCTTCGAAAGACCCTATAAAATTGATCTATATAGAGAGACAAAGCCAACCGATGCTTATTGCATTTTATCAATGTTTTCCCATTAAAAATTGTAACAACTGAGAAAAACACATAGAAGACTAGCTACCGATATTGAACCTTATAACTAATTACAAAAATTATTTTCAAGTCCCATATTGTGGGACTCTCTTTTTTATTAATATTAATACTTGATTTTAATTAGAAATCAGTTGCTGCCTTGATGCTGCCTTATATTTTTAATAAATGAAGAGAGAAGATCACTAACGTAAAAGCGGATTTAGCAAATCTCAGCCATATTAGCACCTACTTTACTCTCCAGATCCTCTATATCAAACCTCCCACTTAAATTTATCAAGGTAATAATAAATCATAAATTCGAAATATTGTCAAGTATTTAAATTAATTACAACTGTTGTAGTAAGATCACCCCATCATTTACCATGGATTACAATTAATAAGTATTACACATATGTGGTTCAAAAAATACAATATATATATATTTACCATTTAATTTGTGTTTTAGTAATTTTAATATTTGAGGATTATATTTCGTGAAGATGAAGGTGACATAACAATACTGGGAGTTGCAATCGTTGTCAGAGGAGGAATGATGGCCCGGCCCTTGGGGATCACTGCCATGCATGCATGCATTCATGCATGCATTAGAAGCAGGGATTTAGGGATTAGGAGAGTTTAATTAAAAAAAATTAATAGATATGAGCAGGTTGTCCTCAACAGAGAGGAGACAAATTAAAGCTTGTTATAATATATATATATATATATGTAAAAGGCTACGTAGTGTTTTATTAATGTGGCAGAGGCTTTATTGGCGGGAGTTTCAGTAGGACGATCATTATACAATATGAGAGAGATTTAAAAAGTGGGCATGCATGGAAGGGAAGAGATTAGGGGACAAATTGATCAGGAATTGTCTGTGACAACTGTGAGTTTGCAGTCACGTTTTTAACATCTTCACAGAAAGTCGTACGCACTTGCTTGTGTGCATTTCTGATAATAATAAATTAAATAATACTGTAGAGGAAGTGCCAGGCCAGTTGTTTCTGCCAAATTAATATTATTTCTTGAGGGGGACCAGGTAAAGATTTGTTTGCTCTTACTGTCTAGCCAGATTTATATATATGCCCTTCGGTACTCTTTAATGAAAAAGAAAAAAAAAAAAGGAAGTACGACCTTCGATACATATCTTGTTTGTAAATATAACGTTATAGCCTCAAAGAACGGGAAAAAAAACATAATTGGCATTTAATTAGTTTACGTATAAGCATAAAATATTTTCCTCTAACCTAATTACTTAGGACGTACGAAAGCTAGCTTTTGTATCTCAAAATAATTATGGAAACAAATTTTGAAAAAATAAAAAATAAAAATAATTATGGAAACAAAGATTAGGTGGGTTTGACTAATTAAATAACTTCGTTCATGTTTGCTATGCAAGATTTGGCTACGTCAATTAAACCGACGTGCAAGTGCAACTCTATTTTGGTAGGAGTGAAGTACACTTGTGGTATTTAAGGAAGTTTAAATTTCTTTCGATGAACAATTATTTAGATAAAATCACTTAAGAGAGTTTATTTATACACTATGGTAATACCACTTGAAGAATTTGTTGTGGATCTGTTCACGATAAATTTTGTGTTCTTTATTCGTGTAAGTTCATAAATTTTTTTTTTTAAAAAAAATATTCACTCGTCCATTTTTTGTGTCAGTTGTAAAATTAGCAAGGTGAGAGAGATTAATTGGAGACAAAAGTATAGATGCGAGTTTTAAAACATTGTGGACCTAACCAGGGACGGAGCCAAGAATTTTTGTTAGTCGGGGGCTAATAACTAAGACAAAAATTTTATCAAAATCAATATCTATTGATGTAGTACAATTGTCCCTGACAGGTTTTCATGTCTTAAAAATGTAAGAAATTTAGAATGAAGGGGTTTTTTTTTTTTTTTTCTTAAATTGAATATGTGAACAATATAAATGTTCGGTATTTAACTAACAACTTTTTAACTCAATGTTATAAGATCGAGAATAAGTAACACTCTCAACATCATTCTCCAGAAATTCTCATTTTTTAAAACAAAATAATTTTCACTCATTTTAAAAACACTACCAAATTAGCTCTTTTTATTTACACTCTTGACTGATATTATATAAAAGTTGAGTTTTTCCCCCTCTACTATGGTCTCTGAGAAGGAGTAAACGAATGTATATAGAAAGAAAAAGCTAAGTTTTTTCTCTTATTTTTTTTTTCTTTTAAGTAAAGGCTTTTATCCTGTATTAGGCCTATTTTATAGGCTGTTAAACTAGATCAAGTGTCTTTTCTTTTAATACGGATTAGAGGTGGGGTTTTAAAATTTGAGAGCAATGATTCAGTGGGGGTTATTTATAATAAAGCAAGTTGGTATATATACATAATCTACATATAACATTTAAAGAAAAAAAAAAAGTGAGTGAGGGCTTAAGCGCCCACTCGTCCAATATTGGCTCTGTGCTAGGACTGCTAACAAGATAAAAAGATTGTAGCTTATAAGTATGTGTATATTATCTTTTTCAACATATATTGTGTACCTCTGTTATAAAAAGAGGGTAGTTTAAACTTATGGTTCTAATAATAAATAGTTTAAAGCACTTATATTTTACAGTAATACAAAATAAAAATATGTTACAGTATAAAGTTCTTACGTGCTATAATGTACGGTTTAAACTTTGTAGTTCCAGTTTTTCTTTTAAACATCCTAAAAGTTTCCTTATCACAAATTAATTTATATAAACTTCCAAAACTTGAAAAAATTAACTAGCAATAGTTTTTATCTTTTAGTCATTACGTTTACCTCAAAATTGTTCATTTCATATATTTTTTAATTTATTTCAAAGTAATTTTGTCTCGATCTAATAGTTTGGATGTTCGGGAGCATCATTTAAACTAATGGTTCAAAACACTTTAACATGTGAAAATTTTACACTATTTAACTTTAAACTAATTGGTTTAAACTAATCTTCCGAATACAAACAGTAAAAGAAGCACATTATCATTTGAAGACTCTATATATGTACATATGTTCAAGCTCGTTACGATTTACTCCTTTATGGTATAAGTTTATAATAGAATTTTGAAGGCTTTATTTTGCAAAGAGTTTAGGGATGAAAAAGGGTGAAAATAAGGTGACCCTAAAATATAAGGTGGTCGAGAAATGTGCTTAAAATTAAAAATTTAATATGTAAGAGCTTTATATTGTAACATATTTTTTTTAATTGTGTAAAAATTTCACATTATATCTTTTTTTTTTATTATGTAAAAATTTTATATTATAATAATTAAAAATTTTAATTAAAACTGATTTTACAAACATGCAGGGATAATCATAGCAATGGACTTGGTTATTTCTGGACATGAAACTATTATAGAGCATTGCATGCGTCTTCACTCACTGTAGTGTTAATACAGGTTCGCTGAACCTCTTCCTATTCCTCTGCTCTGCACTTGGCTTAATTTCCATGCCTTCTTTTTGCTCTTTCTCTTTCTGACTTTGCAGTTTGCAGTGATATCCAACATATGCACGTACGACTTCCCCCTTTCTGACACGCTCATGTCTGAACAGGTAGGGATATCTCATATACAACAAACATATACACTCAAAGATAACTGCAAAACTATACTTTTTAGTATTTCTTATTTTTTAATTTATCTTATTGTATAAATATATTTTTTAAATTTAAAAAATTTGTTTCAATTTTATCTATTGTAGATTTTTTTGACTTAAAAATCATAGAGATAAGATAAAAATATCTTTAACTGAATCTAATTTGTTTATGAAATATATGTTTTTTTTGGAAAAAAAAATTTTAAAAGTTTATTTTATAATTTAAAAAGTCAAAAAACTTAAGAGTTTTTTTAAAATTTGATGTTTTGTTTTAAGATTTTTTTATCTTTTTATTTTCTAAAATATTTATCATAACCATTTGAAGATAATCATATTGTTTTGTCCAAGTTTTTCTATTCATGAAAAAGAAATTGAAATAAAGTTAAAATTTTAAAGATATTTTTGTAGTTTTTAAAAAAAGAGGGACATTTAAAAATAATTAAAACTAGAAAATATAGTTGTATGATTAACCCTATATACATATAATGTCATCATACCAACTAAAATAAATAAGCAAAAAAGGACGTTTGCTACAAGTTAATTAACGACACTTACTCACCTGATGCACAACATTAATAGGAAAAAGTCTTTATAACTGTGCCGCATTACTTACAAATCATATTAAAAGTGGGACAAATTAGTAGAATTTGATTTGACAATTTTTATTCTGGAGAATACAATTTTACTTTTCCAATAGTGTATTGGTGTTTTTATCATCGGATAAACTTTCTAACAGTCGAATATGTAATTAGAAGTGGTTTTATATCACGTGTTGTAAATTTTTAACTTATACAGTCATAAATCCGACTATTAAAAATGTATTCCAACAGCTAAAATCTGACTATTAAAAATGTATTCCAACGGCTAAAACATCATTGTTTACTAGCAAAACAAAATTCTCATTCTCCATAAGAATTCCTATTTGATTTAATGATTAAAAACTATGTGCTACCAATTAAGTGCCTTTTCATATAAGCTGTCACAAAATTCTAAAAAGAAAAAAAGATTTGAGTACCTTTCTTACATTGGCTGCTATATCAAAAAATTCTCCAAAAGAAATTGGTTGTATTTTTAAACAGCAGGTAAAAAGAGTGCTAGAAATACAGGTCTCCGAGGCAGCGAAGCATATACTGATAAACGGTCTCTTCCAAAGATCTTCTCTATCCAACTCGTAACCAAAAGTACTTCAGAAACAGATTGCCAATCGGGATACCTTACTTTCAATGAAATTAATAATCTTAAATTAATATTTTTTTCTTTTATAGTTTTTGTTTTTGTTTCAATTAATTGAGTTTTATTATTTATGTGCTGGACTATAATTAGAGAATTTGTGTGAGTATATAGGATAGCACCTCGAGTTTCAATCAGCTAATTAAAAGCCCGTTTGGTAACATGGTTCGTACAAAAATATTTTAGTTTGTTTCAGTTTTTTCTCTTACATTAAACTCGAATTGTTTACAATATTTTGGGATAAAAACTCTTAGTTTGAACAATTTTCTTAGATGGATTCTAAGACATGAATGTTGGATTGTGGAAATATTGATATATCATAACTATAGCATTTTCCTATGCATGTTGTTTTACAATTCTGATCTTACAATATGATTGTAATAGGGGCTGGCATATATGTTGATGGAAATGTTTCCAGTCCGACGGCTGAACGATTATAATATGCTTCACAGAGCACTTAATTTCGCTAAATGTAACACATAAAATACAATCTACGGGGCCGTTCTACATTTAACATGCTTATACGTTATCATATTACACCCAAAAATTATAAATGTCGTACTACTATAATATATATATATGTCACTATGCATAATTCTCCACTCTTTATTATATACAGTTGTCAGAGAGGTTGCCATAAATTAAAAGAGGGACTAAATTAGGGGTCCACAGTGATAATGCCACGCGGTTCTCATAATGATGCGGACCAAAACAGGGCATTTCGTGATGTTATATGTTGAGCTTTTCTAAGCCGGCCGGCCGGGTAACATAGCTTCGTCGGCTTAGACTTGTAGGGTTGCCTGGACGTTTTCGGATCTCGAAAACAGCAGCAGTACGATTCTGTTTGGAAAGAGAGGTGGTCATCTTAATTACATGCATAAATAAATCTCTGGTTAATTAGGGTTACTAATGTTTACCCAGAGGACACTCATGAACTTCTTGTACTTGTGTTTCATGCATGCCCACGTAATTCTTATATAAAAATTCTATGAAAGTGAACGCACACATTTTGATCTATATATATAATCCTTAATTTAATAAAGTAACTTTTTTTTTGTGTTAATCCCAAGGAGAGTTTGCTTTTCACTGTTAAGCTTCAAGAGACATAATTATCACTGTTTCTACGTTGTAGACTTCCCGTTGAAAAAGATAATATTATTAAACTCAATCTTTCTTATGGCCTCCTTGTACTTCTGCCACAAAAACTGCAAAATCTTGACTGAATTTCAAAGAAAAGAAAAAAGGGTTCTTCTCTTTTAAGCGTTTCCAATTTTTGTAGGGCAAAATAGTATTTCACAAAAGAGAAAGTTGTAACAGCCTCGTTTGACAGTATTTTTAAAATAAATAAAAATAATTTTATTATAAAAATTAAATTTTTAGATAATTATATTTAAAATGTTTTTGAAATTTTTATACTAAAAGCATGTAAAAACATTTCTAAAACTTCTTAAAACAATACGTATAATATTCATCACCATTTTGGTCCATAATTTGGATGGTGATGAATATTGTACGTTGCACATGCGTTTTTGGCGCTGCCTAACAAGTATACAAAAAGTTAGAACTTCAACCATATTTTGGGCTAAAAGTGTATCTCTTTACAATCAAAGCAAAGAAGGAATTGGATCGGGATATTTGCTGATCATGACGAATTGAATAGAAGCTTTTTGGGGCTGCAGTTATTGTAAAAGCAAGAGAGAGAGATTATAATTTCAGGCATTTGTACTTCACAAAATATGTTCACAATTCCTGTTTTGCTACCATGGAGAACTGGTGTTGAACAGTTTAGAACCGTTAAGAGCTGTACCACACATCATTGGTCGATTTTTTTCTTTGGAGGTTTATGCTCATCATCATCCCTTTCCTTAAAGAAAATATTTATTCCTTTTGGCTTTTAGTGGCAATAATTTAGCTTCGGGTATAAAGACAAAAAGAAAACGAGGGGAAAAATTTAGTACTTGTACTAAATAGAATAAGCTTTTATTAAAGTCTTGCAAGGTGTTTGTCAACAAAAATTGATAATGCATGCACTTCTACGCATACCCTAACGTTATGGAGAATTCAAATTCCAGGTTGCGAAATGGTACCATACTAATAGAGCTGAGTTTTAAACAAATATTTATATGATATTTGAAAACTTTGGTTCAATTGATATTTAAATTTAAAATATTATAACAATTTAAATCTTACAAAAGAAAACGCCGTAATAAAATTGGCTTAAATCGTGACTCTAAACACCCTAATTTCTATCAATCTTACATATTTTTATCGAATTGATGAGATAAGGCCCCTAAAGCTCAGTGTTCTATATATTAAGATACAAGGACCGTTAGAGTATGAAAAGAGACTACCAGTAGAATAATATTTTTAATATCAAGTTTGTGTTGGTAACTATTTATGTTGCATATTTATGTATTTAACTTTGATGTGGCTTTAACCATATTTAACACTCATAAATATTCATTACACATAGGAAATACCTACAGTTGAGAGCTTTGTAAGGATAATAGAACAATCTGATTAAAAATGCATTTCGAAAACAATATTCTAAAAATGATGTGACAGTAATTTGTATTCCATCGTTAATTTTTGCGGAATTAATGAGTTTTTATGACTTCTGTAGAGCAGGTGTCCAAAGAGTATATAATTATTTTTATAAGTAATTTATAATGCCACACTTTATTTCATTGGATAAGTTATTACCAAAAATTATTATTATTATTATTGTTATTATTATTATTATTATTTTTGGGGAAGCATGGATAATCGAATTAAAATAATATAAGAACATGTGTGTCCGAGCTGAGACGTTAGAGGAAATTTTTAAGGGGTAAAAAACAGGGGAAAAAGGTATATATGTACTTTTGATTCTATTTTCCTCTGACAGGATGATCTTCTTGTCGTTAAAATCTTAGCTGTCAACTTTTGCTCTCTGATTTGGCGTCTCTGCCCTTTTTCCAACCTTTAAAGAACCCCACGTCTCCCAACCGCCAATCTCTCTCTCTCTCTGTAAAATTTTCTTTTCTTGAGGAGACAGTTTTTATATAAATATTCATGGCACTTAAAATTAAGCACTGCCAGGCAATTTAATATTTCTCACTGCCCTTTGCTGGAAGTGACCGGGAACAAGGTATTGTTCAATTATAAGAGATATATATATATATATATATATATACACACACGTGTATATATGTGTGTGTGTGATCGGCATGGGGAAGAAGATATTCATTCTGTGAAAGAATGTGATCCCCTGAGACCATCCTGCGAAAGATTTTATTATCTTGGGTTAATAGCTTTAAACGTCGTCAAATTTTTAATATCATGATAATTTAGTTTTTAAATTAATTTTATAAACTAAAAGAGCCTTTAAATTTTTAATATTATGATAATTTTGTGTTTGAATTAATTTAATAGGTTTAAATAATCTTTGAATTAATTTTTAATCATAAAATCAGCCTTATCTTTTAGTCAATGTTAAAATTTAAATGCAAAACATCGCCTTCATGTGTGGCACTCTTCTCTATAGCACTAATCTTACATCACCCCCTCAATGCACTCTCTTTTACCCCAACCAATGGCACTACGTTGTTACAGTGTTAAAGTGTCGACCATCATTATTTTAATGTATAAAATTAAATAACAGACTATATTATCATAATGTTAAAAATTTAAAGATTTTTTTAGCCCATTAATTAATTTAAAGACTATATTATCATAATATTAAAGATTAACAGATTATTTTAATAAATTAAATTAATTAAAAAATTAAATTGTTATAATATTAAAAATTTATGGACACTTACGAGCTTTTTTCTTTTTCTCCCTTTTTTCGGAGGACATGGACTTGAAAGATGTATAAATACCCGACCAACATCTTCGCGTTGTAAGAAAATCAGACGAAAAAGAAGGAAAGATGAAAAAGCAAACACCTAATAAATAGGGTAGAGGACGTGTCGGGACTATGTATACGTACTCAAAAGCAACACAAAATTCCTTTTTTGAAGCAATAGCAAAAAACTCGCAAACAATTTTTACAACGGGAAGATAATTTTGCTCCATTGACAATTAATGTTTTGGCCCTCGAACTTTTTAAATGGTGTGATTTATAATTAGAAGTAATTTTACGTAGTTGTAAACTTTTAACATAGATAAAAATAAAGAAAATCGTCAACCTAATCTGATGGATAACACCTTTCTCTATCAATAGAATAAAAGTGGCTTCTTCGTTGTAAAAATTCTCAAATTCCTAAAGAGAGAACTTATTAGCATATATTTTTTCAGTCATCAGATTTACTAAAAAAAATTATTTTGAACAGATTTAACCACTATCAATGAAAACATACCCACTATAGAAAAACCCAACACCTCATTGAAAAAAGGTTCCCAAAACCTCGCTGGAAAAAAAGTGATAGCTCGTTTAACAACCGGGTTTGAACCATTATTATAAACTGTAAATTAGTTTTAACTATAAAATTTCAGTTTAAACTAGATTTTTAATAACTCTAGTTGTGATTTGCAGCCATAGAATGGTAAAAACTATGCGGCACAATCAGTATTTGCAGCCAATTAAACCATGCATTAACGAGTGAGACTTGAGAACAGAGGATTTTAGATATTACATTTTTTTTTGTGGGTGTTTACGGGGAGTTTGGATGGTTTCTTCTTTAAATAACCGGTTAAATAAAAAATAAATTTTATATTTAGACGGTTTGATATTCTTTTATAATAAAAAATCAAACCAAATTACTCATAAATTGTTTGAGTGGTTGTGCTTAAAATTAATTTTTTTAAAAATTTAACAAAAATTATAAAATATCTAAAAGTTTATCCTTTAAAATTTTAATACAAACTAGAAGCCAAAATAAAAAGTTAAAATAAAACAAATAAAAGTTCACCAATAACCAAACTAAAGGTAAAATATACAATTAAATAACATATGACAACAAAATTAAATTTAAACTTGGAAAAAGCTTTTCATTGATGTTGATAAACCTCTCCTCCTACTAATTCCTTAATCGACGCTATGGTGAGTTGAGCCAGCAGTAGAGAGAGACGACTTGACAAAGATGGCATGGCCAGTAGGCCAATGGCAGTGCAGAGAGAACACGTTGGTCGGTGGATGGGGGGAGACTAAGGTTCCATTGCACGAGTTAATCTTAGTTGTATATGTTGTTTTTTAATTTATTTGTTTTTTTATATACTAACAAAGAGTGATTAGGAGAAGTGTAATTATAGACTGTAAAAAAGTAGATCTTATATGGATAGAACTTCTTTGTAATCACCAACGAAAAATAAAAAAAATAAAGATTCTTATTAAAAAAATTAAAAATAAAAATTACATAATACGACAGTTTAGTAGGCAGTTTGATGAGCAGTTTGGGTGAGTGGTTTGGGAAGTTAAAACCATTAACCAAACCACCTAAAATATGTATAAAAAAAAATCTAAACCGTTCAAAATTAAAACAAAAAATACCAGTTTGGTTCTATTTGATTTGGAATATTGGATGGCTTGAAAGGATTAGAGGAATTTCTGAATACCTCTGCTTGTGAATTACAAATGAAAAATTATGAAAAGTCATTGCAAATTAAGTACGATGAGATAGACTAATCATACATAAAAGACTCGTAAATCATATACATGCATGCTTATCGCTTATGTAATGTGTGTATGGTATTTTACAAGCCGTTAATGACCTGTATATTTACGTCCTTAGCCAGATATCATGAGATCAAAATTTTTGTTATTTTTGCAGTGGATCAACAAATTAAATAGCTACTATGCCTCTCTCCCATATAAATGGTCTAGCTATATCATTAATTGCTCTAAATTGCTAATCATGTTTTATATGTATTTATATCATAATAAAAGTAAAATAAGAAAGACTAGACATCATGAGATTTCTTAAGTTTTTCTTTTCTTTTCTTTTACAATGTCCTTTAAATTATGCACCTATCTAGAGTTTGCTTTGCATTTTGTAATTAATATGCTTTCCCACATACAGGAAGTAAAGTACTAAAACTAAATAAAAACGATCATTTCTAGTTTTTATAGTTATTATCTCATTCTCACTACGTGTTCGCAAAAAATTATAAAAGATAGGAAAAAAATGATAGTCATGGGTGCAGCACGTACTTCTTACGAGGTGTTTGGAAAATGTAGTTAGAACTAACGATTGAAATTAATTTTGTCTAAAAATACTATAGCATATGATAGCTGTTGAGAGTTTTTTCCCTTAGACATCACGTATTGTCCGGCTCGGGCAGCCCCGGGGAGACCCAGGAACGAACCGGCACGGTTTTGCCTCCCGCGGGAGCGCGTCCCCCAGGGGTTGAACCTGTGACCTCTTGTATAAGAGGCCTTAAGGTGGACAATACGTGATGTCTGAGGGAAAAAACTCTCAACAATAGCTTTATATTGTTATAATTTTTTGTTTTTTCCTGCAACATTTGAGTGCTTTTCACTATTTATTAACTATTAGCCAAGCATCCTATTACTTTTGCAATATTCCAATATTGATGCGAGAAGGTGCGTCTCCTTTTATTTTTTCCTTCTTCCTTTCTTGCCATATTGGTATAAGACAGCTGCATATATATTCCTTCCAAGTTTCCATTTGCAAGAAAATTAAATGGACATATGATATCGTTACTTACTCATTCCCACTTCCATACGACATATATTTATATACATATATATTGACCTAGGGAAAAAGAATAGTATTCAAGAATCAGCCTAACCCTATTATTAATGACCATTGCCTTGGGTTGCTACAAGAATTTCCATGAATCTCAAAGCAAATATGCCTATTACATGGATTGGAAATCGATGCAAACACAGCAGAGGTTATTATTAGAAATATTAGGAAATAAATTTCAAATCCCCCTCTAAATAAGAAAATCAAAATTGGAAATCTCCTATTAGCTTTATATACGGTTTATTTCTAGTTTGGCATTCTCCGATCAAACCAAAACTTTTGATTCCTGCAATGTAAACTTATAAATTACAGCGTCAAGCAAAAATATTTTATGATGTAAAATTTTCACATACTATATTGAGTTTAACTAATTATTTCAAAGTTCAAACCAATTAATTATAACTAATACTTAAATATTTTATTAGTCTAGGTTTCGTTTGACAATCTAATTAAAACTAATACGTTTTAATTATTATAATATAAAATAAAAGTTTATTATAATATAAAATTTTAATATTTTATAATATTTTAATTTTAAGATGTAGTTTTCTAAACATTCTACTAATTTAATACTCACCGGGTGGAGAAAGTGCTATTATTAGTGGAGGAGGGGAGGACAGCCTTGGGCTAATAGAAAATATTCCTTTTTTATTTATTTATTCATTTTATTTTTTCCCCTGACTCAATGGGTACAATTCACATAACCTAAAACCCGTCCCTTAAAGAACCCTACGTCTAAAACCCCTATATGAGACATGTCCATGTGACCCATAAGCCTTGGTTTCCAAACCCTAATCACCTCTAATTCCATATATATCCGCCATAAAAGGGGGCAGATTTGGGGATACAATTAGATGGAAAGTAAACGTCTTAAAAGAGATAACAAAAACCAAAGTGGGAGGAACAACTTCTGAGCGCCGCCAGTGTAATCATTCAGAATGATAATCACAAAGGGACCAGAAGGAGTTCTTCTCTCCAACTTCCCAGAAAATTTTGAAAAGCAAAGCCATGCTTTGCGCTTCTTCTTCTTCTTCTTTTTTTAATCTAGTTGCTGAAATATTTCCTGACCCTTTTAATATTACAGATTATTTATTAAATGCAGACCCATTTTCAGAAATGTTTTCATTGTATAATTCTTACTTGTTAACTCTAATATTGAGGAAAAGTGTGATGATCACTTGAAAAGAATTAATTATAATTGCAGTCATGAACTTAATTTATTTTCTTGGGAATTAAATTTCAGAATGTCTACATCAATCAAATTCTTGCTTTCATTTCTTGCTATTCCTTCATATTCATTGCTTTGCTCTTGGAAATAGCCAAAAGCAAGTAATTAGAATCTCAAAAGTGATATTAGCTAGCAAAGGACAAGCCTTGCCTTTTCTCAAAGCATATTAAAATCGGCTAGTGACAAGTATGAAAATTGATCCCTATGGTGCCTTAAAAAAATAATTTAAACCATGACTTCTGTTTTAAAAAATACAATATGTAAATATTTTATATTATAATTTTTTATTATAATATATAAAAAATTTATATTATTGACAGTTTAAACTAATAATTTAAATTATTGTTTCAAACAATTTAATAGTATATGTTGTTACAACAATCCATTACATAACTAGAGACACAAAAAATTAATTATTTCCTCTAAAAGAAGTAGTTATTTTAACATTATTAATAGGGTGTTTGGTAGGATGGTTAGAATAATTGGTTAGAATTATTTTTATTATAACATGTGAGAGCTTGACATTGTTCATAACCGAGATTATGATTAAAGATCGAATTTGCCAAACACGGTACAAGCTATTCATTAATTTTGCTTAAATAATTAGTTATATTTTAGCATTATGCATCTAAATTGCACTATTGTAATGGTCCCGACGGACATTACAAATTACCCTAGAAAGCACCACCTATACATGTCTCTTAGAAAAGATCTATATTAGTATGTTTGGAGAATAAATGGAATCGTTTTTTATGACTAAAACTGTTTTTGTTTAAATTTTACTAAAGAAAATACTTTGACAAAAATAGTTGAAATCATAAGAAAATGTTAAAACTGTGATTGCGAAAAGAAAAGAAAAAAAGGAAAGAAAATCCCTCTCCAAATAGTGGAAAAAGGTTGGCACTAATTGGCTTGGGCCAGTAGAACATCCTAGTCGCTCATCCTTGATTCTTCAAGCCCCTAACCCCCCCTCGTTTGGTGTTCGAATTTTGTGATATCACTTTTATTGATAATAATATAATAGCCCCATGCATGAAACAAATCAATCACTTTCCAATAGCCCCCAACCAAACCCCTCTCTCTCTCTCTCTCTCTCTCCTTGTTATTTCTTCTGCGTGTGCAATTCATTTATTGTTCTCACTATAAATACAAGTAATATATATCACCAAACCCCAAAGCAAATCAAAACAAAACAAAAACAGGTTGTACTACCACTTTGCTCCGTGCTTTCTTTTCTTTCTTCTTCTTTGCCTTCCCATTTCTTCCTTCTCACTTCTCATCATCAAATTTCAACAACTTAACCAACCATGGAAGAAGCATTTTCCCGTCTCAACGGACCCATTTTAACCCATTCTTCCGAACCATCCGACCCCATCATCGCCACAAACACCTCCTCCGACCACCACCAAAAAAAGTACAACAACAACAATAACAAGAGGCCGCTGAAGGAAAGCGGAGTCGGAGGAAGTTCCGGAGCCGGAGGGATGCGGTACAGAGGAGTACGGCGCCGTCCGTGGGGCCGGTACGCCGCCGAGATTCGGGACCCGCAGTCCAAGGAGCGGCGGTGGTTGGGGACCTTCGACACGGCGGAGGAAGCCGCTTGCGCCTACGACTGCGCCGCCCGAGCCATGCGTGGCATCAAGGCCCGCACCAACTTCGTCTACCCTGCTTCTCCTCCGCCTCCGCCCGTCGTGATCGGCGCCGACCATCTCAATCTCACCATCCCTCCTTTCGCCTTTCCCAAACAATCTCATCCCGCCATTAAAAACTTCTCCACTGCTAATTCTGTTCCCTCTCAAAACTGGTCGTCACGCTTTTCACACCCTTCTCCTACTGCTACCTGTCAGCAGCAGAGGAACAATATGCTGTTTCTTCGCGACTTCATCGCCGCCTCGTCTGCTAGCCCTAGCCCTAACCCTAACCCTAACCCAACTGATTTGGTCTCTCCTCATCATCACCCCGTTTATGGTACTAATAACCAGTTTTCTTCTAATTTCACTGCTTCTTCTTCTGTCACTACTGCTGCTAGCATTAGTAGTACATATTTTCAAAATGTTGATCCGGTTAACGCGAAAACAGCCACCCTTTCTGCTACTGTTCAAGCTGCCGAAGATCAAAATGAAAATTACTCGGAGTTCTTTCCCAAAGAGCCTTCGGATTCTGGGCTTTTGGAAGAGGTCATTCAGCGCTTCTTCCCAAAACCCACGTCCTCCGTGGAGATCGCCACTACTACTAGCAGTACTGATCATCTTGATCATAATATGCCTGTAATTGATCAATCTTCCCATAATTTTGATGGTGCAAGAATGGGGATCCTAAAGAATTATGATCAGAGTGATAATAATCACCTGGGTTTCTGCTGCGATTACCAAGGCTATGTTCCGCAACAGTTTGGGAACTTGAACAATGAAACGAATCAGCATCAACATCATCATCTAGTCTCGCAGGCGATGGTTCATGATGTTCCTTTCATTAATGATCATCATCATCACCACGTGCCAATGAACTTCCACCAGCTAGCTGCTGCTGCACAGGATCACTCGGTGTTGTTGGATGAGATGTTCCAGTTCCCTGAGGTTATGAGTGCCTTTGCTGCCAGGATACAGAATGCCTAGCTAGCTGGTGCAACTTTTATAAATTTGTCTTAATTTTCTTCAGCTTCTTGAGGTAGCTTATTAACTAGTAGATTAGATCATCATAATGAAAACGAAGTTTGGAATTTGTCTTTCATGGTTATATATATACTAGCTAGTTTCTAATTTAGGGTTTCCAACAAACTTTATATGCAAGTAATGTCTACTTTTTTATGTTATTTAGCTTAAAATTTTAATGTATCTTGATCTCAAGTTTAGTTATTGTGTTTTTTTCATTTGTATTTGGTTTACAATATCTGAATGGTCATGACAATCTGCACTTGATTAATTTCCTTTAGGGAAAAAAAAAAGTGCACCAAATTCTTATTTGCTTCTCTTTCGAAGGATGTTAATAATCTCTTTCTATTTTGTTCATAGAAATAGAGGTGATGACAGAGAAGAATCTAAGGTTTTGTTTCATAGCTAAGTTTGCGTTGACCTCCATTACCAAAAGTCTGCAGTGTTCTTCCCACACTTTTCGGTTCTGTGTCTGTTCATTCTTCAGCTGGGAAAAAAAAAAGGTTATAAAAAGGTATTGACAACTTTTTGGGGAGAAGTGAAGCTGCAGGTATATTAGTACTTTAGGTTACAAGTGAAAACAAAAATCAAAATGGTAGAGTACTATTCCTAGTCGTTCCAACAGTCACCTCAACTGTGAGCCTAACAGGGTTAGGATCATAATCGATCTTATTTAAGTCTCATATATATCATATAATTTCTCTTGCTTCAATGTGTGTCACAGAGTCATTAAGATCTAGTGAACTTTTGTAGTATTCCTGATGTTGTATTATATCTGCATTGGAAGTTAAAAGGTCAGTTTGAGATAAACTGTGTTTTTGCTTTTTTAGAAGTAGAAAAAGAAAAAAGCATAAACAAAGTATTGAGATCCTATTTTTTTTATTTTATATAAACTTTTGTATCTCTTTGATTAAATAAGTTGAAACTTTAATTGTTATAAAAAATAATTGACTAAATTGCTTGGTTGATCTTTAAATTATTTAAAAAATAACTCGGTCTTTTTGTTAAGCTCAGAAGATCCCAAACTTAAGAAAATGTTGCAAAAGGACTAAATTAATTGACTACAATTAATTTTTTTAATTTGATGTTTTTATATTAAAGATATAGTATAAATAATATTTTAAGACAAAATATACAATAATATTAAATAATTAAAGCTTAATGTTATGTTTAATATAATATATTGTTATTATCCTATGAAGAAATATTACGTTGCCTATAAAAAATGTTACTTTAGTGCAGATGGTCTAACACCTTTAGGGTGTGGACCATAGACATGCCCTGTATACATATGTTTAACAGAAAGGTCCCTTCAAAGCTTTCCTTTTTTGTTTGAAAGAATAATTTGTTATTGCTTTTGTAAAAATGCAAACATAAATGTTCTCAGGACCTTTTTGGGAAAAAAAATATTTTTGGGACCTAAGGAACCATAAAGCTTTAAAAATATCTTGTATGGCATTTTAACATGAAAAAAATGATGAGGACTAACAGTGACAATAAATTAAGAATTTAGGATTTTTGTAACGCCCCTATGTGGGGGTTAACAGTTTTTAATGAGATAAAATAAAAATAAATAATAAAAGTAAAACCTTAAAAATAAAATTTACCCGGGACTTAAATGAAAACTCTCAACTCAAAAATAAAAATATAAACGACAAATAAACCACAGTTTTAATGTAGCACCTTAAATTTAATAATATAAACTGTTGTCATCATCATTTTAACCCTCAACACATTGTAATACAGTCACAGAAAGTAACAATTGATGCTTACATTATCATGAAGAACATTCTCAACAATTGAAGCAGTCCCAATGTAATATAGCTACATCACTTCCTCAACTATATTTCTCGTAGCCACCTCACATTTAGTGAGTCCTGAAAAGATAAAAATATAAGGGTATGAGCAACACTATGCTTAGTAGAGAAAGCCATTACTCACCTTTAGGTTTTTATCATTACCACATTAAAATCTGCATGGTCAGTAAGTCACATCATATTCCAGATTATGAGGTTTATTATGATCACATCTTATGGATACCGTAGTTAATCATTACCAAGTATCATAATTACACATTTATACAAATATTACCAATCATCATTGTTCTTAGGTATCCATGTTAAATTGAGTATCACTCAACTCATCGAAACCCAAATGGGCGCACTTGATCACCCTATAAACATTCCAAGGGTGTTCCGGTGAGGGGACATCAAGCCCCGAGTCCTCACCAAATCGATTCCTGTACAGTGTGTTCTGGGACTTTCAACCCAAGGAAGCGTCATCGCCTTCCCCCTATTTTACCTTTTAGGGTATTCATGCCCAAGGACGTAACCGTCGCCCTCTTCATGTCTCACAATTTCTCTATATTGAATCATTATCAATAGAGTTAGTTTTCCTAACCATGCTTCTCAATTTATAACATGTGTCAATTCATTATGTTCCTCGCCGTACAATACAAGACGAGTCCATGTCATAGTTTCATATGTGATATTCATATAATATCAGTTCAACATAGATATATATATATTGCGGCAAAACAATCAATTTTAATTCTATAAAAACCTCACAAAAGATGAGTAATAGAATCCCTACCTTTTAAGCTTATCAACAGTCTCTTAATCCTGGAATCAATTAACGTTAGCTCCATACTCCCTTGATCCTAAGGCGTGCATAAGGACAATTAAAACTAAAGCACAACATACAACTACATTCATAAATAAATCATGTATAAACCTATCTTACTAGTATGCCATTAAAGCTTTTATATAAATCTCTTTTGAATACCACAGTAAACAATTTTTGTCTTAACACAATATAAAATGTGAACAAGTAATCTATATGTTTTAGTCTCTAATAAGATTCATCAATCACTTAGGATAATATTGGAAAGGTTGCAAGACATTAAAGAATTAGGTGGTGAGCAAAGATGGGTTCTTGGTTCAGGTTAGCAGCTGGTATACCATAACAAACTGGCAGATTTACTAGTTTCCAATACAAAAATTGAATAATTCTTAGAAAATAAAATACAACTCCGATTTAGGTTTATGATAGCTCGTTAGAAAGCCTAGGATGCTACTTTTCAAATATGCAAACCAATTCATAAAATTCATTTTAATTTAATCTTAGAATTTCAAGAAATAACCACTGCCCATAGAGGTATTATAAAGTTTAACAATATAAATTTTCTGTCTAGGGCATATACACTTAGACTTCATACATATGCTCCAAAATAGTAACAAACATATACTTAGGTTTAAGAACGCAAATTTGAATAATCCTTTAGTATAAAAGAAAATTTATAAATGAAAGACTAAATTTGTTCATAAGATTCTAACCTCAGATTATGGTTAGTTGGAAGCTTAAAATAGCTTCAAAACAGGTTCCTTTACTTCGGTATGACTGAAATTCTTGCTCAAATGGAGGTGATGGTGGCTGATTTTTATGGCTGCCTTGAAGAAGTTCTCTAAGTATTTTGCTTCAGCAAAGAAATGAGAAGAAGAGTGTGGGAACCGTGGAAGAAAAAGGAAGAAAAGATGAAGTCTTTGAAAAGAAGTGATAGAAACAATTATAGAGGAGACATGTTGAAGCATGTCACGGAGGAAATAAAGAAAATGAGGGTCAAGAGTAGTTGGAAAAGATATCCTTATGTCTCATCTAAAGACTTTAACACACATAATGCCAATATGACATTTTTGAGATTTATTAGAAGTTCTAAGGCTTTTTAGTAATCATACTAAATAAATATATGAGAATTTTAGAAAATTTAAAAATATATAAAAATAAATATTATAAAATAAATTTAAATGAAGCAATTTTTTTATACATTAAAAATTAATTTAATTACCTCAATACCCGTTAGGAGAATAACGGGTGTCACAGCTCTACCCCCCTTAAAGAAATTTCGTCCTCGAAATTTCAATTCTAGCAATACTAGTAAAAATTATGATTCCACTATGATTCCAATTCTGAGTCTAAACCGTTAATGTTGTTTGTCCTCCAAATTTAAGTTATCGTATCTCCACTTATTTACTTGCATAATAAATCTTACTCCTAAATCCCTCAATGAGAATATTTCTGACAAGTTTCAACTTATAACACCGTATAATAGTCTAAGAATCTGATCAGGCATACATATTGACCATACCATGATTCCAGTCCTTCATTGTCCATGGACTGTGATTTACAATCACATTTAAGGAGATTGCCAGAGAAATTTTATATACTTCATCTTTAGGTTCCTTTTCCTTTTTGAGTAAGGAAAAGTCAAATATATTTGATTTCATACCTCAACTAATAAACTAAAACATAATCATAAAACATATATCACAAACACTTTTATTCAAAACTATACATTAAACTTACTCATAGAGATATTAAACGGAATCTCAGAGTTGCAAACATACCCAGCATATTTTTCATTAAACAACTATCCTCATGACACAAACATTCAATCCAAATAATATACTCATATTTCATATGGAATATCCCCATAACTGACTCTGGTACTTCCACATAATATTAACAGAATATTACACATTACAAACATAATACGGATACGTTTCGAGAGTACAAGGCACTCCGTATACCAGCTATCCATATCATGCATGCTTAGAGGATACAAAAACATCGATAAACAAAAGATCGGACCTTAAGAAGGATGCGTTTCGAGAGCATCAAGTACTCCGTATCCAGCCATCCCGGCATTAGGCTCAATGAATCTAAAAGATTTAACAACGACGTACCACAAGAAACACATAATACAAGGCAAACGGTTATTCGTAACACACGAAATACGGACACACATGCCTACATGCCAAAGATAAAACAAAAAGATTACAGATGGAGATTCAAATCAATTGGCCGCTCCCGGCTTTCCCTTTCCCATTCAAGCTTGGATGTTGCAGTGTCGGATTCTGGATGTATGATTTGCATTTTATCTATCAATTCCTCAGCTGTTGAAGCAGTGACAAAGATTTGTCTCTCCGATTCTGTAGTGATGTTTTCTTCCACAGCGTAATCTAGAAATTTCAAAAGACCGTCATAAAAACCCTTTACGTTCAGCAGTCCCAAAGGTTTGGAATAAAAGCCCAACAATTGCCCACAAGCAACTACAAATATTTCCTCAAGAGTACCTAGACCACCAGGTAATGCTATAAAAGCATCGGAATTATAGATTATGTCTTTAAAATTTTTAGGGATACTCCTGACTCCTTCTCCCTTACCTATGGCTTCCTTACAAAGGTTTCCTTCAACTGGAATATGAGGCCAAATTTTTACATCAGTAGCGTCGCTAGACCTAGCTGCTAGTGCCATATTTACCATCATTTTTATACTACCACCCCCATAGATTATGTTAATCTTCTTGCATGCTAGGACTTGCCCTAAGTGATTTGCAGCTTCTAAATAAGCTTTATCTTTTCCAAAGCTGGAACCACAAAAGACACAGACATTCTTTATTTTCTTCGTGGACTGGGAGGTAGACATATTTGGTTTATAGAAGTGGTTGCTTAATGTCTGCTCCACTTAGACTTCGGGTTCTACATAAGTTTTTAAAGATGAGAAATATACAAAGAGGGCTAAAGAGATAGACGAGTAGGTAATGAAAAGGTAATCCAAAGATTTAAACAAAATCTTGTGCGGATAAGAAAGTAAGATAAGGTGATTGATAGTTTACAGAAAATCTGATTCACTTTTTGAAAAAGATTAGACTCTAATTGTATAACTTTTGACAATTGAGAACAATTTGACAGAAGACCCTCATGACACAACTGTAGACTTTTTGACAAATATACACCAAGTCTAGAAATTTAATATAAATGACAAATACTGTAGAACTTTTGAAATTTGAGACACAAATCTTGAAATATCTGGATAAGCTTTTCAAAATTCAAACATATTACTGTACCGTATGTGACGTGTCTGATAAGATAATATATTTTATTTTATATATATATTTAAGAAAATCATAAATTAAATAAGATATTAACACTTACTGTATCAATCTAATAATCACAATTATTTCAAACACAAAAGCAAATATTCTGAGTAAAAGAAAAACACAAACTGTTGAACATCAGCTAAAACTGCTTCAAATAAGCAAAGACTAAATAACCTTTATAGAGCGATGACTTATTCCCCATCCAGTTTTCTTATGGCTTGGCAAACAGGATCTAGAAATACCATATTCCTGAGGCGTTGTCTTTCTGTATAAAATTTAGGCCAGAGTTTAAAAATAGCTCCTTGAACATATCCACTAGGGTGACCGTGGAGAGGAGGATGGATGCTATCCAAGTTCTCCTTTGAAAGTCCATCCCTACAAAACCTTATTTTATCCTCTCTATTCGTAGACATATAACCAGGTGAAGTACATTTACCGTTACAATTTTGTCTTCCACATTTGTTACAAGTGACCACGATGGCACGAGCTCTTCTTTTCATTGCACTACGACTGGTACCTGTTCCTGGTAAACCGACATCTTGACTAAAGTCACTCGGACGGATCTTCCCCTCTATCAACATTCTCACATCACAAGGGATGCCAAAACGCATAAGAATCCACAACCGAGTAATTCTAGCCTTATATTTCATTTTGAGAATCTTTTGGGAGAGTGATGGGAAATACTTTCTCAGATGTTGGTACTTTGGGTCCATGATGAGATGAAAGAAGAGTAAATAGAAAGGAAAAATTAAGATAGTAAATTGCAGAATCCTAGAATTCCTTCTTCTTTTAGAGGAAAAGAAGAATTTCTAATGAAAAAGAAGATGATTTGCGATTTAGAGAAAATAACAAATTAAGAGAGAAAAAGTGAACTCGGAGAAATAAGCTCCTATGCACAGTAAACGTATATGTAAACAATGATTAAACCACTGTATATGACACGTATAGAGATCACGTGAGAGAGACAGTGTGAATCAAACTGATTTAGGATTTAAACTAGGCCCAAATGTTCTTAGTTGAAAATGGTCAGGTTGTTTCGGGCCTTAACACATTTAGAACGAGTTAAATAACAAACATAAAATTGAAAACCAATTCGTATGAATCTTAAACCCAATTCAAAGCCCACTATAGATAAAGTTGACTATAAACAACAAATCTAATTTAACGACAACAAGGATCTTCCTGAATGATATTTAAAATCATTTCATAACAACATAATCTTCCAGCAACTCAAATAATTTTGTTTTAATCAAAACCTTATTGAACAATACATACACCCATATGTTATTCATAATACTTAACATCTATCAATGGATTCATCATCATTACTACCAAGGGTTTAGAATGCGACTAACCTTGAAATCAATACGATTTACGTCTTTCAACATAGACCATATAAATGAACAAAGACACTTGATGTTACTACTTAAGAACATCTACAATCCCCACAATTCTACTTATACAATATATAATTTCCTCATATAACAAAATCTTAGGTAACCAAAAGATTCACTGATACACTTAAATACAATGTACGTAACGAAATATTCCAATTTTGAGATTCATGCATTCTAGACTTTACACAGTCTCAACAGACCAAAAGTCTAACATTTATCTCTCTCAAGATTCAATACCATGATTCCCAACTTATATCATATTCCTCAAATATATAGAACTTTTAAGAAAAGACATTGACACTTATGTGCTCCATCGAATCCACACATAATCATTACTTAGGTTTGAATCAATTACGAAAAATTTGACATATCTATGCCAAACTTTAAAATCAATAAATCAAGCCTTATATTTCTTATTGTTTTTCACGAGACAAAAGGCTCTTAAATCCTCGTATCTATACGAATTTCTCATCGTTTATACGAATTAGATATGCTTATAGATCCAAATATTATACGAATCTCTCATAAGCATTCTACTTATAAACTCATTCCATATAATTATCATTCCCTTATAACTATTAATACTTTCCTTCTATATAATTATTGTACTCATATAACCATTAGTATTTTCATTATATGGCCTTTCCATGTTACATCCTTCTAAACTGTATAAATCAATGTGAAGGTTCATTTTGATGATGACAATGAAAATTCAGCTTCAAAACCATCTCAAAAATATATATATATATTTTTTAAGGTGGTGCTACACTCCCTAGGTTAACCGAACCTAGGCTCTGATACCAAAAATTCTGTAACGCCCCTATGTGGGGGTTAACAGTTTTTAATGAGATAAAATAAAAATAAATAATAAAAGTAAAACCTTAAAAATAAAATTTACCCGGGACTTAAATGAAAACTCTCAACTCAAAAATAAAAATATAAACGACAAATAAACCACAGTTTTAATGTAGCACCTTAAATTTAATAATATAAACTGTTGTCATCATCATTTTAACCCTCAACACATTGTAATACAGTCACAGAAAGTAACAATTGATGCTTACATTATCAGAAG
>JAJQZP010000386.1:600000-911168 GCA_025403435.1 Artocarpus heterophyllus
CTCAGACTCCAACTCCTAAGTAGCTTCCTCTTCTCATGGTGTTGGCATAATACTTTGACAAGTGGAATCTCTTTGTTCTGTAGCACCTTGAGTTCTCGAGCCAAATTCCATCAGTTTTTTTCTCATAAGTCACATCCTCTTGGATAGATACTTCCATTGGACAATATGGGAGGGGTCTGCTATGCATCCTCTTAACATTGAGACATGAAAAAATTTAAACATGACCTAGTTGTGGTGGCAATTCCAAATGTATACAATATTCCCAATTCTTTTGGTAATGACAAAAAGCCCGATGAATAGCAGGGCTAACTTTCCCTTAGCCCCAAAATAAGTAATGCCACACCTAAGAGTGATTTTCAGAAATACGCAGTCCCAACTTCAAATCCAATTTCATGCCTTCTTGAATCTACATAGCTCTTCTAATGACTTTGAACAACCTGAAATCTTTCTTGGATTTTCTTAACATTTTCTATGATTTCCCGTACTTTAGTAGGTCAAAAGGCAAGAACTTCCTCTACACTAGCCTAGCACAGAGGTGATCTATACGGTCTTCTATATAAGGCCTCGTATGGTGCCATGCCAATACCAGCTTGGCTGTTGTTGTTGTTGTAAATGAACTCAACAAACAACAAATGGGTAAGCCAACTATCTCCAACATCTAAAATACATGTACAAAGTATATCCTCCACAATCTTATGGTTCTTTCTAATTGACCATCTATCTATAGATGGCGAGCAGTATTGAGCTTCAATTCCATTCCTAAAGCCTTTTGTAATGCCTTGCAAAACCTTAAAGTAAATCGTAGGTCTCTATCAGTAACTATACTAGTGGGTACTTTGTGCAAGAAAATAATATTTTCAATGTAGAGGCGGCTAAGATTTAAGAATGGGTAGTCCATCTTTACGGCAATGAAACGTGCCAATTTCATTAATCGATAAATCACTACCCATATTGCATTATGCCCTTCAAGGGGTAGTGGGTAATTTTGTCACAAAGTCTATAGTAATTTTATCCCACTTTCAATCTGGAATTGACAAAGGCTAGAGTAGCCCATGCGGATGTCGATGATTAGCCTTCTCTTATTGACAAGTCATGTAATCCTTGACAAACTCGGTATACCATATTTCATCCCCTTCCACCAGTACTGCCTTTTAAGATCATAATATATTTTGGTGCTTCCAGGGTGTATAAAAAACTTAGACTTGCAAGCTTCACTTAAAACAGCTTATCAAATGCTAGCAGCCTTTGATACTATTCATTGAACAATAAGAACCCTTCTGTGCTTATCTTCCATCCCTCAAACTATTCACTATTTTGCAATCGATTCCAAGTATTCCTCAACCCTTCATCCTACCTTGTTGTACTTGTTGAAAAAGAACAAGTGTGGCCACTAGGTTGTAAACACAAGCAACATTTGCATCCACATAGTATTGTAAATCATACTCACTAAGAGCTTTTGACCTCTTCCAATCTTCATGTACCAAGGAGGCTATGATAGCACAGGGTTTTTGGCTTAGAGCATCTACCACCACATTTTCTTTGTCGGGATGGTATTGAAAGGTAAAATCGCAATCTTCTATGGACTTAACCTATAGTCATTGCCTCAAGTTCAAATCCCACAAGGTAAGAAGATATTTCAAGCTCTTATTGTCCGTGTAAAGTTCAAACTTAGTATCATATAAATAACACATCTATAGCTTTAAAGCATAGATCATAGCTATTAACTCTAAGTCATAGGTCGGGTAGTTCATTCCATGTGCCTTCAGGTGACGAGAGCCATAAGGTACTACCCTACCGTGTTGCATCAAGACACACCCCAAACCTAAACCTGAAGTGTATACACCACATAAGGCTCTTCACTATTTAGGAAAATGAGAACAGGTGCTGTAGTCAACCTCTTTTTAAGCTCTATGAAAGCTTCTTTCCATTAGTCATTCTAATCAAACTTGTCAATGGCATAGCAATACAGGAGAAATTCTCAACAAATCGAGCTAAACCAAGGAAACTTTGCACTTCTATCGCATAGTCTTTCCCATTACAACACCGCATCTATCTTTGCAGGATCTACCAAGATACTTTCATAAGAAATTACATGTCCTAGAAATTTGACCTCAGTCAACCAAAAATAACACTTCTCCGTCTTTGCATAAAGTTGATGATCCCTTAAAGTTTGTAATACTATCCACAAGTGTCCGCCATGTTTTTTCTTGAGTCTTGGGATATACTAAAATGTCATCAATAAAAACTACCACAAACTAGTCCAAGTAAGGCTGAAAAATCTGATTCAAAGGTCCATAAAAGCTACAGAGTCATTTTTCAACCCAAAAGGCAAGACCTTGAACTCAAAACGACCATACTGAGTCTTAAAGGCAATTTTTGGGATGTCTTCTTCTCGAACCTCAATTTGGTATAACCAAACCTCAAATCGATCTTAGAAAAGAATCTTGATCCTCTAAGTTGGTCAAACAATTCATCAATTCTTAGTAAGGGTATTTGTTCGTTATGATCATTTGGTTTAGCTTCCTATAATCCACACAAAGTATTAAGAACCCATATGCTTTCTAGGCAAAATGAACTGGAACACCCCAAGGTAAGGTACTTCTTTAAATAAACCCTTTACTCAAGAGCTCATCCAACTGTTTTCATAACTCCTCAAGCTTGACAAGTGCCATATGATAAGGAGGAATAGAAATTGGTTAGGCTCTTAGAACTAAATTGATGCAAAATTCAATCTTTCTGTCTGGCGGTAACCTCGGCAACTCATACGGAAAAACATTTGGATATTGGTATTGATCCATTGTATGAAGCTCCCTATCAATGGCAAATAAGTTTCCATAACTCATAAGTATCTGTCTACTGCCAACGCATGCTCTAAGAATAGGACTAGGCACAATTGCTTCTAAACTAGCATGATATATAACCCATTGCCCTTTTTGCGATAAGGGGGTCACTTTCTTTTTATGACATTCCACTATAGCCTAGTACTTGGATAACCAATCCATACCCAAAATCATATGAAATTGGCTCATGGGTAAAACTATCAAATCAACAGAGAACTTGTGATCATCAACTACTATATAACAAGTCCTACATATTGTAGATACCTCAAAAATTCCTCCTCTCGAAGTACTCAAAATCAATGAAGGACTAAAGTTCTCGGCAGTTAATCCCAACAAACTAGCAATCAGTGCAAAAATACAAGAATGAGAAGATCTAGTATCAAACAACACAAGTGTCCAAGAGTGAAAAATTAGAACCATACCATTAATGACAACATGGGCGGGCTACTCAAATGTATCCTTTGTCCCCATCATGGCATATACTTAGGCTTTTCCTTTCCCCTTGTTCCTTTATCCTTGTCCTGGGTGACTGCTACTTGCCCTAGGTCTTCCTATAGACTGGCCTTTGCCCCATTAAGTACCTGAAGCTTGCAGAGTCAGATATCCTGATCCGAACCGAAATCCTTGAGGTTGAAATTGTGTTTGATATTGCGATTTGTATAGTGATTGCTGCTATTGAGAAATATATGTTTGAAAAGGACCTTGAGATTGGGCAGTTTTAACCTAGCTACTTTGAAACAATGCAAAACTTATCTGACTACCATGTGGCCCTCTAGGAGAAAGCAGAAAATTCTGTTGACTTAGTGTAAGAATTGGACAATTTCTTCTAAAATGGCCTGCTTGACCACAATGGTGGCAACTATATGGGGCATAGCATCCACTCCCAGAAGAGCCACTACCTTTATTGTTGTTTTCGCTACTTTAAGATCCTGATCCCTACCAATGGTTTTGATTCCTTTTTGTTGTCTTGTTATCATTTTCATTACCCCTATTCCTTCTCGCTTGTTTTTCTAGTTGCCTTGGCTTTCTGAGCAGCTACGATGACATCCACTAGGGAAGTATTCCTAATAGTTGCTACTTTTTTCTTGATGCTAGGTCTCAAACCATTCTTAAACTGCACTATTCTGAGTATAGGATTTGTTGTAGGCTTATAGATGTACTATGCCACCCCAACAATTTGTCTACAATACTCATCAACTGTCGAGCTTCATTGCCTAAGTTGGGTGAGTTGCCTATCATCTCAGCCCTATGCTGCTCATTGACATAGTTCTATTAAAAGAGATTCTCAAATTAATCCCACATTATATTCTCTACATCCTACATTTGCTGAACAAATGACCACTAGTTTTTAGCTACACTAATTAAATAATTGCTAGCAAAAGCAGCCCTATATTCCATAAGAACTCGATTAATCTGAAACCTTCTCTTTCATTTCATTGATCCAACTATCAGCCGCTTGGGGGCCATCTACTTCATTAGTGGTGTGGGTTGAAAGTTTAGAATATTTTCTTGAGGTGGTACGAGTGGTTGATCTTTAGGGTTATTCCTTCCAAAAGGATTTTTTTTCTCCTCTCTCTTTAAGGAGGTGTCTTAGAAATCTGTATTTGATATGCTAAAAGTGTCAATAAAAATGGGAATGCACGACAGTCTAAAAGATTAAAAAACTCTATCCAGTTTGACTGATGGCATATTATGAGTTTTTAAACCTGTGCTCTGATACCCTTTTTGTCACAACCTAAAAGTGAGGCTAGTGATAAAACTTTAAAGTTTTATGAGGGTGAGGTTTTAGAGTAAAACAATAATTTTTTAGATAAGTTTTTATTTACTTTTCTATTCCAATTTTTAAACCCACAGCAATGCATCCACCTATAATATCATAAAGATGTATGTTCATCACAAAGGGGGCTCATCATGCATCACCCACTTAATACACAACACTTAACATATAGTTAATATGGATAAAGTTCTTAAGTCACAGTCCAACACTATCTTAGATAATCAAAGTTTAAAGAAATACATATACATGGACTTGAAGATCCCTCCTAAAGCATTACCTAGAAATTTCGCACAAGCTTCTCGATGCTCTAGCTACTCTGACGGTCTTGGTCGCATTGAACACCACCTGGAAAAAAGAGGGGTGAGCTAGAGCCTAATAGGAATACCGATTACTCGGTTTCCAAAACCTACAAATAAAAATAAATAATAGAAGTACATGTTTTTTACAAGTAAATAAAATATATACAAACTTTGTAATTTCAAATTAAATTTCAATAAAAACTAAACAAATTAACATTCAAACAAAATTTATAAATATAAATAAATAAATAAACATTTAAAAAATATCTATCTATACCTAATAAGGTTAGAAACTAGCTGTTAAATCTAACACCCAAGTTTTAATTTTTAGTGAAGGAAAAGAGGAAAGAAAGGGACTTAAAGATGTCTGATGTGCCCCAAATGAGCACGTCGTGAATAATGTAAATATAATATTCCTTGAGGAATTTTCCAAATGGCCATATTTTAATCCAGAGGCACTGCATAAGGTCTTGACAATTTACAAAAGGAGGGATAATTCAAGTTACTCTCAAAACTAATTCTCAAAATCACTATGATGTTTGTTAGGTTAATCCTAATGAAAATCCTACAGCTTCACAGCTATATTTTGACTAAAACTAAAAATTCAAGCCTACAAAGAAACATATCACAAAATAATTTTTTCGACACACTAAAACTGCAAGATGTGCCATCCAAAGCATATATATATATATATATATATATATATCAACAACAATAAATTTTAACAAGCAAACTAATATATCAACATAGACAATTTAATCAATAATCAACATAAATAATTAAATTAGAAATTCTAATTATTTATTTCAATTTTCCATTATCAATGAAATTGAGTTATATCACAAATTTCTAAAAAATCATGCAATTAAAAATTTTAATATTTTGAATAATTGAAATTCCCACTAAAATAGTCTGATGAGGGGCAATAACACTTAGGTTTGTAAAATTGAAACCGTTAAGCCCGAAATCAGAAACTTTCCTTATTGCACTTGCCTTTTGGAATTCTACCTCACAATTTCAATGTCGCGAACACGTCGAAAATAGGTTGTTATAAAGTTTCTTTGAAATTGTGCTGATGGTGAACCGTTTGACGACCGTTGACCAAGAGTTGAGCAACGTCAATGGGGGAGGTGGCTATCAAGGTGGGTACTGAAACGAAGCTCTCGGTGAAAGGAGCATATCTCTGATGATTGCTCCTTTAAACAATGCTCGGTTCACCAGAAAATGCCCAAAAATCCTCAAAGATAAGAGGTGCCATGGGCCTAAAGAGATCTGGCGATGGTCAAACTGAGAAAGGTGTCGCTTTTGTTCTTCTTGACGTGAGAAACAAAATAATGTGTTCGGCCAAAGATAGCAAAGCTGGACTACGTTGGCAATCACTTATAGAAAGGCTTGAAAAAGGCCAAACTTCTCTTGGATCTCCACGACGGCCAGCGTGAGAAAGCCGATGCTGCCCCGACATCTGGAAGTTTGGGAGGAGGCGATCACGATTAGCCGGCACATGCAAGGTGATGGTAGCGAGAGGTTGGCTGGCAGAGACGGGCAGTGGTTGGGTGTTTAGGGTGTGAAAGAGGGGAGAAAAGGAAGAGAGATAGTGAGTGTGGAAAAATCTGCTTTTTTGGGGAGTATTTTTAAGTTATTTTGTCCATTTGTTTAGTGTTAAAGGTTCTAGAATTAATTTTTCCCACAAATCTTTGTAAAATCCTAAAATGGCCTAAAATTTGAAATTTTTATCAAATAAAACTAAGGGTTTTACAACGTGCACACTCAATTTGTTGAATTTATTCAAAAAATTTTAGGATTTGTTTGGGTACATGGTTCAAATTAAAAGTTTGAATTGAAAACACAGTTGTAATTTAAATTTTATGGAAGAAAATACTGTATGTAGCAAAGAAATTTTTGGTTCAAATTGGTGTTTTTCAAACGCACTATTATTATTATTTTTTTTAGAGAAAGTTATTTCAATTGAGCAAATAGTAAATTAAAAATTTATTTATGAATATTATATTTGATATAGGAAAAATATATATTTTAGAGATTTGTGAGAGAAAAGTTTAGGCAGAGACATAGTTGAAGGTATTGATTTTATTAGGGACAAACTAGATAAAAAGAAGTACTTCAATGATGTAAAAGTTTAAGAGAAATGCTAAAAAGAAGGGTAAAATGAAAAAAAAAAAAAAGATAAAAATGTAAGGAAGAAATACAAAAAAAAAAGGTTGAAAAGCAAAAAAAAAAAAAAAAGGCTAAAAGAAAAGGCAAAAAAAAAAATTAAGGTAGAGAACAAAAAGATTCTCCACCGATGGAGAAAACTACAAGGATCATTGGATTATTATCTAATGGATACTATGAAATGAGCTAATAGTTCAAAAAATAGACTTGGACGTAGGAAGTTCTATAACACAAAAAAACTTCACAAAATATCAGTTTTTTTATTCAAATAAATCCTAACCCTTGATTTGATAAAACTTTTGTTCTCCACCCTTGATTTCAAGAAAGCATGTCTAAAACCTAACATGGCGTTTAATGCATTGGTTTAGAGTGGTTCAAACCATGGAGGCAATTTAAACTGGCGCTTAGCAGAGTAATAGCTAAAGTCAATTTAAACCATGGAGGCCATTTTAAACCTGCTAAACCACCAAAATCCAAACTTTGTCCCCTTCAAATTTACATGGTTTGAATTATTTTTTATAGTAAAAACCTTTTTTGTTTTTGTTTTTCTTTCATAAACTATAGTTTTCCAGACCAAATTCTCGTTTTAAAATTCATGATATTTTATTTTCATTTTAAACCTTTATATTCCAAATACCAATTCAAAACCATTGTTTAAACTATAAAATTTAAAACCCACAGGTCAAATTATAAATTTCTAAACCACACCATTCTGAACCCACGTACCAAATGAACCCTAACACAATAAAGCAGCTTTCCTCCCCCCATAGCCGTAGTTGCCTCCTAGCCTTGTTTGATGGAATCCGATGAAGGTTGCGACAGTTGCAAAGGACAGGTCACTATGTTGGTCGGTGGTTGGCGAAGGATGATCACGATGGCAGTGAACTGTTTCGAAGCCATGGAGGTCGTGTCGCGCCCCGGAGTACGAGAGGTGATGTAACGGATTATTTAAATTAATTAATAGGAGAATTTACTTAAAATCAAGAATTTTAGGGGTTAAATTAAATAATAAAAATGTGAAAGTTTCAAAACAACATTTTATGTAAAAAAAAAAAATGCATAAACATTAAGTGAATAATAAAATAATAAAGAACCGCGAGTATGGGTCCCACTGAGCCACAACTTGTGCACACACGTAGTACTGACAATTTAATAATACAACTACAGTCCAAGCACAAAGAAAGTTAAAAACATTACATGCCTTGATTAAATAATACAAATAATCTACTAGTCCTCCTACTGCTCTTGAGTTCTGTCCATTGAGTCCTCTCTGAATCTAAATGGGAATCCACCTAGAGGGGGAAATTTAAAAACAAACAAAATGTGAGCGAAAGGCTCAGTAGGACTATGTTTTATTAAATCATTTAATTTAAAGGAAAATCTCATTATTCAGGGAATTATTTAAAAGAAACATTGAATAAATAAATAAATTTAAATAAAACCGTTTTTACCCAAAATAATTTATTCGGTCGACCAGAAATATTATTTTCTTTTCCTAGGCAAACCATAAGGATATCACCACCATAATGGCCCAGTTGGGTTTCGGGACCTGCCCCCAAGGTCGATCGCTATACGACCCGATCTCTAATATGGTATCATGCCTTTGTGTTTATTTTCATCATCATTCAAAACCCATTTACCGAGTATTGTCATTTACATTCATTATGAAGTTCATTTCAGTTCACGGTTTATTAAAATATAACCGATAAATTCATTTTCAATCAACCGTTGAAAATTTTTTTATAGAAACCCTTTTCAAGGCTAAATCATTTTGAAATTAGGCTACCAAAGAATGAGGTAGAATTCCTACCTCGATACTCGTGCCGATGCCCCACACCGTAATCCCGGTCCGCTATACGTTAGCTTTGCGGAACCACGAACGATCCTAGATACACACTAAGTCGATCAATATCTAATTCGAGACATTCTATGTTACTAAACTATTTCATGATGTCCTAGTGTGCCATTTGTATCTTTAAAATCATTTTATAAGGTTGGAATTTCAATCAGGGTTCAAAACAGTAAAAACGGGTGAAAAATCACAAAATTTTCCATGCTCTGTCAGCCTGCTGGACGCCCTGCTTCGGCCGGCCGAACTGTACAGTTTGGCCTGCCGAAAATCAGGTCCGGTCGGCCAGACATTTCCCAGGTTCGGCCTGCCGAACGGGTGAGTCTAGCTTGCCGAATTGGAAAAACCCAGAAATTCTAGCCACGACTTTTCGATCTCCTAAAATCTAAATCTTGATTTTAACCTATTTTTCTCAAATCTCAGGCATGGAAAACAATCATAGATGATAAAAAAAATATATAATAGAACACTTTTGAACTCATTTAAACAAGATTTAAACACAAAAATCTCAAAAATCTGAAAATGGGAGAAAATGGGGAAAAATGAAAAATCTTGAATCGAATCCGTTTTTCTTCAATCCAAGCTTAGATTCTAGGTGTTCTAAGTTCTTTTAACTCAAATCAAAGGTTTTCTAAGCTCAAACAAACTTAGATTTCAAAAATGCACAAAATTTGAAAATTTTGAAAAAGTTTAGAAATTTCAAAACTAACCTCGAATCGAAGCTTCAATCCACGTTCTCGGTTGCCAAATCTCGTCCCTGAGCTTCCTACTCGCTAACCCGAAGCTTGGACTCGAATTTTGTTTCAAAAATTTGGTTGAAATTGGGAAAGAAGAGGAGAAACCGAGAGGGAGAGAGTGAGAGAAGCTCACGGGTGAGAGAGGAGGAGAGAGAGAGTGAGAGCTGAGAGTGAAGAGAGAGAGAGAGAGAAGAGAATAAATAGAGAGAAATGCTGGACGGTTTTATTGTGCGAAAACCATGTGCTACCAACGGTTTTATAAAACAGAATATTTTTAACATTTTATAAATTATTGTGTCTTAAAACTCAAAACATCATTTTAAAATAATAGGAAATCATTTGAATTTATTAAATTAAAAAAACAACCAAAAGTTTAAAATTTAACTAAATAATCAAATTAACGTTGAAACATTAATTATGGCACACTAATTCATCATTTTTCATTATATTAACATTAAATTAATTTCGGGGCGTTACAGGTCGATGGTTGGCGAAGGACAAGCCATAGATGGGGTTCAAGGGGGCTCATCAGAGTTTGCAAGCGCTTGGCGTATGATGTGGTTCGTGCTTGGTGATGGGGTTCACGAGGGCTCAGCCATGTGGTTTGTAGGGGCTTAACGACAGTCATGGAGGCTTCAACGGGGCTTCGACAACATTCATGGAGGCTTCAACAGGGCTTCAATAGCATTTGTAGCAACTACATTTGGCTTCGCGGGTGTTAGCTACAGGATTCATGTCGGGTTTCGTGGGGGCCCTTGTTGGCAGTCAAAAAATTGTCCTTCTCTTCTCCCCATCGCTAGCGATCATTATGGAGATGTTGGAGAAAAATATATCTAGGTTTTCTTTTTTAAATATAATCATTTAATTAGGTACTGAATTATGTGGGAGGCTTTATTTTGATTTGGTACGTCCTTTTTTTTTTACTGTTGATTCAAAACTATAATTCATTCCTACCTTTAGATTAGTCTCCACCGATGGAAAATAATTTTATTCTCCATCATGGACTTGTCTAAATTTTTAAAAAAAAAAAAAAAAATCACTATTTTGGTTAAAAGAGGAGAATAACATTCTCCTTTTTACATATATATATATATATATATATATATAGTTATAGATTAATTTGATCTCATTAAATGACAAATCAAAAGACACAATAAATAAATGCGAATCTACTAATGTTCATTAACAATTAAAGCAATATACATAAAATGTTCAATAGAATAAATTGAATAAATCTAATTCTTTTTATGAAAATATATAGAATTATAATTCTATTTTGGTCAGCAATACACTGCCTTAGTTTGTGCTTCAACCCTAAAGGTGACACAAAAGGGATAGGGAAACCTCTACAATTCGTGACAATACCTCCACAAACTGAAAGTCGTGGAGAACCAAGAGCTGCTCCGTCAGTATTTTCACTTCGGTTGGGCAAGAACAAAAAAATGATACAATTGATGGAAGATGCTTCGTTTGGATAACCCTGAGCAAGAAATGCTCCACCAAAATGCTTTACATACTTTTTTTCCCTCCGAAAAAAAAGTCATTCGTGTGTCGTGTCTCCATTTCCTTCGTTGCTTTGGAAGTTTAGAGGTCCGTCAATAAAATGGAAGGGACCTGATTTTATTTTGCTTGAAGCATAGGCCTAGTTTTCACTTCTACCACTACATCCCCAACGTTGCATAACACATAAATCAGGCAGGGATCCTAAAGTAGGACTGTGGAGTATCAAACTCAGATGCAACCTAAAAGGAGGAGAAGGAAAGGTACTTTACATTTAAGCTTATATATATGTTCATCTTAGTGCAATCATAGCTACAGGAAAATTACACTAACAGCGAATATGTGAGAAAGTCAACTTGTAAAATGGATTAAATCAAGTTCATTATCTTGATCATCTTAATCGGCTTGCCGACCAAATAATTTAGAGCATTGTATACGCCTCATGACTCTGCAATGGCTTTCATGAGCAAAATTGTCGTATCTTGGTATATAATATATATCGACAAATATGATATTGACAATATTGAAGAAAACATCATTGTCAACCAATTATACATCGTTAACATGCGTCTTAAGATTCTAAGGAGGTAATTTACAACTTTCTTTAATTAATATAGATTAATAAGTGTTTATAAAGGTCACCCCACATGCTTTTGTTTTATTTTCAAACAACTTGATTGTTATTTTATTCTTTTTTTTTTTAAGGAATACATCATCTTTAGCTCTTGATTTACATAAGGCCACCAAATAACCACTCAATCGTCATGTACACTATTAGGAAAACAAAGTCTTTTTGTTGGAAAATTCCTTTATGTGTGAAAAAAATACCTTATAAATAGAACACTCACCAAATCAAATTTTCTTAAATGGTTATATTTATTTGATTTAATATGATTCTGATTTGTTCTAACAATGTAAAATTATATTTGAATTTGAGTGACCGTCGAAAAGAAATTATCCTAACTATACAATATTTTTCATACCTCATCATAAAATTCTTTAAAATTTTCAAGGGAGAGTGAGGAAACTGTCAAATTTCTAAAGCTTTTTGAAGTAAATATTTGGTTTGAAAATATTTGCAGTAAATAATGGATTTACGATATTGTAAATAACTTATTTATTATGTAAGTAAGAAATATTTACATTATAAACAAGAGAATAAATAAATTATTTGTCTCGTAAATTTATTTATTATGTAAATAAGAATTATTTATACTGTAAACAAAAAGGTAAATAAATTGTTTACACCATAAATTTGACATTTACTACGAATATTTTCAAAACCTAATATTTATTATGAATATTTTCAAAACTTGATATTTACTATAATTAATTTTGAAAAAGTGATGTTTCTTGTAATTTTCAAATTTTCAAATTGTGTTAGTCTAGTTGGTATATATAAGATAAATTGAGGAGGCGTTTTCAAGGTCAAATCTTGAAAACAATTAACATTTTTTGAAATCTTTAAAATTGTATGATAATAAGTGTCAGATAACCACTCCCTTTGCAGCATCCCAATAAGCATATCCCAATAAGGCAGAGTCTCATTCTTAGCACTATACTTATAACGAATATTCCATTCACTGATCATTTCAAAACATAACAACCTGAATTATTTAAACTCCTATTCAGATTCAAGATATATATCAATGCATTAATTCTATTGAAAGATATGAAAAAAAATAAAAAAAAGTTCCTTGTGGGTGTTTAGTGGTTTCCAGAGTTAAATAGAGGGTTATTAATTTGTAAATTTCAGCCCGTTACAAAAAAGAAAAAGAGGGAACTAAAATAAATTTTTTTTTTCAACTTTCGCAAATTCATTTATAATCTTTTTCTTTGAAAGATTGGTATATAACATAAAAAAACCAAACCCTAGGATTAATTGCTTGGACCAACTTATGTGAGCTTGAATAAGTTTACAATTAGACTCGGTATCTTTTTTTTTTTTTTTTTTATCATTAGTCTCTTGTCGGTTTTATCATGGATCGACGATATATAATGAGGGCACCTGTTTGAAGACAAGATGGCGGTGATTGATCAACAGTAGAGAGGGACAAAAAGCCTGGATATAATTTCACATACAACTTCTTGGATATCTTTAACATACTTTCATAAGCTTTTATTATTTTGGATATCTCAATATGTTACTAAGTAAGGTAATAATTCTTTTATTTCATTATAAAATTATAGCATATTACCGTTAGATAAATAAACATATGGTGGACTATATAAAAAGCGATCATATTTATCATGTAATTGACTGACATAAGGAACCTATGGATAAATTAATTTAGAGGGTCAAACACTAAAAAAATTTTCCCTGCGCTTGCAAAAAGTAGCATCATGAATAATGTTGTTTTTGACTGAAAATGAAGGAAAGTGTTGCTCATAATAATAAATAATTAGTCAATTAATTTAACCAATTAGCAAATGCTAGATATCCTTCGTAAATCTTCACAAGATATTGTAAAACTAACATAAATTTTATATTCAACAAATTTAATTTCTCCATGCTGACTATATCATATAGTATTTAGTCTCATAATTAAGTACACAAAGTTAATAAAGAAGTTAAGATATTAAGATTCATGCATTTGCGACTTTATTTGTCTGTCATGATAATGAAGGTTAAAAGGTGTGCTTGGAAGACAGCTTACAACTTGTCCAGTTGTCCCTTTGTCCGTCAGTGTTCTTCAATATATTTTATTTTAGTAATTTGCCTTATCATGAGCAAAATGTGCAGCTCTCAAAACGATGTCAGAAAAGTTAGTTTTAGTCCACTTTAATTTATAAATTGTTAATAAAGATTAATAAAGGCTTGGTATAATATAATTATGCTGCTTTGTTACACATGTCTGTGTTTCAATGTCTTTTTTTTTGTTTTCTTGACTTGTTTTAATCACACATGCATGTTTTGCCCCAGCACATTTTTTCATTTGACAGAATTGTAATGTCCCAAAAAAGAAAAAAAAAAGTTGGAAATAGAAGAATTTTGGTGTTTATGACCAAGGAAAAAATGGATTTTGAAGGCAAAGCTAGTTTAAATATATATTTAAGACATTGTATATTAGGTATTATAGTGTCTGAAGGGACCATTCCTATAACATAACATTTAAGAATGAAAAAATAATGACTATAAATGAAACATCGATATTAGAAAGGTTTAACATCAAAAAATTTACATTAAAAATAAAATAAAAAATAAGTTACTTCTCTCACCATATATATATATGTATATATATATATATATATATAGTTCACAAAAGATAAAAAGTTAAGAAAGTAGATCACCCAACTATGTGAAAATTTGATTCCTTAATCATTTAGCAACAGGAACATTCGGAGTACTACATTAAACACTGTTTAGCTTCAACCTTTGCATTTTCAAAGTTGAAACTGAATTATAGTTGTTGCTTTAACCAGCTTTTAGAGGCGACCAACATAAAGCATGTGGGTTTGAATTAATAATTCGTTCGCTTTATCTGCCTTTTTGCCTCCACCCACCCCCCCACCCCCCACCCCCCACCCCATCTCTCTTTCTCTCTCTGTCTTTTCTTTTCATATAATAATAATCGGACCTCAAGTACAAATCTTTGATTTGAACTTGTAACAGACCGACTAAAATTACTCCACTAATTTGACATCAACCTTTCAAGACCTTTTTTTTTTTTTTGTTGAAGATTTTTGCACATAAGAGTGTATAAGAGTGTTTGGGAGAGTAATTTTAACTTTATAGTCAAAAACATTAATAATGAAAAACTATTACATGACATAGTATAAAACAGTCTGCTACAATGTACAAATATACAATTTAAACTTTAAAGTTAGAACTTTTCTTCTAAACACACGAGAAACCAATATAGGTTTCTCTGCAAACTATTTTCATTTTTTTTTTGTTTGGTTTCTTGATCCTATTGGAAATATTTATCTTATCTTATTTCCTTTGAGTTAATTTCGCAAGATAGCTCGGAAATTTCTCTAGCAATCCTCTTTTCATGTATTATTATTATTATTATATATATCATATGTTTTGACTAAAACGTCAAAACTCAAGTGATCATCCTTAACACCATCGATGATGTTTATAAATTACAAATTAATGGCCAGTTCTCAAATTAAAAGGTCAGCAGAGCAGGCCATACTTTGAGAGGCGGAAGAGTATGCAACTAATTCCTCACACTCTTGCTAGCTTTGTTACTTTTGAAAGAATTCCAAAGTCGTCGTCATCATATATATATATATATATATCAACTTGTTGGTCACGTTTTCTTATTCTAAAAATAATTAATGATATGACGTGATAGGAATTCAATCATATTAATTATCATATATACATACACATATACATCAACTTGTTAGTCACGACCGACATAGAAGACATTTCACATCCATTCTAAAGCTACGTGGAAGGGTATCCGTAAAGTAATACTGTTTGATTCATATTCGCACGGTTAATAATAATAGTACCTATTAAAAATATAATCATTAAAACCACACGTATACACAAACAACAATCAAACCATCTTTTGAAAAATGCTTACGCTAAATCCAACTTGTAAACAATATATTATATACTCTTATAAAGTTTCCTTGTTCCTTTCAATATTGTGTCCCTACACTTTAAAAAATGTATAGTATTTTAGACACAACCATCATGGAATAGATTCCTAGAGCTTTTTGTATTTATTTTTCTATAAGAAAAAAATTATTGGAAAGGAAAAGAAAATGTCATTATATCCCCAAGAAAACATCTAAAATAGCAATGAAAAGCAACCTAATTGCGAAACTGGACAAAGGAAAGGAAAGAAAAAAGAAAAAAAAAAGAAAAGAAAAAGAGAAAGAATGCTAAAAAGAAGCATTCTGTAAGAAACATGATTGTTATTTTCTCAAATTAAATCTGTCTTACTTTAAACTCTATATTTACAAGTCGTTTCTTCGCAGAGTTGTCCATTTTTTGTCTCATAGATTAAGTTAATTTTGTCAATTTATCGTAAACATTAGATGTTACAATGTCCACTCTCAAGGAGGAGCAATAATCCGATTGTTTATCTTTTATGGCATAGTCCGCTTCAACAATTCAAATTTAGCAAATATATTTTCTAATGTTTTAAAACAAAAAACAAAAAATGGCAAACTACATGACCACCTTGATCATGAGGGGCCCATTTGGCCAATACATGACAACTATGTTGTTCTCTTATGATTATATTTAGTGCTCTCTTCCTTCTCGAGTTGTTGTATATACGTGTATCGACTGAAAAATTGGCTACTTTTTAGATTACAATGAAGTGATACCGGAGTAAGAGCCGGGAAAAATTAGGCCAATACTCAGTTTTACCCGACCCTTTTAATTAATGGCCGAACTTGTTAATTTTTTTTAATAGCTAAATAGCTTCTTTTTTTTTAGGGTTTTATTAATAAATTGAAAATATACTATAGCTACCCCTTTTAATTAATGGCCGAACTTTTTATTTTTTATAGCTAAATAACTTTTGTTTTGTTAGGTTTCATTGATCAATTACTAACATACTAATCGTTTTATCAGTGACAAACAGGTTTATTGTTTATATATTTATTAACAGTTTGTCATTGACGGAGTGATAAATAGTTAATTTACATTGATTGACGCTGGCCATTAGTGATAAAGCACCTAATAAATCAGTTTTACACCATTACTTGACTTTCTAATTTTCTGTTTCCGTAATTATATGTGTCACGCATCAATTAAATTGTGAAATTAAAAAAATAAAAATCGGGAGACATGTGGAGCTGCTTGTTGATTGTGATGGAAAATAGCAAAGTTTTAAGGATGATGGATTGATCAAGTAGAAACCCTTTGCTTTTGTGTGTGTCCATGTAAAGATAATTAATTACGTAAACATATCTTTTAATTTCGACTTTTTCTCAACTACAAAAATATATTATATTTGAATTTTAGAAATTTGTTTTAATTTCATCATCTGTACGTTCTTTAAATTAAAAAAACCAAGTAAACAGACCAAAACATGATCTGTAAATAGTTTATAAAAATAAATATTTTAAAAAATTATATTTTCCTTTAAACTTTGGACAGAGGATTTGTTTTTCATAAAACAAAAGATATTTTTTAAAGGCTTTGTTATCATTTTAAATTTTAAATGCTTTATCATATTATTTGTGGGTAATTTTTTTGTCTAACTTTTTGTTAGGGATAAAACTGAAACATATAACTCAAATCCTTCGAAATTGGATTTAGTTTTTGTCATGCAAAGTGCCTCGACTCTTTAGACCCAAAAAATAAAATAACAACCCTACAGTTGCCTCGGTTATCAAGCCCATTAGAATCTCTTCTATAAGGCTCAACGTCACTCAAAGAATAACTCTGAGTTGGAACCAATTGTTACACCTGCCTCGTCCACACAGGAGAGCTAAATGTTGTACATGCTTTGACGAGATGAAAGATCCAATCTTATGGTTGACTCAGAGGAGATTCTAGAGCCAGCATGAAGAGGCAATCCAATTAAAACGAACTAAGTGATGTGGGAGAGGCTATCAGAGGCAGGAAGTCAAAGTTAAGTATTTTTTGGAATTCAAACAAAAAAATTTCCAACTTTCCTGACTTAGAGGAACAATTCAATGCAAGATATGGGGAAACTACCGCTGATTCATATAGGAAACAAGATAATTCCTAAATTAATTATTGTTTATTTAAATATATTTGAATTCATGGAAAGAAAAAGCCCATAATTATGACCCTCAGAAAAAGAGAAGTTAGCATACAACTTGTATTTTCTCCAAAAGAGTGAATTTACTTCTCCTAAAAGTAAAAGTAGACGTGGCTCTTAAAGGTAGCTGTAGATCCTTATCTTGGTGTCTTTTATTTACCTTTTTGTATTTATTTTCCCTGCAAATCAAGAGAGATTTATGCCATGATGAGGATTGTTTCTCGAGAGTTTGTTGGCCAAATTCCACCATCAACACTTTATATTATTAACACTTTTCTAGCCAAATTGAGAGACAGAGACACTTTTGTAATTTAAAAAATTGAGTAATTCTATTTAATCTTACAGGTTTATAATACCACTACTAATAAAACAATAGATCTAGTCTAAAAAGTACAATACATATTATATTACGATTTATAGTTTTATGAGTAATGATGTCATATTCAATGGAGATAAAAGGATTTTTCTTCAAAAATAGGAGGTTCAATTGAGAAAAATAAAGAACATGCACAGCTAGATGGGATTAACTGCCTGTCACCCCACGGAGGAGACAATGTATAAAGAGGTAGTAACAAAGAGACTGAGTAAATGAGGTGCTGCATTTTAGGGTTTGACATTGATTCCAAAAACTCATGCCTCGGACATATAGCTAGCTCCTAGCTGTTTCTTGGGTTTTACGTCGGCACCGAATTTTAATTGTTGTCCGTCTTTCTATATATCCATTCCATTGCAAAAAAGAAAAAAAAAATTTCCTTCTTTTGTGTTGCAAACATTATCTTTTAGGATCAATTATATAATTACGTCTTCCAATACTTTTAATTATTTCTCATTTTATTTTTTTATTTTTTAAAACTATAAAGGTATTTTTTTAATTTAAAAAATTTATATCAATTATATCCTTACATACATAAAAAATTAAGCACAACAATATAACTTCCCTTAAACAGCTTAAAAAATATATTTTACAAATTTAAAAACATAAAAAGCCATAAAATAAAGCATTAGGCTTCAGAAAACAATCTTGAGTTTTATGTTTTTCTAAATGTTAAAATATTTTTAAAAAATTTTATCAAGAAAAAAATATTTCAGAAATAAATTTGTTGTAAGGGTATTTTTGTCCTTTTTAAAATTTTGTCACAAAATATGAATGATAAAATTAAAACAAGTTTTTCAAGTTCAAAAGATACATTTGTAGTTTCTAAAAACAGACTAAAAAGTGTTAAAGGTATATATAGTTATGTAATTACCTCTATCTTTCTATTACCTCTTCAATTCTTTGACTGCAGTTAACCGGTTATTTTTTATTGCTGATTCCACAAAAAATAGAACGCCTAACTAACTAGCTACCTAATAGTTTGTCTCTTAATTTTAATTTTTCTACTTCTTTAATAATATAACGTGTCAACTTTTCCTCAGAATTGATGAATTTTATTTGTTATGCTTTCCCCGAGTTGTCACAGAAGTGCACGGTTTCTTGCAACAATTCAAACATACGTATAAAATAATTAACCTATTTTTTCCCCCATAAAGGTGCTAACTAAACCTTATGACTATGACTAGGTATATATGAATGCCATGTTCTTAATAGATATCAGATATTGTTTCTGGTATTTAAAAAAAAAAAAAAAAGAAGAAGATATTGTTAGAGATCAGAGAGGTTGGTTACTTAAACCCTAGGCTGCAAGTACACTCTATCGAAGCACTAGGGTAGTAAATCTTTCTGGTGTTCAATTTCTTTGTCGTTCTATGGCGTTGATTTACTAGATTTTGTGTCAGAAAATGAAGCTGCACGGATTGAAAGAATGAGAACAACTTATTAAATTCATGGACTCGCTAACTATTGGATCGAAAACCCGCCTTTCTTATCATATATCAGAGAAATAGCATGGCTGTGCGATTTTCGTTCCTAACTCTGATAACGCTATAGAGTAATTGTATTTAACCCTAATGGGCTCACATTCATTATTGACAAAACAGTAAGTTTTAATCTAAAAAATATATTATATATTAAATTAAAACTTACAGTTTTACAAATAATTGGGTTCGTGAGAATAAAAAAAATTTTTCAATGCTAAAACTATTAAGGTTGGTTTTCAATAGTAGTTTGAGCACTAGTTCTGAAAGATCCCTTTTCCTCTCTGTGACATATATATAAGACCTAGAGTCTCCAATTTTTTTTTTTTTGACACTAAGGTCTTCATTTCTCTTTAATTATTAATTTATCAAGCCATTAATTTGAACCAATTTTAGTTAAAAATAACGTAGTATTTGAAAGCTTTATACTGTAGCAATAAAAAGTTTGGTTAAAACTGACAATCCCGATCACTCTACAAATTTAAAAGCAAGAATTTGAAATCTAAATATCTTCACTCTAGAGGCTCCTTTCCTTCATGTGCGGTTTCAAGCTTTTCCCCTACTTGCTTTTGTACAAGAAGTCAGAAGTCTAAATTAGTTAGCATTAAGAGCACTAAAAATAAGAAAAACCCTTGGAAATCTGAGTAACAAAGGGGGTGTTTGGTAGTGGTGGGAACCATTCAGTTTCCACCACAATCTCAGTTATAAACAGTATAAAGCTCTCACATGCTACAGTAACAATAAAAAAAATATGCTACAGTATAAAACTCTCACATACTACAGTAAAAATGGTTCCCACCATCTTTCAAAACATCCTAAAAATTATATGAAACTCATTTTGAGTCTTTTTGTTCCATGATCTATGAATTGGAATTGCACTTCTCTTGATGGTTGGAGGAGTCCATCCAACTTTTATGATCTTAGATATGCTAAGGAAAGCTCTCATTCTAGCTTTTAGTAAACGTAATTTAAGTATAAAGGTGGCATGAGAATTGATCCTTTAAAAAAAAAGAAAAAAGAATTGATCCTTTTTTTCACGTAGTCTATCCAACTAGTTCCTCTCCCAAAATATTACCACAATCTACATTGAACTCTAACAAACTATTAAACATGTAAGATCAATCCTATTTAACCTGATGTAGTTATAACTCTGCTACCAACAAAACTACAAAGCACATTATATTTTAGATTAGGATCCATAGTTTTGTGAGTAACAAGATTATAACCTTATGAGAATAAAAATGATTTTTCAACTTGTACTTGTCTTGACAGACACATAAAAAAAAAATGGACCTATTACCACAAACAAAAAATGTTGATCACACTGGTAAAAGTAGGACTTTTCTAATTATTGTTGCAATTAACGGAATCACAAATTTTCTCTAAAACTCCACCAAAGTTTATCCCGATGGCATTTCGTTTTACAATGACTTGCCTTCGGTTGAACTAAGATACTCCAAATATTTAGCTTGCCTACCATGAATGTGATGTTCTCCAAGTGTTCAGCTTGCATTTGGTCTAACCCACGTACTCTAATCTATGTTACTTACCTCGACGTACTCCGAGCACGATCTGCCGTCATATCCTTCTCAAACTTACTCTAGCTATCATAGAATGCACAACGACGACAAGTTAGGAGCTATAAATATAAGCTTATGACGCTCTGATTTTTCTCTCGCTAAAAATCTAAACGTCAATCATGATGTTTTGTTCATGTAAATAAGCAAAGCCCAAACATATGAGAAAGATTCTAGACATATTCTACTTAGTGTAAGGTTGGATCTGCACAAAGATGCGACTCGTAAAAGGGATTCCAGTTGTATATAATCTTCAATTTGAATTTAAACTTAAATCCTTGATGTCAACTTCCGCAACTGTGGCCACAAGGGGTTCTAACCCTCCATTTCCTGATGACAACTGCATCTTATCTAAATTTGAACTTATAGAAGATGTTATTTTCTAGCTTATCAAACATTATTAAATTCGAAAATAAATCGTCTTCAAAATCTCTCAAATCCTTAACAAATAAACTAAAAAATCGTTCAAACAAATCAAAGTTAGAGAGTGTTTTGGAACCAAGTTGTAACCTAATTATTACAGCATGTGAAAGCTTTGTATTTTAACAAACTTTTACTTTATACGATAAGATATGAGAGCTTTATACTGTAGCAGTTGAAACTTAGGTATTAAAACTTTAATCTTGAACACTCTCTTAATTTTAATGAATCTAGACGTCATTTAGCACAAGATTAACACCACCAAATTAAAACCCCAAAAGGATTAAGAGAGTAGACATATCAATATTGGAATCCTTATCCAAACAAACTAAATATGTTAAAATTTGGGCTGATGTCATTCAAATCAAGCCAATTTAAACCCATGAATATCCCAAAATTATCTTCAACAAAATTTAAAATTAATCAAACAAATATCCTACAATCTAACACAAGTTAAATATTATTTCTTATTATAATAGCCAACACATATAAAGGGAGTTTTGGTTAAAATTACATATGAAAGTTTTACCTAATAATAATTAAAAATATTAAACACCTTAATAAATAAGACTAGAAATTTTAACACTTTTCTAGTACAAAAAAAAAAAAAAAAAAAAAGGAAGAAGACAATGTTAGAGGTCAAAGACGTTGGTTACTTAGAACCTAGGCTGAAAAGTACACCCCATCGCAGCACTAGGGTGGTAAATTTTTCTGGTGTTCAGGGTCGTTCTAAAGCGTTGATTTTCTAGATTTTGTGTCAGAAAATGAATCTGTATGGATTGGAAGAATGACCAACTTAATAAATTCATGGACTTTAGTGAATAGAAAACCTGCCCTTCCGATCAAATCAGAGAAATGACATGGCTCTGCAGGTTTGGTCTTCCTAACGCTGATAATGCTAAAACTACTGAGGTTCTAAAGAGTTGTTGAGAATCAGTTCTGCAAGATTAATACATGTGCTTGTGGAGAATAACATAAGTACATTTTCTTAAACATCTTTGCTTGCATTAGGTTTTGGCTTCCTATATTTTTCTTGTCCTTGTCCTTAATTTTGTAAGACCTTTTTCTTCTTTTTTTTTGTCCTTTATCTTTGATTAAAAAAAATAACTTGTAATGTTATATCCTAAACTATTTATTTTTTACATAATACATCCCGAATTTTAAATCTTAACACAATATATCTTGACTTTTGAAATCATTAGCAATTAAAGTCCAATAGCATAATTTTAGTTGAATTTTTTTTCACGTATTGAGCTTTAATTTTTTTCCTTAAATTGATAAACTCTATTCTTAAGAAAACTCACATGTAAATTTTGTGACCAAAATTGTTCATGTTTTTAATACATATTAGCTATTGAGCCTCAATTGCTAATGATTTCAAATTCATGATGCATTTTGTCAAGATTTGAAAATTTAAAATGTATTATGTAAAAAAACAATTAGTTTAAGGTACAATAATGACCAAAATTATTCATGTGTTTTGATGCTTGTTAGCTAATGCTCAAGGTAGAAGTTTGAGGACCATAAGGGAAGCAGAATTGACCTTATATATTTACCACCTATCTCTTCTTCCTTTTTTAGCCATACCATTCAAAATTCGATGGGAAAACTCTTTTTGTATATTTTATCCAGTTTACACTTGAGATTTTTTCTTCTTAAATCCAATGTAGAGCTAATTTGGAAATGGGTTATGTACCTTTTTATACCTTAATTACATAGTTATTCAAAATTGATTAAATTCATACCTTACTTTGGTCAATAATAATAATTGATCTTTGTAATAACCAAAATTTTAAATACAATAATAAATTGACCTGTCAATAGTAAATTTAACATATGAGTGTGAAAAAAGCTCTCAAATGTAATATCATTTTTAATGCTAAATTTGCTATATACTAAACTTAGTGGCAAATTTACCATCAAGTATAGCATATGGTGCCCCCAAGTATAGCATATGGCAAATTTGGCATTTGATGCCTATTAGCTAATATATTGAATTTTTCACTTAATCATTAATCTTTAAATTGTTTTAATATTAAAAATCTCCTTTTACAAATTTCAAGGCTTAATAATTATGACAAAAGATAGATGTAGCATTTGAAATAACGTTGGAGCATAAAATAAAAATACATATTAAATATGCTATTTTGATATATTTTTGTAGTAAATATAACATTGACATTGGTATTTACATTGGAGATTACTAAGAGTAAAAGAGAAAAAAGAAACTTAGACTTTCAAAATTAGGAAGAAACAAAAATAAAACACACAATAAACCTATTTTTGAAAGTATTTTAGACATTTTTAGGTGAAAGCCTTAGTTTAAACTTTTCAAGTTTTAAAAGTTTTCTTATTTTTCTATTGAAGGTATTTTGGGCAATTTTTTATGTCAAAATTGAAGGTTGACTAAGTTAAGACATAAATTTTTGTATTAAATTTAATATAAAGGTATACATTCAATAAAATAAAAAGCCAAAGGCATGGTGTTTGCATAAATCTAAAATGGTAGGTATAAAAAGGAAAACAACAAAGTAACAAGATATTCTCCTCTTGCATTTTTTATAGTAGAGCAGCATACGGACGAAGGTTGATGACCATTCTATGGGTATATAATATTTTACAAAAGTTATTTTTGTCCTCCCTAAAATTATATCCGCCCTTGAAACTATATGTCACATACCCTAAAATTCTATATTTTTTTTATTTAATTTTTCTTGATAATGTTAATATACACTCTATCTCATTAATTTCTTCAGCTTCGTCCCTATAAATAACCCTTTGGGAGAAATAATGAAAAATACTCTCTTACTTTGCTAACTGGTGGTATTCGCGTTATGCATGGTGATTGAAAAATATGAGAATGAGATATGTGAAAAAATCTCTACCATTACGTTATCTTTGGTTTTTTGCTTTCTTTATTCCAACTATGCAATGTTATAACTTAGTTTATAAAAAAAAAAAAAAGGAAGAAGAAGATAGAAAGAAAGAAAGAGAGAGAGAGAGAAAAAGGCTCGGTTATACCTTCACCAGAAAGAACCAAGAAACCCAACAACTTCATCTCAAATAATAATAATAATAATAACAACAATATAGACGCACAGGTTCTTTGCCATCCTGGGCAAACTTAATTGGTCATCTTTTTCGAATTGAGTTGTTGACAAATTCCCAAATAAGTGAACATTTTTTTTCCAATAAATAACTACCATTTCTCTGTCACATTTATTAGAGTACGTACTATGATATAGTCAAATTCACATACTGCAGCTCATTCATAGTCCGCTACCATATGCAGAATACTGTTCATAGTAAGCTTTATCCTCTTTTTCTCTCTTTTCCTTTCCCTATATGCTCTCTGTTCGGTATATAAACGAAGTAATGAGAGATTCTCATCTTGCATTTTTTTTTCTCCTCTTCGGAAGATGTTCATATTATCTATATAATGAGTTAAAATGTAACAATTACATCGCCTGTAACATTTGCTAACATTGGATTCTGTGTACCCAAAAAAAAAGTCATATTCAAAGGTTCCACGCTTTCATATTTGACAGTCATCTCATTAAAATGAAGTTTCATTCTAGTATTTCTTGTAGGGGTAAATAGGGCTTATGACCTACTAGTGCTTCTTAAGACCACTAGACTAAGGAAGACTGCATTAATACGCACTTTTGACACTTTAATTGTAATAAAAGTTTTATGCTTAAGAATTGTTAGCTTGTAAGAGTTTGATGGTAGTAATTTTTTACTTTTTATTGTAACAGCTGAGAGTTTTATACTATTTATAGTTAGTACTGATAAGTTTAAAATGAAATACCAAAAGGATATTAAATTACTTAAAAAACTCGATTAATACTCTTAATTGCCAAGTTTTTCTTTTTTAAAAATAAAAAACCCCAAGGTTTGGCTATCAATATACTCCAACATAAAATGTCATGTCGATTCATTATTGTGTTACTACAACAATTTTGATCCAAAGGGGTCAAAAAACTTATTTGGAAGTACCCTCTGTTCAAAATATAAATCCAAAGAGTTTTTTTTTTTTTATGAAGAAAAACACTGAATTTGGTACGTGCACAGAATAAAACTGAATAGTAATGTAAAACAACATTCCTCGAGCATTAAAGTCCAAGAAAATGATCGTTCAAAAGGTATCCACGTGAGCACGTGCAAGTCACGGGGCCCAATGAGTTAAGCATGTGCGGGTGCTTAACAAGGCCTTTATTTCTCCCACGCTCCCACCTGCGCTCCCCAATGTTCTCGGCATTCAGATTTCAGGCCCACTAGGCGGGACCACTATCACTGTACTTGCTTCACCTGCCTTTATGTCTGCTTCTGCCGCATGCCAATGCATTAATGCACCTGCCCCATCCCCGAGGGTAAACTACAAGGCACTGGCGGTGCATAACACTACACCACTAGGCGACAGTAAGCTTAAAATAGAGCTCATCTTTTTTTAGTTATCGTACTTAATTAGTTGCCGTACTTAATGTTGAAAATACTCTAAAGTTATTTTTTTTTTTTTTCAAATCTATGCTGTACCGATCAAAACTATGAATTTTTTTTTATTCCACTGTTCTTGTATCGTTCAAATACGATCCGGAGCCAATAAGCTGTTTTGTACACCAAGTGAATTGAATCCTTTCATAAATCTAAGAATTTCACCTCTGATTATGAAATACGAATGCCCCCGACTGTCCTCGTTAATCATTACTCCGATCCCGGAGGCCTACAGCATCAAAATATTTTTCTTTTGTTTGCTGGGGTAATGTGATAACAGTAAGTGGAATCAGGATGTATTCTGATTTTTGACCAAGTGTGATGGAATGTGGTCCAAGATTAGAATTTCATGAGCATCTAAGGTGACTTAAGATTAAGAGGAAAGACTCAAATTCTACAGCAATACAAATTCTTATTTTAGCCCCAAAAGGACGTGTTTTACATTTATGGTGCTTCTAAACAAACTATAGTGCTAAAATGACGCCCAACTCTCTAATTCTCAGCCACTTTAGATAGAGTCCGCAATTCATCTAGTTGCAGCAGAACATTACAATAGACAGAAATTGGTCCTCTTGATCCCTAGATGGTGCTACTTCTTATAATATCCTAAGAGTAATTAATAAGTGCTCATATCCTAGATTATTCTACAAGAGTGCTCATATCCTAAATTTGTGGGTTAGTGGGGCTCAATTTGTGCATTCTTTCTAAAGAGGGTCTACACTTATTTCTTCAATGGAAAAGGAAAGCAACCCCACAATTGTTTTAATTATTATTTGTCATAATAAGGTTAAAATAATAGCCACGAGACAGACAAAAGAAAGTTGTTAATTAATAAAGTAAGTTAGTAAGCATATAGAAATAAAGCAAAAGCTTGCATACATTTTGGAGTGAAAAGTCTTCCAAGGAACAGGCCTCTTTGGGGGAAGAAATATGCAAGTGGGGGGGCACGGGTGCGCTGAGAATGGGTGGAAGGTGACAAAGCCGCAAGAAACGCTCTTTCGATAACTTCATGGATTCCCTCTGTCTAGCCACAGCTGGCTATGCTGGTGAGTAGCTTATACAAAGAGACTAATTTTGCTTCATAATTGAACCAAAACAATCAAGCAAAGCATCCTCAAGTCAACCCTCACGGTCGACTAATATTTGTTTTTAAAGGCGGCTCACGGGAGCACGGCATATCCGGATGATAAGCTGTCCTACATTTGAGATTGTCAAGATGAGGACACATCATAAACGAGCAAGTTAAAATAAGAAAATTGATCAATATTCAAATAAGAGCACACTTTAAAGCTTTATGTGTAGTGGTCTGTAACAAAACTCAGAATTGAACAGCCAAAAAAAAAAGAAAAGAAAAAAAACCCAGCAACATATATATTGTTTCAATTCAATAGAAAATCCTAAAGAGAAAGGTTTGGTCCATTAGAAAGCCATCATATGTAATGTTTTTGTCCCAAAATTCATACAAGAGCCATAGATATTAAAAACAAGGTTGTGTTGAGTTGGTTCTTTCTGCCAAAAACAAGAAAATCTTCATTCAAAACACATTTCCAACGACCGATGTACTTGACAAAGATTCAGAACCAACTGAGATTAATATCTAATGTGGAACACATTCAAAAAGAAAGAAAGAAAGAGAAAATAAATCTGTTGGTCTGTCGAAAGAACATGGATTCCATACAAATTAGCTTAGTACCACACTTGTCAGGCCTTACGTTTTCATGTCATCAAGCACAGACAAAATCAAATGTGGTAGCAAACTACCTGTTTGGTAGTGTTTTCAAAATGAGTGACAATGATTTTGTTTAAAAAAATAAAATTTTTTCAATATTGTGCTGAGTATTTTTAAAATTTGTACCTCAAAAAACATACAAAAACATTTCTAAAAATTTCCAAAACAATACCAAATGGGGTAGAACCTCTTTTAATGGCTACGATTACTTGAAAGAATATAATAGATCAGAATATTTAATCATCAAGCTTTGCCAGCTTATGTAGGGCCCGTCACCCGAAATAAAATAGAAAACGGCATCAAGTTTCGTGGAATCTCATTAACCCTAATGGACAATAAGAATGATAGTCAAATTTTTCACTTATACTGTTTCTCTTTCTCGAAAAAGAAAATAACATCAAATAATAAATTAGGACTTTGAAAAAGCTTTTTTTAATTCCATTCTACCTAAACAGAACCAACAATGGGCCATTCAACAACTTGTTTTACTTGTCTGATCTTGGCCCAATTCTCAACTTGGCCAAGTTGCAAAGTCTGTCCAAACTCACAAAAGCCCGAACATCACAGAGAAAACCCTGGTTGTAGCAGCTACATTAAGAAGGATGTGCTATGTCATGATTGGGTTGGATCAAATGGCAGAAGCAAGCTCAACCCACTCATTAAAGGGGCAAAAAAACCATAATATGGTGGCCTTAAATATCAATGACTTGATGGACTTTGCTTCGGCAATGGTCATTTTGTTTCTTCCCCAAAACTATGGCAGCCAAATTCTGGGAGCTGATTCCTGCAACGACACGAGCGTGGAAAAAAGCTAGAGATCATCCCCAGTTAATACAATCAGCAATACAAATAGTGATAAGAATGAAAACCATAAGTTGCAGATTATGCAACTTAATGGTTTGGAGTCCAAAACTAAAAATATATTCTATCAAAAGAAACTGTGATACCAGTAAAAAAAAATTAGACAAAATAAAGAAAAAAAGAAAGGCCAGATATGAACTAATTCCACTTTAAATAAGTTCAAATCCATCATAAAGGCTTATCTGTATAGGCAATACAATATTAAAAAGAAACAATTCCGTGATTCATAGGGAACCATTCTTCATGTGAAAATGGAAAGTGACCTTAAGTGGAACCATTGTCTCTAACCTAGGAGTACGTAGACAGTCCCAGCTTTCATAAAACCAATAGGAATCGCCACCTTATAATCTCATTGACAAGCGTTACTCAGTTCCTAGCCAAATAAAAATCAGCAGTTTTGAACATATAGAAGGGCATCTCTTCTCTGTTTAGTTGAACAGCACATGCATCTATCGCCTTCTCCAAAAACCAAGTATATATGATTCAACAGTCATCCCAACATAATTCCAACCTAAAGTATCTTTATAATGGCTAAAAATAGTTCCACATATGGAAATAATCCTGGTAACGACACAGTAAATAGTTGAGAGAGAATGTTATCATGCAGTTATTGTTTGTTTAGTACACTGTGTCAACAACCAGTAACTTGGCAGACGTAAATTTGAGTTGTGATTGAACATTAAGAAACTTAAACATAGAAAGCTGTTTTTCAAAGGTTAGGTCAAAACAGGGTTGTCTAAGAAGACATACATACATACATACATATATGGTGGAAGATTGCAGAATTAAGAGAAGATACAAAGAGAACAAGAGCACATGTTCTTGAAAGCCTAACTCCGTTAGGTTAAGTTGAAAAAAAAAAGGAAATATATTTAGATCAAGGGAACGTGCTTAAAAATTTTAATATATTTTCATAAGAAAAAAATCCCTCCTAAAGTTAAAAAAAAAAAAAAACAAAGTTCAAGACTAAAAAGGATTCGTGGTGGACCAAAACGAACACTACATGCACCTAAGACCATGCAAGGATTATAGAAAACTTTTTTTTTAAACATCTTGTTCACGTTTGAGCAAGTTATCAAGAGAGAGGAATAAAAGGGAAGACACAAAAGAAAAGAAAAGAAAACTCTTCCATTCTTACAGATTGTCATCAACCAATAAACCTCCTCCAGCTGTCCGCCATAAAATCCTACATTAATTCTTACTTTTTAAATTTTTGCAAACTTATTGCCCTCGTGACAATAGCAAAATAACATCAGAATTGTCCGAGCAAACCTTATAAAGGAACTAAAAATTTCCAATTTTCCTACCGTTAGAAACCCAAAAATCTACTGACTACAGGACAACAATCCAAAGTATGTAATCTCAACAGGGGGAAAAAAAAGAAAAAAAAAACAAAATCAGCAAGAACGTTGATGAATTCTTACTTAAGGAACTCAGGAATTTCTCATAAGTATTTCATTTACATGCATAGTCTAGATCACCACAAACACCAATGACAGGTTGACCTCGGCTTGCAAAAATACCAGAGAGTGCACTCTGTAAGTATATCATAACTTTCTAACAAAGCATTGAAAAAAGGAGCATAATTTCCAACAAAGGATAATGGCACAAACAGAATACAAACAAAAATAAGGATGCAGTTGAAATTGAAACTCCCCAACTTGTTTGGATGTTTTTATATATACAGTAAAAAAGTATTACAACTGAAATAGCCCCATAGCAGGAAGAATACATAGCTCATAAACTTGTTGCTACTCTCATCTCAAGACCAAACGGAGGAATAAAATGGTTGCATTCCAATTTTGGACCATTCTAAATTCTAAAATTGCTTATAACTGCATACAAATCCATCAATTGATACATACCACACTATTTAGGCTGTATAACAAGTTCCACTTACAAAAAGTTGAAAAGGAAGCAGATCAGTTTCAAGTGAATGGATATTCTAAGATAGAACAAAGAAAAGGAAGTCGATCAGTTTCAAGTCAAGGGATGTTCTGAGATAGAACAAGAAAATTTGAATTTGATTAATTCAACTTCTAAGATTTTGGAACTTAGAAAATTACAAAAACAAAACCATTGATTTTGAACAACAAAGAGCATTTAACGAAGTTCGACAATGAGCTTCCCAACAAGCCTTACAAGGAGCTCTAGGAACTATCAATAGTTGTTTGAACAAGTTACATTTACATATCATCAGTACTAATATTGGCATGTTTGGAGCATGAAAGAAATAACAGATTAGTCCTTCTACTGCAGGCATATTTTTTTTCAAGCTCCTGAACGTATTGGACATTATAATAGAGAACATACAAACAGAGCAAATACATCAAATAAAACAAAACACCAGTAAAAACCTAGACTTTTAAAAGCCATTACATCTTTCTAATTCATTCTCTTAAAAAAAAAAAAAAAAAAAAAGTCGTCTGTTCCTCTCCATCCAAATGACCAACAAAAGTGTACCATACTCATGCAAGCAAAAAATATATCAATATGATTATAATTTCATGATTTATGATTTTCTTTCATGCTATAAAACCCACAAGAAAAACCTACAAGAAAATGTAACATGTCATATAATTCCATATCTTCTCTGAGTTTCTGCGAATATTCTACCAACGTATCAATAATTCCAAAAAAAAAAGTTTAGAAACTAAAAAATTCGCATTCAAATTACACTAAAATAAAGAATTAATATGAAAACAAAAAGGAAAAGAAAAAAAAAGAAATAAAATACGAAGAATTACCGGAAAAGGGTGAAGCTTGTCGAAGTTAAAAAAACCCCATTAGTTGAAAAAACAGACTTTCTGGAAAGGAAAAATAAAAGGGGCAAAAACTCATTCGGATAAAGAACATCTCTGATCAGAGAGAGAGGGAGAGAGAGTCCACCGAAGTTGCAGAATCTGATCCTGAAGAAGTTGGGAAACACTTGTCGTATGGACATAAAACTGTCGTGTTGTTAAAAAATAGAGGGCAAACGACATGGGTACCAGGAGCAAAAACAACGCCAGGGATAAGAAGACAAGACGACACGTTTCCCAGGATTGCGAACGACATAGGGATTTGCGAGATTAATTTTGAACGACGTGCAAAATAGTTGTGGCAAGTTGAAAACGACGTGAAGGATGAGGAGGAGAGAGTTTACGACAATGAAGCAAAGGCGACGTGTCGCTGCTAACGGAACGGCATGTCGTGCCGATAGAAAGGAACATTTTTTAGTTTATTGAATTTTTTAGACACTTAGAATGTAAAATTTATTAAAATCTCCCACAATCACCAAATTAAAAATTTTTATGTTAATTCATCAAGAAATTTAACGAAAGTATATCTGAATCCATATGAACGGATGAAATCTTTGAATCTTTTGGTTCTTGATTTTCTGAGTCAATACGTATAGTTTCTCTGAGAAGAAATCCTCTCTCTTTTCTAATGATAGGATGTCAGAAAAAAAAATTATATGTATGACTCAAGGACCATAATCATTTATAACTGCCTTAATTTGTCTTATTTCTACTTTGACCATCATAAAAAAATAGAAATTAGACTTTTAGGTCTTTACACATAAATAAACTGTACTTATGAGATGCTTTAAAGCTCAAAACTTTATATTTTATTATATCACTTGAATTAAGCTCAATCTTATGATAGCCTATAATTAATACACAATTATTATATTATATATGTATGCACACACGGATTAAATCTAACACAACAAGAAAGTAAATAATCCTTAAAAAGAAAGAAAGTAAATAAACATATAAGTGGAGCACATTTTAGAAAGAAAAGAGAGGGAAGAATATTTTAGTAGGGAAATGAAATAGTAAATTATTTAAGTGTATATGAGAAGTGATTAAAATATGGTTTTAATAAATTGAGAACAATCCGAGTTAAGATATCTATTGGGTCTCTCCCAAAATGCTAGAGACAGTTAAGGAGTCTGCCTCTCAATACGGTATTTTTTTACGTCTGAGTTTTCGCGAAGCTTTCCTATCATGGAGGGTATGACGAAAAGGTGGAGATCTCTTACGATCAAGGAAGAAGAGGAGGAAGTTATAGGGATTCGTAATGATCTGGCTGCAAAGGGTAAAGAGCTAATGCCCTATGGTCTCTTGGGAAAATTCTTACGCAGAACGTTATAATCGGAGATTTTTTCGATCACTGACGAGAAAATTTGTGGCATATGGACAAGGAGAAGAAGATCCGGCAGGTTGCTCTGGCTACCTTTTTCTTTCCACTTGATGATAAATAGGATGTGGAATGGGTTCTATCGATGGAGCCTTGGACTTTCAACAAGGCTTTGTGGTTCTTAAGGAAATTGATGGGGTCAATCTTGGTGATGTGGGGGAATTTCAACATTTCTAATTCTAGATCCAGGTTCGTGGTCTCCCTGCTAAAGGTATGATTGAGGAGATAAGACAGGCAATCGGTGATAGTGTTGGTGTCTGTGCTCGGGTTGAAGCGAATGATCAGGGTAGATGTGTAGGGCCCTATATGCGCCTCAGAACTCAAATTGACATCACGAAGCTGCTATGTAGAGCTGCGAAGGTTTGTTTAGGAGAATCGGGGAAGACGGTGTTGACATTCCTCAAATATGAGACTCCTTGAAATTTGCTTTGTTTGTGGGATGTTTGGCCATCTTTTGTTTGATTGTAAGCAGGCTGGAGCGGTGGCAACAATCGAATCAAAAAATTTTAATTATGGGATATGGCTAATCGGAGATGAAGATTCGAAGTGGAAAGGCAAGGTCTCAAGGCGACGTCATGGGGGTTTCACAGCCAATGAACGGCTGAGCCGACGACCGGAGAATTTCTCTGATGGTGTTTCTCCGATGGAATGGGATTTGACTTCCCATGAGGATCGCGTTTCAATTATGGAAATTCCCCGTTATGGCAAGCGAGAATCGAGGGATTTTTCAAATTTGGAGGCAAATAAAGGTTACAATGAAATTGGATCTTAATTCCCTCCCAGCATTTTAAGGGTGATTTAGTGAGGAAGAATTCTCTAGCTGACTCAGCTAGTGGAATTATAGGTCAGCATAATTTTAACCAGGATAAGGCATGTGAGTTTTTTTAAAGAAACATATGAGAAGCTTTCATCTCCAAACCTATCGACTGGAGGTTCTTCCATGCAAAACAATGCAACTTCCGTTCGGCTTGTTTCGGCTGGGTCATAAGGAAATTTTTAGTTCTCGGCAGCGGCTGCGATTTGTTCGACGAGTGCTAAGGTGGGGGTGAATAAGGAGAAATTTGGAAAGCTCAAGCCAGGTACTAAGAATGATTTCAAGCTGAAGGAAGTTCATGTCCAGTCTACAGTCATTAAACGCAACAGAGACGGTATTTTTGATATGATAAGTTGGAGAAAAAGAGATTCGTTTTGGGATATATCTCAATTTCTTTTGAATCGGCGGAGGTTGCTTAGCAACCCCGCTAGCCTCCATGAATTCACTAGTTTGGAACGCTCGTAGTTTGGGGATTCCACGTGCGTTCGATAAACTTCAGATGCTTGTATGAAGTTTCTCCCTCGGCTTGGTTTTCATCTCCGAAACCAAGCTACAAGGTCAGGAGGCGGAAGGAATTAAAAACAGACTGAATTAAAATGGAAGCTTTCATGTTGATTATGAGGGTAAAAGTGGAGGGTTAATTCTTCTTTGGGGGTAAGGAATGGAATGTGGAGATAAAAAGCATTTCTCCGTTTCACATAGATGCTTTTATGTCCACGCCAGAAGTACCGCAGTAGCGCTTCATAGGATTTCTTCAGCCATTTTGAGAAGTCTCAAAGACTTCAGGCTGTTTATACTCTACCGTGGATAGCGCGGGAGAATTCAATGAAGTCTACTATTTATCCAAGAAAAAATGAGGCTGTAATCGGATTCATGTTGATATGGTGCGCTTTGTGAAGGCGGTTGACGACTGTAGTCTCTATGATTTGAGCTTTAAAGGAGCACCGTTTACATGGAATAATGGTCAAGATCCACCCTATAATATCCACGAAAGGCTAGATAGAATATTGGTTGGCATGGAGTGGAAGAACTTATTCCCTTGGGCTTGTGTTCTCCACTGGGACTTCTATGGGACTGACCAACGGGCGTTGCAGATTAGTTTTGACTTTGGGGCTGTGAGTTCGTTTGGATAAGAGCAAGATAGGTGGCTTTCATTTGAACCTTTATGGGTTACAAATCCCCATTATGATGATATCATGCTACAAGGTGTAGACTGGGCGGTACTCAAATGGTGGTTGTGGGGCTTCTCTTAGTAAGCTAAAATCTTGTGCTTCGGCCTTACAATCTTTTGGGGGAAAGCACTTATGGCAATATTCCCAAAAAGATTGCCACTTACAAAAATCCTTGGTAGAGCTAAATAATTCTCCTGATTGGTCTGCGAATAAGTCAAAAATCTTTGAGGATGAGCATGAATTAGATTGGTTACTAGGGCTTGAAGAACATTTTTAAAGGCAGCATGCTACACTAGATTGGTTAAAAATTAGGATCGAAATACAAAGTTCTTCCATTCCAAAGCATCCCAACTCCTGAAGTTCCTATTCTGTGCCATTCTTGCCCCTCTCAAATTTCTAGACATTCCATAATATGGGCATTGAACCAACCAGAGATCAGAACAGTTGCTGTTGCATAAACCGAGCCGGAATTGTCCCGAGCAATGACCCCAACACCTATCCAGTCCAAATGGTTAGCAATGGCTGCATCAACATTGATCTTTCAAACACCCGCCTGTGGTGCTTGCCAACACGTTCTTTTAACAGCTTCATAAGGCCTCTTGTCATAGATCAGTTTAGAACTGGAACAATAATCACCATAAATTCTGCATGTTCTCTCTACTACCTTTGTACTTGCTTTTCCTTTCAAAAACACGAAGCTAACTTGGCTCTAACCGGTAATGCTTCATAGGCTGCCCTCCATAAATGAATTTTTATTTTCCTAGGAATCCGACAACTCCATAGTCATTTCTGCCATCCTAACACCAGACTTAGCTCCGACGAACTCGTTGAAGTTCTAAGGTTCATCTCCACTTTGTAACCGAAGCGCACGGAATAAACACCTTTGAAGTCAAAAAACCAAGTTGGCATATCAAAACTTCCACGGTTACCAAGTGGGATACTAAGTACCAAATCTCTATCAATGGGCCATAGTTGCTTCATATGTTGGCCCGAAAGTTTTAAATCAAATATTTATTTTTGTTTTGATGATAACAAACAATTAAAGTGCTAATAATCTATCTTGAGTGTGTAGAGCCATTTAGTATTATTATTTCTAGCATCTCAATATACTTGGAGAAAATCATCATCTTAGAAGAAATTAAAGGAAAGATGGATTAATTTACCGAGAGTTTGAAGATTAAAGACATGGCATCAACAAGCATGAAGAATATGTTTAATTTTTATTTCTAAGCTTGTATGACGTTAAAGCATGCATATAGTTTTTATCAAGGTTAAATGGCTCATGCTTGATTCTAATACTTGTTTTTTTAATCTTGTTTTTAAAAGTTTTTAATCTTGATATAAATCTTTCCAATTTGTTTGACGTCTTGAAATATTAACCCAAATTGGTTCTATATGATAAAATCAAATTTCAAGACCTAAAATTGATCTTTAAAATAAATTGTTTAATAAGTTTTTTGAATTTAAAAAGATGGTGCCAAGCTTGCTGAACAAGCCTTGTCAACCAGGGGACGTGTAGTTCAATCGACTAGACCAGCCCAAATTTGGCTAGGGTGTTCAACAAGCTCGGCCGACCAAGTCATGTATATGGTGGTTAATTGAGTGCTCCAACAACTAGTCTTCTAGCCATTACATATGCGCCTCAAACAGCTATAAACAGCTAGTTTTGGGTTCTGGTCTATAAATTGCCTTATTTATAAGTTTGTTATTATTTAAGAACACTTAGAGTCATCCTTGTATCAATTTCTATGTGTTTAATAGGCTTTCAAAAATTCTTTAGCCAAACTTGTTAAAAATTCTCATTGTGTGCTTAATCATGCTTAAATAAAAAATAAAAAAAAACCCTAGAGCCTCCAAATTAAAAGAAGAAGAAGAAAAAGAACTATCTTTCTGCTCCCCTCTTTCTCTCCCTGATGATGACGGCAGGCAAAGTGGATGTGATTTGGTGGTGAGACGACGACGATGATTTCTTGGCAAGATGGCAGCTTCGTCCTAGTGCGTTGCGAGGCCGGGGCAACTTCTCTTCCCTTTCTCTCTTGGCATATCGCAAGGCTTATATGGCATCGTAGATCCCTACCACGATGTCATGAGGGCAAAATCACGAGCTCTGCTCCATCATCATCGCAAACATGTAGGCGTTGTCAGAGTCCATTGTCGTCACTTTCGTCAAACTATCGGTGAGGTTTTATAGATCATTGTTTTCCGAGAAAAGTGGAGTAGGCAATGTTGGATGACACCAATGGGAGGAGAGAGAAAGGTTTTGAAAGGAATTAGGTCTAATAAGAGAAAAGAATAAAAAAAAAATTAAGGTTAAAATGGGATCATTGAAATTTTAAATTTTAAATTTTAATAATTTTTAAGATTGCTATTTTATTCTTTGTTTAAAATTATGCTATTTATTTATATATATATATATATTAAACATTATGATATTTCATACCTTTTTTTTTCCTTTTCTTTTTACTCTTTTGGCTTCTTTTTTTCACCTTTTTGTCCTTTTTTCTTTTCATTTACATTTTTAATATTTCATTTTTGTTTTTGTCACTATATATTGCTCTACCTCTTTTTATTCTTTTCCTTATCTTTTTTTACCTTTTACTTTTCCTCTTTTTCAGGGTTCATTTGTCTACAGAATTTTATACTTTAAGTCCTTCTTATTTTACCTTTTTTAATAGTATTTGTCTATTATTGTCCCTTACAAATCATGTTTTTTATCACTTGTTTAATTTTTTTAAAGTTTACTTTTTTTCTTCTTCTTCTTTTTTGCCTTGAGACCTTACTTTTTTCTTTTTCTTTTGATGTTTTATCTCTTCTTCTTCTTCTTCTTCTTCTTTTTCAAATCTATTTTTCCACTACTATCTTTTACATTATTCCTTCACTTTGTTTTCTCTTTCTTTCTTTTTTTGTTGCTTTACTTTTTTCTTTTTTTATTTTTTGCTTATTTGTCTGCTGTAGTCTTTTACCCCCAATAATCCCTTATGATCTATTCCCTTTTTGTCCCTTTCTCATTTTTTCTCCATTTCAACTATATTAATATCTCTTATAGATTTCTTAAACCTCCAATAACATTAAGCTCTCTGAAGTAATCTCATTACTTATGATCAATTATAACTTATATCGTAGTTAGTTTCTTTCATTTCTGTCATGGTCAAATTTTTGTCTGCATGTGTTTTAATATTTTTAGGTTTATCTGAATTGAAGAAGTAAATCAAAATTTTACTTGATTAATGAAATATACAGTTTTGATTTTGTAATTGATAAAATATCTAGCTTTCACACATAATCTAACATAATAATGACACTTGAAGTTTTTAAAAAGATAAAGTAATACAAAAATAGTTTTGAAAAAATATCTAAAAAGTACATATTTAAAATAAAAAAAAATTAAATTGTGTCAGTAGTCGAAGTATTTTTGTTCATTTTAAAAAATATATCTATTTTTGCTTCTTTGACTACTTTACTCTTCGCAAAACCTACCCATTATACTTGTGTCATACTTTGTCTAACAAAAATAAAAAAAAAATTCACTAAGATATTCAAACTATATATTTCATAAATATCAAGATAGGTAAACCTAAAATAAAGATCAATGATTAAAATAAAACAAATCTATATCCTCAAAGGCAATTTGTGTAACTTTTTTTAATCTCTAAATAAGATTTTTGTTTTATTCGTTTAGTTATTCATAAACTACATGTTATAAAAACTTCAATTATAACTTAATATATATCCTAAAAATTGCAACTTAATACGTGCGTCACACATACCTGGTCTATTATACATGTGCGCGTTTGTGATAAAGGGATATATATTATATAATAAAGAAAAATAATTTTATGAATGCATGAAAAAAGGATATATATAGATATATAAGCTCTAAAAAAAGAAAATGAAAAGAATAGGAATACATAGATTATATACTCGTGATAAAAAAATTAATAATAATTTTTTTATTCTTATGAAATTAAAACCTCACTATTTTTAAAACTGTGGTCTCCAATTTAATATGTAGCACAGTTTTTAAACTAAGACCTAGAGTTTTGTTAGTAGGGTTGTAATCCATGAGTTAAATAAGATTGTTGATTAATAATACCTGTACAAATTGTAGTTTCATTCCAACAATCAGATTCCTTGATTACACATTGAATTAAATGGATTCGTAATCATAAAATATACAACCTAGTGAATAGCAAGACTGTTTTTTATCATAAGATTGTTGATTAATAATACCCAATAGTGAAATTGTAGTTTCATTCCAACGATCGGATTCCTTCATTACACATAGAATTAAATGGATTCGTAATTATAAAATATACAACCTAGTGAATAGTGAGACTGTTTTTTATTATAGAATAAAAAGAATAATCTGTGTGCGTTGTTGGATTACGTGTCTGTTGTCCTACAATTTTTATCATTTCATGGGCAGGCTTTTCTCTCTGTCTTGATTCAAAATCTGATCATTTTACACGCAGACAAGAGAAATGAATAAAGAAGTTAGTGTACATTTTGACACCCAACCACCATCAAGAATATCCTTTCCAGCATAACGATAACATCAATAATTAATAAGTGGTCATGTGTATGACAGATTTCAGCTTTAAAATCACTAATTTAATAATCTGCAAACCTCGTTATACACTACATATTAAAAAATACAAATACATATGAGAGATAAAGGAAATTAAAATTATGACAAAATTATGATAACCCAATTAATTTGTTAGTAAGTTATAGACACTTCCAAGTCTATGGGGGCAGCTCCTAATTAATTTATACAACAGTCATCCAGTTAGTGAGATACATTTGCTCCAAGCACAATACAAGTAACACGTCTTGGAATTTGGTGGCGTAAATTTCAGACGATGCAAACAATGTTTTTATTTTGTTTCTTTGGTCAGATCGTTGGCGAGAAATACTACATGATGTTAATTAAGGAGTCTACTTCTCTTCTTCAGCTTGTCAAAACAGAGATTTAACTATCTTTTCTTTAGTTTTATTTTATGTGTAGTTCCTCTAAATTTAAGATGCATACAGAATACAATACTAATTATATAAGGCTAACCATATATAGCTGCGAAATTCCAAGAGCCTTTCAAGAATCCAAGTGGGTATCATGCAATATGACATATCATAAATTGTATTACTTTTATTAAATATGTCAATTTAAGTTTTATTACCAACTGTGATACGTACTTTTCTAGAAGAACGCAAGTTGATACGTAGTTTAGGGTGAGAAATGTTAGACCATCTCCAGATGTAAGTGCTAATATAATATTAATGTTATATTTGTTATCAAAAAATGTGAAAAATAGTATTTTGGATGTGTTAATTTTATTTTGTACTCCAATGTATAATATTAGTTTGAAATGCGATATTTACTTTTTGTCATACTTGTTAAACCTTAAAACTTATAAAAATAAACTTTTAAGATTATAATAATTAAAAAGTGATGAGAATGTTGTAAGTATTAAAGCCAAAAGGTCACCCTACCAACTAATCGGAATCAAATGACAAAGTTGCCATATGCTAAATTTGGTGGTAAATTACCTATAACAAATTTAATATTAAAAAATGGCATTGCATTGGTGATGTTAGGGTCATTCTCTTTATGATTCACTTTGTCATGCTTTAGCTTTTCCTTTTGCCATATATTATCACATTTTTTTAATAAAAATAAGATATAATTATAAACCATTGTTTTACATCTTATTACCATTTTGCCACTATATACATCAAAAAGAGGTTTTTTTGGAAGTTATTACGAGATTACTTTTAAAATAGGAGAAAAGTTTTTTATTAAAAGGAATAAAATATAAAAAAGAAACATATATATGTAACATTATAAATACGGATTTTTTTAGAAACATTGTGAATAATTGTTATATAACGTTTTATATGTATATATATAGAGAGGGCAAATTATACAATTAGATTTATTAAAGGGCTAGTGACTGCTCTCAAAAACTGATCAAATGCAAGCTAGCTGATTGGGCTTGAGCCAATCTGCAATAAGAACAAAGTGTAAAATACAATAAAAGTAAATAAACGCGCATATTTATATCGGTTCATCTTTAAAGTAGAGGCTACATCTACTACAGGGTCTCAGGTTTCACTACAAGATGAAATAGTATAAAATTCAAGGTGATGAGAAAAGGAGGAGGGGTTTTAGAGAGAGAAAGTAGAGAGAGAAGGAGTAAATATCTAGAATACAATATGTGCAATTAGTGGGATCAATCCCATATTTATAGGACGAATTAGGCACCCTAGTTGCTTGATTTTTGAGTTTATTATGTATTGACCAAGGAAAAGGTAAATTTTTTATTTGTTTCCAGTTGACTTTCCTATTTGCTTGTTTCCAGTTGACGTGATTCTTGCTTTAATTTATGGATTTGGTTAATTTGATCTTTATAGGATCTAAGGATAATCCTCGCTTGATTTATTTCATGCATGCCCCACTGGCCTCCAATCATCTCACCATCTCCAGTTGATCTGGTCAGTCGATGTTTTTCCAGTCAATCCTTGCAAGCAATCAACTGACACGTGTACAAAAATTACTATGGTGCTATTTTTACCCTAGCAATATATATATATACACACACTGAATAATAACCAAGCAATTCATATTTGCTTAGCTTATATGTATAGGTATCATCTATAATCTATAAATATATAGAATGGAGAATGATATTCTCTTCTTTCAACTAAAACTGGTGAATTTTTTTTTTTTTTTTTTGCATTTCAAGTTTTTTTAATCCCTATATATTTTATCTTTTTTAATTTTTACCCTTCTAGAATTTCTAATCAATGTCGAGCACCACTACTTGAAGAACAAGCATCATGGCCTACAACAGAGCTGAAATGAGCCAAATTCTATAGGCTAGGGTGCTATAGCCCTAGCCATGGGTGCTCATAGGTTTGTGCCAAAGCGCTAGCCCTTGGACGCCATAACACCAGACAAGTCAACCCCAAATGTTGCTACTTTCAACGGCTACAGCGTGGAGAGGCGGCGTTCAGAGATGTGAACTTACTTGATTTTGGATCCCAGAGAGCTCTAAACTTGCATGTTTTGACCCTAGCATTAAAAGTTTATAAATAGGACATTTTATGGTAGATTAATGTCCTCTTTCATAGTTTAGGATAGCAAAAGGAGATATGAGAGAGAGGCTCTAGTGGTGGATAGGTGAGAACCATCTATGTAGAAGATTCTTCAACGCCATAATTGTTCTTTTTCTTCTTATTTTCTTTTCTTTTTCTATGTTTTTAGTTTATGTTTATTCTTGGTTGAGGGTGATTTTAAAACCCCAGGCATGGCTATGTGATTTATTGTCATAATCATTTTTCAATTTCCCCATTAAAATTGTTTATGTTCTTCTATAATTAATGTTTATACATTTTTTTATTTTATTTGAGTAAACAACTAAATAGGATTTGAGAATTATCTATTGTTAGATTCGAATTCTTGATTCGTGGTTGTCTTATTTTCTAATTTTAAGTAGCAAATTGTGATCAATAATTGCAGAAGGCTTTAATTTGACTGTGATATGAAATATAACTTAGTTGGAATGAACAAAGCTCATGTTTTTTTATTGCTTAGATCAATCTATTCTTCTCATTTTAATGTTTCTATTAGGTTGAATCTAGAGATCTTTTTCTAAGTTATTAATTGGAAAGAGATTTAATAAAAAGATTGTTTTATTAAATGACATAGTAAGGAAAGATTGAGATAGCAAAACTTATTGTTATCTACAGTTGGTAGATTCAATAAAGTATTATAATAATTTTGTGACTAATTTGCTAGTTATTATCTAGTGGCAGATAATGATCTTTTAACCGGTTTTATTACATTGCTTTACATTGTTTTATATTCTAATGTTTTCTTTATTTTAGTAATTTAGTCAATCATCAAAACTCCCAACTTGTGTCTAGTTTTAGTGTACCTCAGGTTTTAGAGTCGATGACTAATTAATTAGAATCATTCTTCTAAGGAAATGACCTTTTTTTACTACTTTACTCAATAAAGACCATATTCTTCGCGAGGTTTAAATTAGAACTCCCCATGAAACCTATCACTCTCCCTGCCACATACCTGTATCACACTTAAAGAAACCTTCCAGGGTGCCATTAACAAGACTAGGGGCAACAATTTTATGAATCTGTCTAAACTTTTGAGGAAAAACTGAAAACCAGTAATACATGACGTATGAAATCCCTTTTGATATCATTTATGAAAGTCATATTCCTACTAATACATTTCTCATTACGAGGATTAACTCCTTCCGAGGCTAGAACAAGGGACGGTCTATTGAGTAATTTTCCCTAATCTATCTACAATGATCTTAGTAAAAGTTTTACGTTACAAGATTGCCAAGAATAATGGAACAAAAAGTGTCAATAGTAGATGATTCTTTAATTTTATATTAAAATTATGAAATTATGATTCTAGTTCTTACGAACATGACTTGAAACAAAATCCTACTTAAAGGGAGTTCAGGAATAAATTGATTGCCACTAGCAAGGATTTCTGCATAAGATCAGGATCGTTTGGGTTCTTAATATCGGCTGCTAAGGCATTGTGTTCACGCAGAATACATATGTTCTTATTAGTCTTAGTTGGAATCGTGACAGATGCACGCAAGGTGTGTGGAGGTTGATGATTAGAGAAAGATGTCGAGGCAACAGGGCGCTGGTGGCGCATCAATATATAGTCGATGACGTTGAGGCACCATAGCTGAAGACAATGATGTTAGTTTACCCAGGAAAATTTCAATTAAAAATTAAAAAAAAAAAAAGCAATGGAATAGGGTTTTAAAATTTTTCTTAAATTCTAAGATCCATCTCATGATGCTATATATAGTAATTGAACAAAACTCGAACTTACAGGCTTGGCAAAAGCTCTAGATGATTAAACATTCCAAAACTTTCAAGTCTTTCTTGCTATTTTCCTCTTTCTAAGTCAACTAATGTGTGGGCACCGGTGAAACTTTTTGAAAAACCTCTTTTACATCTCCTTCCAACTCTTCTCAACAGAGGTTCTTAAAAGCTCTAAAAGGGAGAGCAATAAGATATCTAGATGGAGGCAAGAGAAAAATCTACAGAATTTAGAGCTTCTGAGGTCTATTTATAAAAAAATTGGTTCTAAAATATAAGGGTAGGATTTTGCTCGAAAATCATGCCCACCCCTAAGGTTGCTGGGCATGATTAGTCATCCCTCCAATAAGAGGATGACATGTGTCACAACTATCTTTATTAGTATAATCCTGTATCCATCTAGCATCTCTCTAAGATCCAATATTGGTTTAAAATAAGATATTGTTTTTTTAATTTTTAAAATAAATAAGGATCTTTCATGATTGTTTTAATTATTTATTACATTTGATAAAATAAATAATTATTCTACAATATCAATTTCAACTTTTGAAATAGATAGTTTTCTACACTTTGATAACAACCAAATCACATGAAAATCCATATGACATAATTGGATTATCTAATAATGAGAACATGACATGTGTACTCCTAGGGTATAGTGATTGGTGCCACACACAGTGTAGGTGGTGCACTGTGTGAATTTCTAATTCAATTCTTACTAATATAATCATTTAATTAGAATTAGGTTTATTATCTTTCATACAACTTCTCTAATTATTTATTTGTCCATGAGTTCTATTGCTTCTCTAATAGATCACTTTTTATAAACAAATCATAAATGAAGATTTTGGGTAATATTTGATATTCTATATTTAACAGCAAGATCTTTACATCCAAGTTTTTCTCGAATTAATACTCGTGAAAATATTATCTTATCATCATATCTTACAGGAGTTGTGAATTCTATATATGTAAGAAGTGTTCCTAACTACCTATAATACTATGCCTCCACTATGTTGAGGTTTTGTTCGTGAATTATAGATATCACTAACTGACAACCAAAAGACATAATAGATAGATGTGAGTTTACTAATCACTACAGGATTAAGGTGAGATACACAAAATGATCAATAATAATAAAGTTTTGATTTCCCATTACTAAATTACACAAGACATTAAATTTTATCTTAGTCCAAGTTTTAATATGTTCTAAATACACTGATGTCTCTATCCAGTAATAATCATACATTTCTATAATCCAATAATATTATTCCACAACAAAGGGAATAGACAACATCATAGTCTTTAGCAAGATAAAGTGTCCAGGTTTACCTACTGATTATAAACCAAAATTACTAAGTACAATATAATCATATTCTCTGTATTATGAACACTTTATATACATAATTATGGACTTTTATAAGTATTGAAATCTTTTATGATGTTTGCATATACAACTATATATATACACACATCAAAATGTACATATAGGAGAATAAATGCATGTCAGTTAATTAATTAAGTAATACTCTAAATCTAATAATATCTAAATAAATTTACACTATAGTATAAGAGCACCAATCCCAACAAATGACAATTGGAATTCATATGTCAGGCAACAACAAATCTTTATTACAGTGAATGAGATTAAACCTTAGCAGAGCATATTGTCAACCAAAAAACCTCTTCTTCTTGTTTTCTTTTTTTGAAAATATAGTCATCTGATTCCAGTCTATTAATGCACTTAGAAATTATTTGGATCCCAAAAAGAAATTTTTGGCACGTTAAGAATGCGGTTGGAATTATATTTTATGGCTCTAACCAAAATTGTTATAATTTTTCTCTCATAAAATTTAAACCAAAATTAATTTGAATCACAAAATATAATTGCAACTAGCTTCCCAAACAGTCTGTTTGAGTTTTTAAGAGACATCTAAGGCATAAATATTAATGGATATACTCGAAATACCTCATAATTCGCTTAGATTCAACGATTATGAAATTAATTGAAAACCCACAAATTGGCACGGGTGTCACGCCAAGAAATTCCCAACAAAACGTAGCTTCATATGCATATATAGTAGCATATCCATAAAAACAAATTGCCTTTAAAAAATTCTTTCAATTAAATACAATATCTCACCGTCTTCCAGTAAAAGTAGGACTTTCCGCTTTGTCTTTCAACTTGTTTGTCTATGTAATCATTTTGTTGATTATTGTTATGAGCTGTCTGGAAACCAAGATAGCTCATCAATTAATAAGATTTGAACTAGCTAGTACTAGATATTGACACGGACGTTGAAGCCAAAGTACACTAATGTGTCTTAATTCCCAAATACACACACACACACATATATATAACTAGAATGTTGGGAGGGCTAGCTTATTATAATCCCAAGATTACAAAAATCCAATAACTTGGTTGACAAATTTGGTGAAAGATTCGATCTATGGTTTAGGGTTTTCAATTTTGTCTTTACTGCCCTTTTTCCTTAGCCCATATCCCCTTACTCTATATTTAACCCAATATTTTTTTTTCTCCGCTTCAATTTCCCTTTCACATCAACACCATATCATCATCATTCATCATTCGTCATCTATCTTAAATGTGTTAGAAACACAATAGTACCATGGCTACAGAGCTTGGCCTTCTCTCCTTGAACCACCTCCACATGTTGGCTCAATCACAGGAGAACCAAATTCAAGACCAAAATCTAGATCAATTAAACCCTAATACCATAAACAATAATACTATTACTTCTTCCAATATTACTAGAACTACTACTATTGGTACTACCTCTTCTACTAATATTGCTTCTTGGATGTGGAACCCTAAAGCCCACCAAGCCGAAGAGGATGATTCATGGGAAGTGAGGGCCTTCGCCGAGGACACCGGTAACGTCATGGGGACGACGTGGCCTCCGAGATCCTACACTTGCGCCTTCTGCCGGAGGGAATTCCGCTCCGCACAGGCCCTTGGCGGCCACATGAATGTACACCGCCGTGACCGCGCCCGCCTCCACCAGGTCATGCCTCCCAATTCGATAATCAACCAACCTTCTGCCTCCACAGTGGTGGCGGCAGCAGCGGTTGCTTCTTCTTCGAACACGGCTTCTTCGTCGTTCTTAATCCCGACCCGAGAATTTGTCGCCAGTGGGGGTGGACTGTGTCTTCTCTACCAATTACCAAACCCTAATGGTGCTGCTTACGGGTGCTCCGAGTGTCCGTCGCCATCTCCATCCACCCTTCTCTCAGTCTCGCCGTATCCACCACGCAATTTGGTGCGGTCATCCTTATCGCCGTCTGTGAACTTTCCGGGCGGTGATAGCAATGCTTACCGGGGTCGCCATGACCAATATCTTCCAAACAGGGCTGAGGAAGCCCCGGAATTCGCCGAAAATGACGGCAATGAAGAGCTTGATCTGGAGCTTAGGCTAGGCCATGGTCCGACCCCATCTTGACTAACAAAAGACAGATCGTTTGGGTAATGATATTTTGCTGATTATGATATTATTGTTAATTCGTTATAACTGAGGAACATATATGTTGTTGTCTAATAACACAGTAGTTTTTCACGGCCTTGTTAATTTTGTCTGATTTTACTCTTTTTTTTTTTGTTACATATCTCTTGGTTTTTATTTTTTTGGTAATATTTGAGAGAATTAAGGAGAAGAATCTGTGTGTGATCTGAAGCTGCAAAAATGAAAGAAGAAGAAGAAGAAAAATATTGGAAGCCATGAAAGAGAAAAGAGAAATTAAATTTGAGAAAAAATATTGAAACCAAACAAAGGGTTTTTAGTTTTTTCTTTTAATTATATAAATTTATTTTTTAATTTTTGGGTGGTGATATATATATACATATATATATATAGACTGATAAAGTTTGCAGTGCAGTGTCATTTTCTGCTACAGATTTCGGAGTGAAAAAAGAGGGCATATATTTCCGTGGGGATTATTACCATCACTTAAAGACTATGGGATTCACACCTCTTCTTCCCACAAAATTACGAAAATGCCAACGCATCCCAAAGAAAAATGAAACCCTTTCAAAAGCTGCTTTTGCCTTCTGTCTGGCCATTTATGGCCCTATATTTCGAGAAATCGAAGGCATTTAATCAGTTCAGAGAAGTGTTCATATCATGGTAAAGTCCACTAATTGACGGTCCTCAGACGGCAAACATACCTACATTTTTATATAGTTTTTGGTTTCTTTACAATAGAATAATAATAATATGTTTTCTTTCTGTTTGAGGGTTTATTAAGATTATTACAATTATTGTTTTCTTTTCTTTGTTTTTATCTTTTTAATAATTGGAATTAGTATAACTATTGTTGTTGCGAAGCTTCTTACAAAATAATAGGTCCATAGGATTTTTTTGTATATAATTGGTTTTTTTTTCATTAATATCTTTTCCCTTAACTCCCCTTTCCTTAAACTTCGATGTCTAATTGCTTTCTACTTACCCGGAGACATTGTAAATATTTTAAAACCACGTCTTGACCTCTAAAAAATCATTTAGTAGCTGTGTACTAGTTCATTAAGTGATACACCCATGATCCCACGAACGATTGACATTTGTCAATGTAACTCTATAAAGTTATATTTCTATTTCCTAATAGTTTTTACCTTTATCTCCTTAAATCTCCTATATTAATTACTTTCAACATTTGAATAATAACTTTTTCTTTTAATATTAAGAGTAAGGGATTCAAACTCCACTTTATCAAAAATTACAACTAGCTAAGTTTTGTCTACAACCAGCCAACCACATAAATAATATTATATTCATTCTTAACATAATATTGTTTTATACATAATAAATCAAAAAAACTTGAAAATAAAATATGTCAATTGAATTTGTTAATACTCGAGTTTAAAGAGACATGGATAAGTTTTTTTAAAAATTTATTTATGACAAAGAGTTATCCCACTCAAATATATTAGGTTTTCAAAAATATACAGCATAACCTATCAAATTTGTGAGTAAATATTAAATGTTGACTCAAATTATATACGCAATTATATATCTAAAAATATAAGCTTTTTTAATTAAAAATCTATAAAATAAGCACTTCATAAATTAGGAAAAACTCTTCTTGTATCCAAAGAAACTATATACAATGAGGAATAGGTTGTTAACAATTTTTTTAAAAAAATTCCTAAATTGATTAAGTGCATAAAAAGCTTTTAATAACGAAGAATAAAGTTGTTTGAAAGTTAAAATTAATTAATTTAGATCTATTATTTGTGGCATTTAAAATTGAATAATAAATTGTAGTAAATAGAAATTGTAGTAAATTTGTTTATAACAAAAATTGTAGTAAATAGAGTTTTTCTATAACCAATTGTAGATTTTGAAATTATTTATAGTAAATAACAAATTTATAATATAAATAATTTACATACCTTCTTGTTTATCGTGTAAATAAGGATATTTACATAGTGAATAAATTATTATTTATATTGTAAATCTGTTATTTACAATAAATGTTTTTAAAGCATGCTATATACTTGAAAAACTTTCAAAATTTTGTTATTTTCCTCTTCTCCTTCAATATAAAACTTATTAGGAGAGACTAGAGTAAAAGATGATTAAATAAGTTAATATTGACAAGCCACCCAAATATTATTTCTTTATTGGACAAGTTTATCATGTAAAACTGATGATTTCATACACTTTGATTGCTTAATTTTTTTAATATGGAAACGCTATGCCTACAACCTCTCTTTTTTTAGGTTTTATATATTACGTGTGAGTTAGAATAACATTAGGAGATATCAGAGCACTATACACTAAAAGAAAATAGATCCCATAATTTTAGCTCAATCTTTAATTAGTTGTGGAGCTTAGCACTAGAGTTATTCCCCAAGTATTTTTCTATAAGTTATAACCTGGGATATGTACCATAGGGATTGGCCGCCCATGTATGTCTTTTTCTCTTCTTTTCTTTTCTTTTCTTTTTTGGACAACATCTTCGCCAGTTATTATTGTCGCGCATAACACTTTTAAAGCCAAATGCTTTACTTTTATTTTTAAATAAATGAGGAGAGGCAATAACTAGGATCTTGGATCAAAGGTAAGAAAAACGTCTCAACTAATTTGGCACTTAAATCATGCCATCACGTATTAAATCCTCCACTGAAATATTATTAGAAAAAAATTTAAAAAAAAAAGATAGATAACAGAATTGCTGAAAGGCCAAAAGTGTTGGAGAAAGTATATAGAGAGAATAGAGGCTATGAATTTCTAAAAACAAAAAAATATTTGAGGTGTGCATGAACACTTTCCTTAAAGGTTTTATTTGCCCTTACTTATTCGAGTTTACTAAAAAGTTTAATGGCAAATTACCTCTAAGATACAACAAACATATGAACACAATATCTAGCAACAATACTGTGTTCTAAAATAAGATATGAAACCTGTAAAATTCTAGAGATTTAATAAAAGGCAGGGGTTTTATTTCATAAATAGACACAACTGTTTTAATCCATACAATCATTTACATAAAGGTACCTCTTTATTTGTAAAAGTACCTATTCAAATCAATGCAACTATTACAACAGATATGTCTGTTGCTAATAGGTGTCTAAGTTTGTTTGAAAATATACAATCAATAAATGCATTATTTCAAAATGATTTAAAAGACACAATATTTTATTTCACACCACCTCGGGCCAATGCCGCAGTGCCGGTTTTTGGGCTTTCTGGCGCTAATTGTTACGACCCAAAACCGAAGGTAGTGACTAAATTGAAAGAAATATTTTTGAAGATGTAGCAAGATAAAATTACTTGGAAACTATAGTGGAGCCCATAAATCTATAAAAAATAATTCAATATGCTTCGGAGACTTTAATACGAAACAAAAAGAAATAAAATACAAATAGAAAAATTTAAAAAGAAAATATACAAATTTTAAATGAATGCTTATAAAATAAATGAAAAGTTCAGCTGTGCAACTTTAGTCAAAATAAATAAAAATAAATTCAAATAACAAAGAAAACAAAGTTTTTAAATAATCAATCATCTACGAGGAGTGTTCATTTTCATGTATCTTTTATTGACTAGGTGTCTAAGTTTGTTTGAAATCATCTACGAGGAATGTTATAGGGAGAAAGTACTAATCGGATAGTGAGAAGCATCGACGACAATCCACGACACCGAGAATCAATCGACTAACCTAAAAGGGGAAAGCAAGGGGAGCAAGCACACAATACCTAGTGGGAAATCCATTACTCACCTCTCGGTTTTTCTTACTATTAGTATATTATCTAGAAAATCCTTATGAAGTTAATAAACAAATTATTATATCAATATAAAAATATATCAAGTTCACACTTTATCAAACAAATCAACAATTCAAAAATCTGTAATCATTACTCAAAATTCTTTCACACACATCGCCGAGTTGCTAATGAAGGAAAGAAAAGAAAGAAAGATTATAATATGTTCCGCCATGCCCCAAATGAGCACTCCGTGTCCGTTGTACCCTGAAGGAGCACCCTATGAGATAGGCCATTTAGCATCGACTGTACAAAAAATATATGATGTCTGTTGCGCCCAACAAACGAGCACCCCGTGGAATATAACCTGAGAAGCACTTTGGATGGCCTTAAAAATTGTCTGACGGTGCCGTATAAGGTCTCAACATTTATAGGATATGGTTATAACCCATCTGACTAATACCCCTTGTAAATCATTCTACTCATGTTAGTTAATTCTAACAAAATTTTGGCAACATAACGGCTTATTTTCTTAAAATCAAAATTTTAAACCCGTAAGAAACAAGCTATAATATATTGTGGTGTGCCATAACTTCAAGACGCACCACCCATAGCAATTTTATTGAGTCAAATAAGTGTTTCTATCCAACCACCAATTTTTACAAGGCCAGGCTCAACATGATATAATTGATCTTAATCCCAAATCAACAATAACATATAAGTATTCAATACGTGTATAAAAACCAATTTCCAGATCAAAATGTATTTAAAACCAATTCAATAACAAATTTTGGATAATAACAGTAATAATAACAATAATAATAATAATAATAATAATAACAATATTAACAACAACAACATCAACAACAACAACATATCATTGACAATACCAACCACAACAACAATGACGGAAACAAAAACGTCAACAATGACAACAATAACAAAATACAGTTTAATAAGCAGTATATATTAAAATCTATATGATTTAAATTCAAGTTCCCAATTTATTGGGTAACTAAATGAAATAACATGGGAGATGAGCAATAGAGTTCCTACCAACTTAGTCGACGATATTTGACGGCAAAACGATGTGAAACACAATCATCTGTTGAAACTTTGAATTGCCAAACTTTGCTCTTGGAATTTCGTCTTGCAAATCTGATATCTTTCTCGATTCGATGTCAGGGTCAACCATTGATTGGCATTGACCATGATTGACCGGTGTTGACCACAGTTAATCAACGAGACAATGGCAAAGACTGATAGCAAAATGACGCTCTTGAAGTGAGAATCATTGTTTTAAAGTTGGTTTTTCAAAACAGAGCTCGGTTCGCTAGAAAACGGCACAAAACTAGTAAAGGGAGGTAGTGGGTGGCTGGATTTTTCAGTGACGATTTGGTTGAAGAGTGGCTAGGTCTTGCTTCTCTTGATGAGAGGAATCCAATGGTGCAACTGGCCAGAGGAATAGGGGCCAGACGGCTCCACAATCAGCTGCCAAAGCCATGGAATCCGCTGGAAGCTTGGCTCCATTCTAGTTGCTGACAACGCGTAAAGGGGCGACACTTTGGCTACAGCATCTTCGAGTGGCAGCGGTTCAATTTTGCTGTGTAGGCAGGAGGCAGCCAAAGGTGGACAGACGGGAGAGACAAAGATGTTTGGGTTGAGGGGGTTCTCTAGTGCACAGGAAAGAAAAGAAAAGGAAGGAAACGAAGAAAAGAAAAAGAAAGAAAAAAAAATGGGGGAGAATGTGAGAAGGTTCTGATCTCTTAAGATCTTTTTTTTTTTTGAAAAAAGAACCTCTAGATAAATTTTTCTACCCCAAGTGTTTTAAAAATTTCAAATTGGCCCAAAGTTTTTGAATTCTTTTTCAATCAAACCATGGGTTTTACACTTATTATATGCTGGAGCAAAGTATACCCAAAAAAATCAGTATTTTCATATTTTCTTGTGTTTCTTTTGATTTTACAACACATGAGACATATACAATCTCTCCAATAAAAAGTGCAAAGCTAGAAATTAGAAAACTAGATAAACAAAAGCCGGAAATGCTCTTAACAAAGCAATAGAAAATTTCCAAAAGATTATCTAGTTTTTCAGAAAGTTAAGAAAGATCTCGTTAGAAACCTACCTCGATAAAAACTATAGAAAAACTTGGAAGAGGCAAAAGGAGTGTATAATAATCAATTCGGTCTTCCAAAATCTGTTGTTGACATCCATAAGACTTTCTACTACATCATTCTGAAATTTAGAAGTCTTATGGATTCCAATTAAAATTTTCTTGCAACGTTATAATGTTTTCTTTCACATGCTATAAAACGTTTGATTTTAATTAAATTAAGATTCTAATTATGTTCTCAAATGAATTGACTAAGAAAGAAACATGGTTGACATCGGGTGGTGCTTTTCTCTAGCTAAGAGAAATATTGCTAACACCATTGCTGACAGATTGGGTAGATTTGCACAATCTGTTTGAGATTGTCAAAATTTGAGCATGCGAAGGGCAGAAGGGCAAACTTCCTTTTGTTTGTTTAGGTGTTCTGCAATAAGAGGTGTACCGGCGAATACATTCCATCTTACATTCTACCGTTAAATAGGAAAAAATTTAGATTTATCATCAAAATCTTTACTTGCCAAGATATTAACATATATATATAAGACCATCCTCCAATGTTACATTTAGAAATAAAAGACATAACATTAATATATAATATTAATATTAGAAAAGCATAGCACTAAGAAATTTACAATTAAAAAACATATAACAAAAAATATGTTACACTTAAAACAATACTTTAAAGATAGTTAATATGTTACGCCTATCTAACATCTATGTTACATTAGTATTTTATGTTACATTTTTTTTTTTTTTTTTTGCATGTTACGACGGAGGAAGCTCTCACAAAAAAAACTGTAGTAAAACCTTATACGTGTGTGTGTACAAGGTACACAACCGCATAGTCACTAGAGCATTGATCTCATCATAAGTACTGCCCTGCTATAATTTCCAACAAAATACCACAACGACGATATACATATATAGATTGGCTCTTTCATAAGCACAAAAGTACGTTGACAGTTTGAAACTGTGCATCTCAGCCTTCCCTTCCCTTTTTCGTACACTACGTTTCTTTTACTCTTCTGTAATATTCTTACTTGAACAGTGATAATCGTCATGTCGTTTCTGTTGGACGCTAGATATAGCTTGAGCACTTGCGTATATATAGCTGAAAAAGTTGCTCTACTTCCCAGGAAAACTATAGCTTCAGCTTTTCATAAACTTGGCTGATTTTTTCCCTACTTCCAAATAAAACAAACATTCCTAAAAGTAACCAGCAAATGGGAATCTTTCAAACATAGGTACCATATATCTTGATGCAGCGTAATCTTTTTTTCGTGGGTGAAAGGATAGAAAAGCTCTTTTACATTCCAGTTAATGGCATCAGGGCTTTACGCCTCTTCTCACATCCTGACTATGCTAATTTGGTAGTCGAGGTGTGTTTGACATCATTAAAAATTGTATCATCAATATTAATTTGTTTGGTTTGTAGATTTAAACAAAAATTCTAATTTATTTAAACTTTTATCCAAAAAAAAACATAGTGAGAAAAAAAGTTCGAATCAAATTTTTTTAATTCAAGCATATTAACAAAGGGAGTAGTAAAATTTAGTTCTAGAAGCCAATATCCTCACGTATAATGAATGAATTATCTTTCCCCGTGTAAAATGAAGGTCTTAGGGGGCGGTTGGTATACGGATTCATGCGGCTTGGACCCATCAGAATTAGCTGTTTAAACGGTATTAAACCTTAATGTAATGTTTGAATCTATGCAAACCATTTTGGAGAACACCTTGACAACCCTCATCCTCCCAAAAGAAGTTTACATGGTTTTGAATCTATTTACAATAGAAAAATCATGGCTCCATTTCTGGTTTGCTTGCAATTCTCACCCTCATTCAAGTATCAATTTCATGCTAAAACTTTTACATTTCAAACATTAGTTCAAAACTATCATTTAAATGATATAAATTTAAAAACCACAAGAACAAAAAAAAAAAAACCGCACCAATTTAAAGTCGAATACCAAACAGCACTAAAAAAAATTGGACTTTTAATTACAACCATTTTTAGCAAATTTTTCATAAACTTTAGTTTATGCAAAGACTCTGTGGGGTTTTGAGTTATGGAAACGTTTTATAACTAAAAACTCTGTGGCTAAAAGTTTTAGTTACAACAAAAAAGTTTGTGACTAATTGTATATTAGTCACAAGAAAATATTATGATTCAAAGCTTTATTAAAAATTGTTGTGGCTAAAAGTCTAATTTTTTATAATTGATCGACACCCTAATAAAGTTGACACTTGCGACAAACGTATATTCTCTATTTCCATTTAAACACCAATATTAATATGCTATAACTAGTGTTTAATACCAAGCGTTGTGGAACTCTCTTCTCAAGTGAGTGATTTATATATGCTCTCACTGTGAAAAATTAACGTTCCACTATATATTCAATCAATCTTTTGCGGTAAAAAGCGTTATATAATTTTGTCCGCATAAAAATTTTTTACCACCGGTTATATGCTATCATTTTAAACTTTGTTCAGTGCAATACTAGTCTTTCTGTTAGATTAACCCTGGTTGACAAAAGTAGTTCTCACCACTTTTTCAGTTATAAACAGTGTAAAGCTCTTATATATTACAGTAACAATAAAAAAAATCACTATAGTGTAAAACTCTCACATGCTATCATGAAAATAGTTCTAATCAACGGTTCTCATTACCCTTTCAAACACTTTGTTAAGAGCAATGCTATATATATATATAATCCGGAGGGGTCTAATATCTAAAAGTGGCACTGAAAATTATATTGGTTCTGAATTAAAAGCTTGTTTGGTGAATGCACATACACCAAATGTCCACATGATTATTAATATAATATATTGTACATTCTGCATTAGGTAATAATTAAGTTATTAATTTATGTCTGCAATTTTGTATGGCATGGCCGAAAAGGTGTAGAAAAAGTAATTATGAATATAGAAAACCCTTTTGGAGAAAAACAAGAAAAACTTTTGACATGCTATATATATATATATATATATATATATATATATATATATGTGTGTGTGTGTGTGTGTGTATGTATGTCTAATCCTGCTTAATTATAGTAGACCTGACCATTTATGTTGGCATGCGTGCCTCTCAAAAGATACTAATAATTATTTTAATTTTGAATTTCTTATTTTTTTAAATGTTAAGTCCCGATCGCAATTCCTTACCACTTGAAGTTAACAACAAAGTTTTACGTTTCTTTAAGAAGAGAAACTTGACAATTATGCAAAGACTCATAAAGAAATAGAGTTAGTGGTTTCAGGATCATAGAATAAATTTACGTGTCTAAGTACTTCAATTCTCTTTCAGACTTCCATCGCTCCCTTTCACTGTGTTTTACCATGTATGTACCAATAAAATCCCCTTCCATTAAAAAAAAAAAAAAAAAAAAAGAGCTCGTTGGGTCTTACCATATTGCCATGTAAACATAGAAGTAAAATCTGTAACATTTATGTCATGTAACATTAATCGAGGCCTGCAATCTAAAATTTAGTTATCTATACTATGGTTATATCTTTCTGATAACATCTATGCTTTATTTAAACAAACGTGACGTTATATTTTTTTAGTTAGATTATCTCTAATGCAAATGATAATGTTAATATTATATTTGCTACCTTAAAGTGTGAAAAAAAGTATATTTGATGCGTTATTTTATTTTATACTCTAATACATCATGTTACTTAAAATGTCTTATTTACGTTTTGCCATAATTATTAAGACTAATTACAAAAAATTCCTCCTCAAGTATACCCATTGTAACACTAAGTCCCTAGAACTTCAAAACATAACATATGTTCCCCTAAATTATGAAATATTAACAAAAAAATCTTCTTTTGTTAGAACTTTTAATAAATTTTAATATAGAATTAAGATTTGGTACATAATATCAGAGTATTTTGGTAACTCTATTATGTCTAAAGTTGATTTGAATTTAAAAAGTTGATATAATTTAAAATTTTTAATTGTTAAAAATATAAACTGAAAAATCTTTTAAAAAAACAAACAATCTCTTATATTACTTTCATGTGATTGCATCGTGGTAAGATAACTTTTTAATGATTAGCTAAACTATTCAACCATCCTTTTATTTGTGTGATATTATGTCATTTATGCTCAAAATCATAATTCAGGGAGATTTCTTGTTATATCTTATAGATCAGGGGGAACAAATATTACGTTTTAAAGTTTATGGAGCATAATGCCACAAGGTTTATAGTTGAGGGGAAATTTTTGTACTTAATCCTTATTATTAAACTTTAAAATTTGTAAAAGTAAACTTTTAATATTAAAATAAGTAAAAAGTAAGAATATTGTTGTAATTATTAAAGTAAAAAAAATCTACCAACCAATAAAAATTAAATATCAAATTTGCTATATGCTAAAATTCACCACAAAGTTTAGCATTAAGCAAATTTAATATTAGAAATGACATTGCATCAAAGAGTGGCTTTTTATAATCAAATGTTAAATTTATATTAACATATCAATTTAGCATTATATTACAGATGTTATATATGTTACATAATAGTGCGATATACAAATCTTTTAGACTAGTATTTTTGATGATATCTTCTTTTTAACAATAACAATTAGGTTATATTAACCACCAAAGGTTGTGATCTAGTAATTGAGAAGTCTTTGCTAGGCTTCTCTACATCTTCCGCTAAGTTTTGAATCCCTCCAGCCCCAATAAATTCTCATGCTTCAGCAATTGCTATTGATGCATTAAGCGGGAGGTGCAAGAGGGTGTAAGCCTAGGCCAATGAATCCAAAAAACAATATAAGGTCTTAACTACTCCTTTTGTGGCACCGAGATATACCGCTCATCCTTGATCCAATATGGGGTGAGATGCGGACCATTTCACCCTTTTTTTTTTTAAGTACCAAAAAAACAATTAGGTTATATTAAAGACCCAAAACATTACATTAAAATGGAGTGGACCCCACCAAGATGCACAGCCAGAGGTATCGAGCCAGCTAAGGGATCACCCTATACTTGATAATAATTTCAATTTTCCCCTGACAGAAAACAACGACATCTCTGCTTGGTCCCCTCTCTTCTCCAATTTTTTTTTTATATTTTCTCCTCTCTGAATGATGTGCATGTTAAGATGTTGGTCTGAGAAATGTAATGGCCATGAATTCAGTGTCCACTGTTCATTTATGAGGCTGACCACTGTATTTGCCCCAGAAAAAATTAGAGGTGTCAGGAGACAACATGACCCTGTATAGCAAACGACATAATTAATGTGTATATGATATAAGCCTGTTTGATATTACGTTTGTTTTTAGTTTTTATAATCACATGTAATAATATAAAATGTTTCGTAAAATCTACTTTTATAAAGTTGTTTTAGAAAACTGCAGCTAAACAGAAAAAGTTGAGAAGCACGTCAAAAGTTACTTTTTTACGGTGCCTTCTGTTATCATAATTTAAAATTACAAAATTAACCTTAATAATAATACATAATTTCTAATTTATTTATTTTTTCCGTAACAAACTAAAATAACATCAGTACAAGAAGATTAGAATTAATTTATAAAGAAAATTTTCTAATGTCATTGTGCTTTTTTTTAGAGTGATTTTTTATGTTAACATATAATTTATCTTGTTCATTTAATAAAAGTAATTTATTTTTCAAAATATATTAAATAATAAAAATAAAATTATATTTTTAGTATTTTAAAGTACAAATATTACGTATGTTGACTTCAAAGTTAAAATTAAAAACTAAAATTGAAAAGATACATAGTAAAATATGTTTATTTTCGTTATTATATATTTCCACAACAATTTTTATACATAGTCTATCAAACACCTACAATTCTGCTTCTAGTATTCACAGCAGCTTTAAAAATAATTTACCAAACGCCTATCAGCTTCTAGTCCATAGCAAAAGCACAACACAGCAAAAGCAATAATACAGCACAACAATACTAAACTAGCCCATAATTAGCCACATAATAGTGTCAATTTCCTCAACTAAAAATACAAGGGATGGAAAATTAAAAGAGTAGTGCTATGGATACCAACCCACATGCCGATGAGTTGTCAATTTTTAATTGGTAGATGCAATCTTTTAAGTTTAATTGATATGACAATTGTTTAAACACCCATCAATACAAGAATGACAACTCACATGACAGGTAAGTCCAAAAAGTTGGGATTAGAGTTGGTAATTTTTCAAATTAAAAAGACAAAATTAACCCTAAAATCTGGGGTTGCAGTAGCTACTGCAAAAGACACAAACTCACAAACTGAAAGTCTGTCCTCACATGCTTGTGTACAAAGATACGTTATCTTATAATTATACCAAAAATCTCATGATTTTACTGTTTTGTGTGACCTTATTTTTTAATAAAATAAATAACAAAAAGGAAACTCCGTTCAAATTTATTAAAAATAAAAAGTAAAAAAAATTATAAATTTACGATCCAGACATAAAGGCTAAAAAAAAAATAATAATAAGAAAGATGAAAAACAAAGCTATGGAGAAACAAACAAACGCATTTTGAATGTAGCATGATCCATTTTGGATTTATATATTTATGCAACTTAAAACCCCTCGCACTTCAACTTGAAGAGCATAAAAATTTTTCTTTTTCAGCATCCGAGCTACTCACAACTTTAAGCAAATTAGCCCATTTATTCCAAGAACTAGAAAATCACTAACTTTCTTTTATATATATTTTTTTTTTGGAGCAACTGCATAACCAATCCGTGTGATCAAATTAAGTGTTTGTAGAATTGGTTGATGATATATAATTATATATGTTCTTAAACTGAATTTCCATCAAAAGGCATCTAGTGTTGGGCTAGAATTTTCTTTTACATGTGGGGAAAGGGACTAGAATGGTTTTAAAAGCTTTAACGTATTGAGTCAACTTGTTTCTCGTAGATATAAGGTTCAATTTCTGTGATCATCTGTCTGAATTTGCATAAGAAATACAAAGAATTAAGAGCAAAACACACTCATTGCCATACTATATGAAATCATGGACAGCAGATGGAGTATGATCTTGTGTTTTTGATTTTTTATTGTTAAAAAAGAAACATGGGCTGTAGTGAATTGATTTTTTGTAAGAAAGAAAGTTCTCAAATGAAGGCGCAAAAAAAAATAAAATGTTAATAGGGTGTTTGGCATAGTCGGACCATTATCTCAGTTATTAATAGAATAAAGCTCTCACATACTATAGTTAAAAAAAGATGCTATAATATAAAGCTCTCACATACCACAATAAAAACAGTTCTAACTAATGGTTACCATCACCATGCCAAACACCCTATAAAATTAAAAACCTAACGAATATTTTTTAGAAATAAATTAATAAACATTAGGGGAAGAAAAATTACTAAAAAAATTAAAAATAAAAATCATGAATATTTAGTGAAATAATATGTTAGTAGATAAATATTTGATTTACTAAGTAAATAAATTGGTAAATAAGAAAATTATATAGGCAAAAAAAGTATTCACTGCGTCAACAAAATTATAAATGATGAATTTACTATGTAAATAAATTGCTCAATATAGTGCATTCATTAAGTAAATAATGCATCATTTAAAGAAGTAAACAAATCAGTTAGAAGTGCATTTATTAAGTAAATGATAGCTTAATAAGAGACAAATAATGTATTTTTCCATTCTCAACAAAAAAAATATTTATTAAGCACAAATTTGATAAAAAAATCGACAAATAATGTATTTAATAAATAAAGTATAATATTATTTGAAAATCAACCCCCAAATTCAAACTTAAATTATAAACTGTGACTCAAAAAATCCCCCAATATTCTTCCTCTTCTGCCACCCAAACTCCTGTTGGGTTTAGTGTCCTAAAAGTTGTCACATTGTATATATTGTTAATAAATAAATAAAATGACATATATAATTATTTTGGTTGCTATATGTATTATGAATACATTTATAAACATCAAGAAAATTTCATGATTATTTATGTGACTATAAATTTAGCGTATTAATGTTATATGCTTAGGGATAAAATTTATAGATAATAATCTAAATAGTCCGTAATAATTAATTAAAGTTTAGGATCTTTAATTAAATATTACAAATGCGGTCCAATCTCATTTACAATGAAATAGTCTTATCCGGGATATTAATGTAGAGACATTAGATTCGAGGTATTTTATATAATGAAATTATATAGGACTGGACCAGATAAATTATGAATCTCTAATAATCATCCGTTATAAATAGAGTATTCAAATTTATCACTATGATGATCATATATTTGACAGTCTTAATCCTTAGTATTTATTAGACTCCTATTTGTAATATTATGTTTTTTTAATTGCATGTTAAGATTTGTCTAAATACAGATCATAACTTAGCATCTTGGAAACATAATGGAATAAATGGCTGGGAATAATATTATATAGATACAGAATCTATTCCTTCCTTATGAAAGTTAGACAAATAGCTTTCCTAAGTGATAATTCAAGGTTTGAACAATAGAGTGCTCATTCATAATAAGTTTATGAATTAACTTTTCATTTGAGAATTATTGGAACTCAAGAATAAAGATGTAATAAGAGAGATAATCAGAAATTGAACCTAGCTTTTACTATGAACTATTTATGGAGGACTAACTTATATATGATGGTTATGTCAATGGGCTACTCGCTTATTTTTTTTGAGTAATTTAATTATAATATCAAGAGTTCAATTTCAGGTTTTTAGTGGAATAACACTGAAACTAATAAATTTGGCACATTAACCAAAGAGTTTAATTAATTGTCAAATTTATTGGAGCTTGGGTTATAGGTCCATAGGTCCCCAATGCCACCTCTATAACACTATATTGGATTTATGCATAGAATGAATTATACATAATTAGTTTAAAATTATTGAATTTTGAATTAATTATTTCACACTTGATATATTAATGTGATACAGACAAATATTTTCTGTGATATATAATATAATGTGATAAATGTTGTCATATTTAACTGAGTATTAGTTAATTAACTAATTGATAATATTTGAATAATTGATTATTTAAATATTATTTTCTAAAATAAATGAGATTTATTTTTAAATTTTAATATATATATATATATATAAGATTTGATTATATATTAATATATATATATATGGTAAATGTTTTACGTTTAAAAAAAAAGAAAGTTTAAAGTTATATATATATATATATAAAGTAAAGAACGTGTTATTTACATTAAAAAAAAAAAAAAGGAAAAACGTTTACGTAAAGTAAACGTACGTGTGTGTGCGTGTGTGTGTATATATATATATATTAATAAAATCAAATCTTGATTCGGATTTTAAAAAAAAGAAGGGGAAAGGAAAAAGATTAGAATCATGCAAAATATATTATTTCCCCATATATCTGATATGGTGGCTATTTTAAATTTAAAATTTATTAAAAAATTACTAATGGCTCAGATATAAAAAAAAAAAAAGATAACAGTTATCTCAAAAGTTTTTTCATTCACATAACTTTTTCAGAATACTCAAAGAGAAAAACTGAAGGTCTGCTATCTCATATGTTGAGTACATACCAAATTCAAAAAAGTGTGAGAAAAATTCATTCTTACAGTTTGACGCCACTCGTCTTTCCATTGGTGTTGAGGCCTGGATTAGAAGATCGTTGTGTCAAAGAAGAAAGCTATGGTACCCTGATAGTCTTTGAAAGGTTAGTAAAATTCTCAAAGCTTTTTATTATTAATTAAAATTATATAACTATTACCGATGAACAAAGTTTTCAGAAAATTTTTGTTTGTCAACGATCTATTCTTCCGCTACTTTTCATATTTTAATTCCAACAACTCCCACCCTTAGCAGAAGAAATGCGACAACTAGAGACGCTAGGCCTGAACTGTAGCGAACCACTAGAAAAACCCATCAACCACCGTGAAACACCAGAAAATCGCAAGCTGTCACGAGCTTCGTTGCAAGAAGAGCATTTTTGTCACCGTCACAGCAGCCAATGTTGCCCAATGATATATATTTTTATTATTTTGGCTGGCTTCCAATAAAAATGACCTTATCTTACACCTTTCAAAAGATGACCTTTTGTTATAATAAACATTCAAAGTAGATTATATACTACAGTGCTGAAATAATAATAATAATAATAGAAAGCAAAAATAAAAATAAAACTCTTAATCTGCCAGTGATCAGCCCACCTTGTTAGGCAGTTTTGGATTGGAATTTTAAGATGTTCATGTAAGAATATTTATATATAAACAGAGTTATGATTTTCATATATGCATAAACCAAATTGCATGAAAATCATCTAAATACGGAAACGTAAAGAACGAAAACTGACCTCCAGCTATTGATAATCTGATGAATGAATGGAGAGTTTTTCTGAAAAGAATTCCTGAAGAAACAAAACTTGTGAAAGAAAGAGAATCTTCTAAACCTTCTGCAATTTTAGAGATGGTGTATTTCTAAAAATAATTGCATAGACTTATGGACCCTCTTTAACGTGATATTTATAGACACCCACCATCAGGGAGTACGTTGCCTTTTATGAAAAGAGGTATTTTTTCTGAAGCGTTATAACAGTTCTGAATACCATTTGGTTGACACCCTTTAGAAAATACGTGTCTATTAGACCACTTAAATTTATTTTTATTTATTTATTATCATTTTAAAAAAACCAAATAAATAATAATAAATAAATTAAAAATAACATTCTCTCACTTGGTCTGCATAAATTTTCTAAATAACCAAAATCAACCAATCTCAAACTTAAGGAATAAACACATGATTCATGGCAATAGGTTCTCTTCGAATGAGTATTATCTTCCATGTATTACAATACATTATATCCCTTAATACTAACTCATAAATGGTAACGCAACTTAATGAATAAACCCTATGTTTATGCTAGGTCTAACTTAATTGATTTTTCTCAAGGTAACTAAATTTGTACACAACTGAATATGAGAAAACATCACAACTGAATAAGAGTTTCTTAAAAATAAATAACCAAATGTACGTACAATAAAATTCACATCATGGAACCAAGTCCCATTCGTACTACATGATCCTTAAAAAACTTTGGTGGCATGCCTTTAGTTAAAGGATTGGTAATCATCAACTCAGTGCTAATGTGTTCAATGACCACTTTCTTTTCTTTAACACGTTCTCTTATAGCCAAGTATTTAATGTCAATGTGTTTACTTCGACTACCGCTCTTGTTGTTCTTGGCCATAAATACCGCAGCTGAATTGTCACAGTACAGTCTCAATGGCCTAGAAATAGAATCCACAATTCTAAGCCCGGATATGAAACTCTTCAACCATACACCATGCGAAGTAGCTTCAAAACAAGAAACAAACTCGGCCTTCATAGTAGAGGTAGCAGTCAAAGTCTGCTTCGCACTCCTCCAAGATACAGCTCCACCGGCAAACATGAAAACATAACCAGATGTTGATTTTCTCGAATCAACACAGCCAGCGAAGTCTACGTCGGAGTATCCAATCACCTCTAGATTATCAGTCCGTCTATACATGAGCATGTAATCTTTAGTCCCTTGAAGGTATCTCATCACCTTCTTTGCAGCTCTCCAGTGGTCAACACCTGGGTTACTCTGATATCTCCCCAACATTCCCACAGCAAATGTAATGTCAGGTCTTGTACAGACCTGAGCATACATTAGGCTTCCAATGGTTGAAGCATATGGAATGTTTTTCATTTGTTCCTATTCGAGCTAATTTTTCAGGCACTGGTTCAAATTGAACCTATCACCCTTCACAATGGGTGCTACACTTGGTGAACAATCTTTCATCCAAAACCTCTCTAGAACCTTGTTGATATAGGTCTCTTGAGACAAACCCAAAATGCCTCGAGATCTATCCCTATGGATCTTAATGCCAATGACATAAGATGCTTCTCCCATATCCTTCATTTCAAAGTTCTTTGCAAGAAATTGTTTCACCTCATATAACAAACCCTTATCATTAGTTGCAAGTAATATGTCATCCACATACAGCACAAGGAAACAAATCCTACTCCCACTGACCTTCTGGTATATACATTGATCCATGATATTCTCTTCAAAACCAAATGAAGAGATTACGTCATGGAACTTCAAATACCACTGACGAGAGGCTTGTTTCAATCCATATATGGATTTCTTAAGCTTGCAGACCAAATGCTCACCATCACTAGAGGAAAATCCTTCTGGTTGTTTCATGTAAATCTCTTCCTCTAGATCACTATTAAGGAATGCCGTTTTCACATCCATTTGGTGTAAATCCAGATCAAAATGGGCAACCAATGCCATAATGACTCGAAGAGAATCCTTTTTAGATACAGGAGAAAAAGTCTCCGTATAGTCAGTTCCTTCTCTTTGAGTGAATCCTTTGGCAACAAGTCTTGCCTTATGTCTCTCAATGTTACCCAATGAGTCTTTCTTTGTTTTAAAGACCCACTTATATCCAATGGCTTTTACACCATTAGGCAACTCAACGAGATCCTAGACTCTGTTAGATGCCATAGAATCCATTTCGTCTTTCATGGCACTGTACCATAAGTCAGATTCCTTAGAACTTATGGCCTGTGAAAACGTTTCAGGATCATTTTCGACTCTAACATTGTAGTCAGACTCTTGTAGATACACAATATAGTCACTAGGTATCACCGATCACTTTTCTCTAGTAGATCTCCTTAATGTTGGTTCAACATTCTCATGAGGAGCATGTTGTTCAACAAGCTATTCAACAAGTTCCTGTATCTATTGTTCAGCTGGATCTATTTCATGATTAGCAGTCTGTGGAACTTGAATGACTTGTTGTTGTTTATCACACATTTGAACTTTAGGCGTGTTGTGCACAACAATCAATCTATCATAAGAAGTGAAAAGTTGAACATCTGTATGATCTGTCTCAGGAACAGTATTCCAGAATCGATCGCTACCACTAATTAAGTCATTCTCAAGAAATTTTGCATTCCTTGATTCCACAAATCTAGTACTATGAGATGGACAATAAAATCTGTATCCCTTAGACTGTTCAGCATAACCAACAAAATATCCACTTATGGTCCTTGGGTCTAACTTTTTCTCTTCTGGATTATAAACTCTTACCTCCGACAAGCATCCCCAAACGTGTACATATCGCAAACTCGGTTTCCAACCTTTGAATAACTCAAAAGGTGTCTTAGGAATAGCCTTGGTTGGAACTTGGTTCAATATGTATACTGCCGTCTTAAGAGCTTCAGTCTACAAGAACTCAGGAAGTTTGGAGCTAGAAGCATACTCTACACCATGTCCATTAATGTTCGGTTTCTTTTTTCAACTACACCATTCTGGTCTGGAGAACCAGGCATAGTGTATTGGGCAACAATCCTATGTTCTTAAAGAAACTTAGCAAAAGGACCAGGTGCTTGTCCATACTCAGTGTATCTACCATAGTACTCTCAACCTCTATCCGATCTCACGATCTTAATTTGCTTTCCGCATTGTTTCTCTACTTCCGCTTTAAAGACCTTAAAAGCATCTAGTGCTTCATTTTTATTGTTAAGCAAGTAGAGATACATGTATCGTGAGTAGTCATCTATGAAAGAGATGAAGTACCTTTGAGAGTACGTGTCCATGTCTGGACTACAAATATCTGTATGTATGATTTTCAATAAATTAGAACTCCTCTTGGCACCCTTCTTTGACTTGTTGGTCTGCTTACCCTTAATGCAGTCCACACAAGTATCAAAATCAGTAAAATCTAAAGTACTGAGTACTCCATCATTTACTAATCTTTTAATTCTCTCAATAGAGATATGTCCTAATCTCCGATGCCACAACATAGAGGATTCATCATTTATAAAACATCGCTTAATACCGACATTTTCATGAACGTGCAAAGTAGTATAATTGACATCATTTTGCAAATTAAGACAAAAAAGACCATCAGACAAAGTACCATCTCTAATAAAATCATATTTATAAAACAAATTGAAAGAAGATTGTAAAAATTTAAAGGAATATCCAACTGATACAAGTCTGAAAACTGAAATTAAATTTCTAGAAAAACTAGGAATATAGAATGTCTTTTCCAAATACAAAATAAAGCCACTACTTAAGATCAGTTTGCACGTTCCTATAGCCTTCACATGTGAGCGCATTTTATTTTCACAATAGATGCTCTATTCACTTCCCACTGGCTTCCGCAGGTTTTCCAATCCCTGTAGGGAATTGGTGACATGGATTGTAGAACCGAAATCAATCCACCATGTGTTATAATTAACATCAATCATATTGGATTCATAACAGACAAGTGAGAGTTGAGTACCTTTCTTATCAAGCCATTCCTGGAATTTGGAGCAGTCTTTCTTTACATGCCCCTTCATCTTACAAAAGAAGCACTTGAACTCCTTCTTAATATCCAGCTGAAAAGGAGCCTTGCCTTTCCCCTTTTGCTTGGTCTGAGACCTTTTCTTATTACCCTAGGTTGCCAAATTTACTTTCTCTCCCTCTTCCATAATGAGTCTTCCCTCCAATCGAACACACACAATCAACAGCTCATTAATTGACCATTTGTCCTTATGTGTGTCAAAGGAGATCTTAAAGGGACCATACTCAGAGGATAGAGTGTTAAGAATGTAATGTACCAAGAACGAATCAGACATCTCAACCTCAAGTGTCTTTAATTGAGTCACAATGTCCCTTATGAGCATGATATGCTCACGCACACCTTTTATACCGGTAAGCTTCAAGGATGAAAACTGCATTATCAGGGTGCTTGCCAATGCCTTATCTGAAGACTCAAATTGCTCATCAATAGCCTTCAGTAATGCTCGGGCATTGTTATATTGATCAATCGAACCCTTAATCCCAGCAGAGATCTTAGTCTTTATGAACATAACTGAGAGACGATTGTATCGCTCCCATTTCTCATATCGACCAACATTATATGGAGTGCTGGTCTTAGTGATAGAGGGTGGTTCATCCTTTGTGATGGCATAGTCAATGTCCATCCACCCAAATGAAGGAGAATCCTCTCCTTCCAAACTTTATAGTTTTCACCCTTAAGCTCAGAAATATCACATTTCATATCAGATAAATTAATAAGTTGAATTACTGTAATACATCAAACATACATACTCATGTCACAAAATTTGAAACTAATAACTATATGTCATGTTTTACTAATGTAAATCATGCAACAAAAATTACAAATCATATGACATAAAATTGCATGTGGGCTAAGTTTCTAATTCACATTGATTCAAATACAACCATATGATCAAACTATTAAACTATATTTCATTTCTTAATCCTTGTGGGCTAATTAAGAAAATAGTTCAATATTTCATCCTAACCAATCATATTTAATATAACAAAATTTCTTGTGGGATAAATTTCACTATACTAAACATAATTAGTTATAATTAATGTCTGTTTAACTAAATGTGATTTAAAAACTTAACGTATAATTTTAATATAATCTAAGATGCTGTGGCTACTCTTAAATTAAATAAAATTATACAAATCACCGAAGACATTTAATTTTCATGCATAAAATATTCATAAATTTACATGTATTAAAAGAAATAACAACTAAAGAATACATGCAAAATAAATTATGCATAAATTCAATAACATATCTAAAATTAATTTCTAAAATTTTATTTAAATATAAATAATAAAATTTTAGATTTCATTATAATTAATTTTAGATTTATTAAAAAAGAAAACAATTTTCCAAAATACCCAAATTAAAAATCTGAAAAAAAAATTTGGATTTTTTTTTTATTTTTCATGCCTAAAAACGACATGTCGTTTTGGGCATCAAGCCCCAGAAATGACGTGTCGTTTTGACAAGAATGGCCATCCCTTTCAGTGAAACGACGTGTCGTTTTCATGATGAAAAACGACATGTCGTTTTAAGGTCGAAAAAAGGCTTCAAGGGGCCAAAACAACATGTCATTTTTTTGGCCCCTGATTTCGATTTTTCTCGTTATTCAGGTCTTCTTCGTCCGAATTTGACCCAAATGGGTCCAATTGCAGACCCGATCGTTTCTATACCTTATGGGTACCAAAATTGATGTTTTAAAAACCTAGAAATGTTAAAAAATCAATTTTCTAATGATTTCTAACGTTGGTTTTCATCAAAAAACATCAAAAAAAAGATTTCAAATTCAACAAAGTTTTGAGTATTTTGAAAAACTCAATTCAGATATATCAAGGCAGAGAAAAAATCACGCTCTCGATACCAAATGTAAGAATATTTACATATAAACAGAGTTATGATTTTCATATATGCATAAACCAAATTGCATGAAAATCATCTAAATGCGGAAACGTAAAGAACGAAAACTGACCTCCAGCCATTGATAATCTGATGAATGAATGGAGAGTTTTTCTGAAAAGAATTCCTGAAGAAACAAAACTTGTGAAAGAAAGAGAATCTTCTAAACCTTCTGCAATTTTAGAGATGGTGTATTTCTGAAAATAATTGCATAGACTTAGGGACCCTCTTTAACGTGATATTTATAGACACCCACCATCATGGTATACGTTACCTTTCATGAAAAGATGTATTTTTTCTGAAGCGTTATAACAGTTCTGAATGCCCTTTAGTTGACACCCTTTAAAAAATACGTATCTATTGAACCACTTAAATTTATTTTTATTTATTTATTATCATTTAAAAAAAACCAAATAAATAATAATAAATTAATTAAAAATAACAGTTCATTGTTTTCATCCTCCGTCACCCGCCAAACCCCACTCCCAGAGCACCCCTAATTAACTCCTATTAGGAAAAAAAAATAAAATAAATCCAGACCTCATACTAATGATATATATATATATATATATGTATATTTACTATTGTACATAATCAAATCACATCAAAAAAACATACCTACTCATAATTAATTTTCAACTTAAACTTTAAAAATCTCAAAAAAAAAAAAAAAAAAAAAACTGCCTAATATTCCCTTTTGTAATTTCTTTGCCACAACTGACAAACCGAGTAAATATATCGACCAAGATTCGGACAGTTAGTTTAAAACCAATGCGTGCTGGAAAAGTGGGTTTAGAGGTTTAGTCGTGGTCAGTGCATGGGCTCGAATTCCCAGCCGCCAATCAGTAATCATTGCGTTTTTCTCTTAATCCTGAATCGGTCTTTGATCCTGCAACTGCTAGCTACCATGGAAGAGGCTTTTTGTTTTCTTCTCCTATTTTCTAAACAAAAAATTGACTGTTCCACACTTTTATTTTGTGCATAAATTAAATACTCCCAACCACGACTTTTCCTTTGTGACTTGTCTAACGGTAAGGGAACTTTTTTTTTTTTTTTTTTGTGGAAACTTTTATTGATGATACATGTTTCAAAATTAAAATACGTTTTAAAATCATTACATTTGATTAAAATTATATTTTTCTAAATTTAATGATTAAAGAATAGACATCCATTTGTGGACATATTTTTCGGCTCCTAAGAGAGAAAATGTATTTACAAATATCTCAAACTTTTCACTTCTATGTTCAGCTCCCTGCTATTGCTTTCTAATCTATACACAGCGGTGCTCATGGTACAATGAAAATGTTAAATGCAAAGAATATAGATAATTTGAAATACCATTCTGACAGCCAGCTTGCTAATTACAATATATGAGCATTCTTATACATACCCAGGGGACAGCTACCGCTCCGTCCCTCAGAGGAGTGGGCCAACTCTTGTGAGGATCAGGGTTATTGTCTCTGCAGGATAAAAAACATTTTTCTTAGAATATTTCTATTGCATAATTATATTTGAGGCAATTCTATTTAACTACATGTAGTTAAAACCGCAATACTAATAAAATAACGAGATTTGGTCTAAAATATACACTGCATACTAAACTAGAGCCTATAGTTTTGTGAATAATAAGGCTTTGACCCATAAGGATGAAAAGGACATTTCATATATTTGTGCGAGCTATAAATCACCATCCACATGAGCAGCATATTACAAGCAAACAATCCCCACGTGAAAACATACGCTAATGACGCCAAAAATTTGAAGGAAGAGAACGTAAAATAAAAATGGAAAAAAAATAAAAAACTTCAGTTAGCCCAACAATCTAATAAATATTTTCAGTAAATATTTAACACCAACATTAATTGTTGAACAATGCTAGGAATACACCCACCTTATAATAGACAGTAAGTTTCACAATATGGAGCTTACAAATATAATCCACCTTTTATTAGTTATAATACCTAACATTTGTAGCGTCCTTAAATCAAATGTGGAATTGATCCTATAGCTACCTTCTTCTTTTTTTGTGTTGAATTTTCAACTAACAAAAACTTGACTCTGGCAAAATATTCTGAGTTGTCATCTAAGCTGTTGCCCGACATACGACAGTATCAAGTAGTACAAGTGGTCCTCCACCTAAAAATTACTTAGCTTAACATCTCAATATAACAAGGAAATATAAGTAGCAACCTACTTAATTTAATGTTACAGAAAAAGAAATTCAATTTCAAAAACTACTTGCATTTAAAGCTTGTGATTCCGTAGGAGTACAAATCATGTACATCTTCCCTAAAGCATCTCTGCTATCAATTTGTTTAGCTCCAAAAGAGCTCTCCAATTGAGCAAAACTAAGAATTACTAATTGAAGCTTATGACCATATGAATACTAGTCATATTTTTCCAAAAGGATTTTTAGCATATTTGCCCCTTAAATTTTTCAGTTTTTTTATTAACATTATCGTTAAACTTTTTGTGATAATTAAATCTCTAAACTTAGTTGAGTGTGACGATTAACATGATGCTTGGCAACAGTTCCTATCACACAGTTCCCACCACAAAATTCATTTATATACAATGAAAAGTTCTCACATACTATAGTAACAATAAAAAAAATTGCTACAGTGTAAAGCTCTCACATGCTATAGTAAAAGTGATTCTAACCAACGGTTCCCACCACCCATCCAAACACCTATAAGTCTTTAATCACAAATGCCTAAGAAGATTGGGACGAAAAAGATCACATGAGACGCACCTAATCTATTTAAAAAACCTACGCATTTCATTTGTTCGAACTAAACTTTGTCATTAGTGCTAAGGTTTTCACATAATAAAGCCCGTACCCTTAAGTGAGTGTACCTTTGAGCCACCCTTCTGGCTTTGTACCTATCAATGAACCCATCTACTTTGGTTTTGACTTTGAAAACCCATGCTTCTAAAAGTAAGATACAAAGGTAGTGAGGAAGTGAGGAAAAGAAAAAGTTATATGCTCTAGTGTTTGAAAAAAAAGGAACCCATGAGATTCTCGACAACAATGGTATTGAAGGTTGAGGGAACGAAGATTGAGGAGTGAGGAAGAGAAAGATACAAAGGTAGTGAGGAAGTGAGGAAAAGAAAAAGTTACAAGCAGCTAAATTCGTACTAAACTGAGAAGGCCCTTATCAAATAGCTAAGGTGAAATCTAGTGGCTATTGCATTCTCAAAAACTTGGATACAGGTAAATTTTTTGCACCAACCAATTTAAAGTTTACCAAGAAATATAACATATAGTGATGTGTTAAAGATAAATTTCTTTCTCTTGCAAGGACTTTTACGATATAACAAATGCTTGACCTTAATGTTACTTACAAATTTGTTCCTTTATCTATCATCTGTATTTTATTGAAAAAAAAAAAGTAAAAAAGGAAATAGAAGAGGAAACAAGAACTATTATATGGATACGTAAAGCAGTAGCAAAGGATATCGACAGATAAAATTTGCAACATTTTTATAGCGTATATCAACAAGATTACACTTTATCCGCCAGTAAACTCCAAAAAAAAAAAAGGAGATATGCTCCATCCATTAGTCTCTTAGTTGCAAATAAAAAAAAATTATTGATAGAATATGCCTTGCTTGGATTAAGCATCCGTAGTCGATAACTATATGTCATCAAGCTCACTCTATAAATGTCTTTGTTTTACGCTGTCTTAGAGTAAGATTATACGTCTTTTCTTTCCCTTATTGAAGCAAAACAATAATTGTCTACGGTGAGTTTAATGGAAACGGAAGAGCACTTTCTAGTTTTGATATCTTAAATTTATAATAATGAATAAGATAATAACAATGTCTATTACTTTTCAAACTTAAATGCTGAAGATGAAAATTTTGTTGTAACATAACTAGTTAGCATCAAACTAGAGAGATCTTATTACAATAATAATAGCATTAAGAGTAAATTTTTCGTTTATATAGATAACACTTGGAAAACGTATAAAACGTTATGACTTCTTTTTCTATACTAGCTTAAATGTTGGGGAAAAAAACTAGATTCTTTGGTTTCTCTCTCTAGTCTCTGCCTATTTCTCTGTCTCTACATTACATGAATGAATACTGAAAATCTTTAGTGGGGATGTGACAGTATTGTAATAAACAACAGAGTTTTCTGGGCAAAAAAAAAGGAAAGAGTTTGAAGTTGAACAACAGAGAATAGACACCTCTAAAATTCAATTAAATTTTTTTTTCTTTTTTCTTTGGGAAAAAAATTGTCATTATCTTGCCATCTAGCCCTAGCCTTTTGATGCCTCCATTGTGAAATCTATGATAAATATGGCAATTTTTTTTTACTATAAAATGAAGATACAGAGACATTCAATTAGCAAAAGCGACAAAACCCATAACTTAAAAAGAAACCAAAACAACACTTACATATTTTACTGATACTTTCTGTCTCCAAAGTAATCAAATCTTCTTTAAGGATTTTAATATGAATTGGCCGTTGAAGAAAAGTAAGCAGGAGTGTTGAAAGGAAAAAAATAAATAAATAAGGGAAGAGTGATGCATATAAACTATGCTTTATTCAAGGAGTTTTCATTACATAGATATACAGCTAGAGCTCCGAACTCCTTTTACAAACTTCCTCATGATGAAAGAACCTATATCTCCGAGAAGAAAAGCCCCTAGGCTGCCTTCAAGGGTTACGATCAGGCAGATAAGCATGAAAAACAAGAAAGCCAACGGCAGGAGAAGCCATAAGGGGGACCGGAACGACATGGTTATTTCTTAAGTCCCAATAAAGGTCGTGCCACCTACCAATTTCTTGAATGGCTCCCTCAAGATGTGCCTCTGTGGTCGACAAACTGGCTTCCAGAGATGCAATCTTACTCTCTATATATTCTTTCATCTCTGAAATATGAGCAAAGGCAAGATTGGCTTGCTCTTTCAGTTCACCAAGTAGTAATAATTGAGTTCAAATATTGCATGAAGCTCCATATCATTTAACTGGTTATTGAGCATGTCAACATGCTCTTGTAACCCCCGAACCTGTCTGGGATTTTCTTCAGTTTTAGGGTTATTAGAAGTATGACGGATGTAACGGAGAAAGGTGAACCATTGCATTAGCTAAAGAGTTACTAGAGGATAATGGATTATTGCTCTCGGATTCAGAAGAACATTGCAATGTCAGACATAATAAGTAAAGGATACCACAGCTGGTAGTACAGAATATAATGTGAAGAAATAGTTTAAATTCCAGCAACCTTAATAACAATATCTACGGTAGTGAGTTTTGATGAATAGGATAAATGTTTATATGCATCAAAACGCAGGGGACTTAAATGCTATGGATAAACTTTACAATGTAGCTAGGGGCTGCAAGGAATTAGTGTCCTTTTAACCTTTAGAATGAGGCACCTATCCAAAGTATGTCTTTATAAAAGCCTCAGTTGGGCTTGCAGAAGGGGAGACAAGAAAAGATACGGCAAAACAAGAAAAGAATCTTTGTTCATTACCTTCAATCAAACTAAAGAGAATAGCAGGTTAGGGAAGAAAAAGTAAAGACAATTCAGTTGTATGTTAATGTGCCCTTTTCCTAGTACTTTTTACTATTTAAAAGGTTTTTTTTGTTGTCCGTGTTCTCCCAAATAAAACAATCAGTGTAATGAGTTTGCATTGAAAACTGAATTTGTGTCTTCTTCTTGAGGGCATGTTCCACTCTTTCAAAAGTACTTTCTATTCCTGAAAGGAACATTTTATACATATCAGATATTTAATAGGCATCTTTATGCCTATTGAGTCTAGTAACAAATATTATAGAGTTTGCATTTCAAGGAGCCAACATGTTAGGCTAAATGTATACGCATACATGTATTGATATATATACATTTAATCGTCATCCAAACATAGAAATATATATTTATCTGTTTTAAAAAGTTTACATATATATATATATATATTATTATTGTTAACTTTTATCTTTTACAATTAACCGCTAATTAAACACGGGGTAGCATTACCAAACCACCTATCTTGTCACCTAACTAGTAAGAAGAGTTGTTCTTTTAGCGACCACCGACTCTGATAATTTAACCTGACTCTAATAATTTAACCTATAGGAAGTGTCATTGTAATTGCAATTGCCTATCTTAACTATTAACATAGAGAAAGAGTTGATTTTAATCACGATCGCCTGTTTTTCTTTCTTTCTTTTTTCCAGTTTTCTTTTACATCTTATTTGCCTAATTTCTATATGTTTTTAATATTTGAAAAACAAAAGAACCCGAACAGTCTATATATAGACATGTTCACAACATAATATCATGTTTGCTTCAAATTCTCTCTTCTTCCCCTTAAGAAAAACAAAATCTCCTCTCTCTCTCCCTCTCTCTCTAAAATTTGCATCTCTCCACACCCCTAAACCCACCAATTTAAAAGATGAAAAAGATGGAGGAGGAAGAGGAGGAGGAGGAGGATTTCTTGAAGACTTGTCAATAGTATAAACCTTAAACATTTCTCCTCAATTTTTTTTTCTTAAGTTTTAATTCAATGAAAAATGTTGTCTTTGTGGTTATTTGATTTAAGATATGTAATAATTTATGGGAAAGTGTTTATGATGTTATGTTATGATTATGGTATAGTTTGTGAGGATTGTTGATGTTTAGTGTTGTTTTAATGGGTTTAGAAAAATCTATTTAAGAGTTTACCCTTAGAGGTTAAGTCTAAAATTTTGGTAAATATGGAACTTGTAGATCTTACAAACAACTTTCGTGAAATAACAATTTTTGAAATTCCAAACCTAAAGGCATATAGTTTTTAACTATTTTCTAAAACTTCCCAAAAATGCCTTCACTGAAGCTATTTTAGAATACATCCACTATCTTAAGCAATATAAATCTTTTAGAGGCAGAATTATAGGTTGCAGTAAACACAAAAGTTGTAGACTCGATGTTCGGACAACTTTTATGAAATCGCAATTTCAAAGATTTCAATTTTAAGATGGAGTCTCGGTCATTTTTAAAAAAAAAAAAAAAAGGCCTAGATTTTGTAAAACACTGTTTCCAAAATAGTTTAATGTGTAGTTTTAGAAATATAGACTCTATAGAGCCCAAAATAGCCAATGAATTGGCGAGAAAAATAAAATTTTTAGATTTTGTTGAAATAAAGAACTTTTGTGAAGAAATTTTTTTATGATTATACCCCTTATTCATGCTTTATAACAGATTTTAAAACAATACAATAAAATTGTTTTCAAAAACTGTCTAACAAACTATAATTATGAAATCCAATAATACGGACATGTGGAAGCCAAAAAATAAATGTTCACAAGTCACAAAAGTTTCACATAGGGTTGAAACGAAGATCTTTCGTGAATAAAATTTTTAAAGAACATACTTTTACCATGCAAATTTGCACTGATTACTGAAACTGCTGTAAAATGCCATTGCAGTGCAGTTTTTGGGCCATAACATCCATTAAACGGCAAAATTGCATTTTACAACAAACAATAAAGTCTTAGAGTTTGAAAAACTGCACAAGTTTATGGTTAAATGTTTGCTAAATTTGATTTTATTTTAAGTTCAATTTTTGACATGAATTTTTAGAATAAGTAAAATAATCTTTTTCTATAAACAACACCAAACTTTCCTAACACTTTTACTTTTTAAAAGAGATGTATGAAAAATCGGTAGTTTTAGTCCGCAATGCTAAAACGTTGAATCACAGGGCCGAGCACCCATTCACACTCATGGCCTTTTTAAAACAAAACATCCCACTCGATACAATGTTCAAATACCTTTGGACGCCCTTAGAATTAAATGGGCTTTTTTGGGTCTACTGATAGAAATAGTGTGTCGTTGGTTGGAAAAAGACCTAAGAATGAGCTTTTGGGTTCAACATCACTATTCGTACACAAGTGAGTCACTTATAATTAAAAAGCCAAAATAAATTCTTACAGGAATTTAATATGAACCAAGTCATTAGATAAACACAAAACAAAAAAAAAAACATTAGATAAACATATAATTAATTAATTAATTATAAAGTTAATTAATTAATTATCTATGCAAACACGAGCAAGTAAGAGCAATTAAGGAAAATATATTACTCCCTAAAATAAGTATAAATTTAGTTAAATTATTTAATCCCTTAGTAATATAAATGGTTTTTTATTTCTTTAATAAATGAAGTTATTTTAAGAGGGATTTAATGGCTTTTATGACATGCTAATTTAATTAACATAATATGAAATAATATTACACATTAGTTGGGTGTTTTATACAAAACTAATTAATGTGACTAAACCCAGAGTTGTAGAGGATAAAAGTATCTGGAAACAAAGTACGAATCCTACTTACAATATGAAAATTATAGTTTTTAAATAAAATGTTTGTTTGTTTTATGATAAGTGTTAAATGCATGACTTATGCTTTTGTGTTTATGTTATGTAATAATATGTCATATTACAAACTTACTAATATGACAAGTGAAACTTATAAGATAAGCTAATCTAGAGTGTTGTAACAGGGAGAATCACCTCTCGACCTGTAGAAAAGACTTTCTTAAGTATAAGATTTAGACCTCTATGTCAACAGGGACCTTGCAAACCTTAACCTCTGTATGATCTTGCACAACTAGTAAGGACACTTAGGCGTATAAGTATTATAAGAAACGTTCATAACCAAGGAAATTAAATCATGCATATTTTTTGAAATATTTTTCTACAATGTCTTGCGTGTGAACGTTTCTACTTACTAAGCAAAAGCTCATTCGAGAACATTCATGTTATAAGTAAGAAGTCAAGGGGCAATGCTTTATGGGCTATGGCTAGCAGCAGGATGAATAGTGGAGATGAGAATGAATGTCACTTAAGCATATTATTTTTGCACTAAGTTTTGTTATCTAAGATGTTTTAATACATATTGATGTTACTATTGGAATTTTGATAAGTATCTTTTGGACCGAGGTTGTACTCATACAACTTAGTTTGTATGAATATCAAGACAAGTATGATATACGTACTATTTTATTACGGTTGCCAAAATTAATTAGTTGTAGTATTCAATTTAAAAATGTTTAGTAAGTAATGTTTTAATCAATATGATTTTAAGTTAATTATGTTAAATAGTAATGTTTTGAACAAAAGCGTCCCAAATTTAAGTAATTATGATAAATATATGTTTAAGTAATTTAACAGTCACGTTCACATGGGTCTTTACAAATTTAAATTGTGAAAATATAAATTTGATACAATTTAAAATAATAGTTATAATTTTTTTGATATTCTCAAAATTAGACTTGTTAATGAGTGTTGTGGGTTCCGGTCCATATGAGCTAAAAGGAAAAAATGGGCTAGATCAGCTCATATAAAAAGAGTTAGTTGGGTTGGGCTATCCAGGAGAAGGTGGAAAGATCCATAGCCTGTTTGAAAATATATATGGGTCTAGATTCAAGATGATTTTATCCTCATTTCATATAAAAAAATTCAAAAAAATGTTTAAAAAAAATAACCAATTGGGTTGGGCCTTTACGCCAGTCAAAGATCTCAATCCAATCTACCGTCGAGCTTTAATAGGCCTAGCGCGAACTATATTTTTATGAAAATATTACAAGTCCAAATTATTATTATGAAATTAAAATCTAACACAATATTTAAAATATCTTTAATGATATAGTAATTATCTTAATGATATTATATTTTGTACTATATAATTACATATAAATAATTTTAATGATATCATTATGAGATATTTGTAGAATTTTTACAAATTAAAGTCATATTTTAATTCAAGAAACGTAATTGGACCAATTGTCTCACTAACCCAATTTTTATAGGTCGGCCCCAAGCAAAGCATTGAGCCAAAAAGGCGTTCCTTAGGTCGGTTTATTTGAGCTAGCTCAGATTAGCAACTCCACTCAAAATGCAAGATAATTGGGGAATTTAAAATTTTCATAAATGCCTAAGAGCCCGTTTGGTTCGAGTATTTGAACAGAATATTTAAATAAAGATTTAAATTTTTTTGAGAGAAAATACTAACGACGGAGTTGGCACGAGGACGTGCAGTCTAAAGGGGTCGGGAATGATGTGTCCCACATGATGTGTCCCACATCGGTTAGAGAGGGTGGTCTTGGGTGTTATATATATGGGTTCACAATCCTCCCCTCATGAGCTAGCTTTTGGGGTGGAGTTAGGTGGGTTCATATCATATGGTATCAGAGCCAAACCTCTGCTGGTCGGTGGGCGCATGTACAAAGGTTCCCTGCAAAATGATTCAAACCGTGATTTAAATAGTGAAACAAACGGGCCCTACGTGTTTAACACATTGGTTGGTTTAAATCAAAGAGAGTGTCAAACTCTTGTATGCGACAATGTAAGCAAAAAGCAACTATAATGTAAAGCTCTCATTATATTTAAACCGAAATCTTGATTTCAATGTGCCAAAAGCGCTAACCATCTTTTTAAAGTTACATCTTATAAATATCTCATCCGTTTAAACGTGACACACCTTAAACAATTCTATATCCAGCATGAATCGATATTTTCTTAAAAATGTGACATTAACATGTAATCTTTCTCACTTTCAAAAAAACATGTAACTTTTTTCTAAAAATGAGAAAAACCAAATGCTTGCACGAATTTCATTTTTATTCTTTGCTTGGAAGCCAAGCATTCGACTGCATATACGACACTCCAAACCTCTTATAAAATCCTCACTCTCTCACGCAGACAAATTTCAAGGAATCAAAAATCTATGGCCATGGCAGCCTCTTCCCTCGTAAAAGAAACGCTTGGCAACCTCGACAGGGATGCCTTCGTCGCACTCCTCTCCAAGCTCATCGGCTAGTCCAAATACGTCCAGAACAATCCACCAAGCACGTACTCTATTCCCTCCTCCCTTAGAGCACCACCACTGGCGGCGGACCCCTCGTCGTCAACCACGTCACCTACTTCCCCGGCTGAGGAAACGTCATCGTCGAATAGCCCGGGACCCAACCCGGCAAGGTCTTGTCGTTCGTCGGATCTCACACGGACGTCGTCATTGCCAATCCCAACGATTGGGTCAGGTTTTTTTCTTTTTTTCATTCTTATCCTTCTATTCTTGTTAGTTTTGTACAAAATTATTCGTGGGGTTCGTTTCAATTGGCCTCTCGAAACCTTAAAGAGTTGATTGGTAGTTAATTTGTGCTTTTGGGTTCTTGAGAAATTTTTTTTCTTGGCTTAAGAATTATATGGATTTTGATGATATGATGTGGATTTCAACGGCTTTGTTTTTCTTCAAGCATGTTTATAGTATTCCTTAGGGCCGTATTGGTTTGGTTTTTTGCTGAATTGCTTCTTCTTTGTGGTTTTGCGCTACATGTTGTCGTTTGATTCTGGATGTACAAGCAGACACTTGACGTTTGTCACACTATGGCTCAACGCTTTAAACTAAGCATATAATAGTCCATGTGATTGTGATTTCTCCAAAATCTGTACCTTTGCATTATCTCTACCTGTCAGATTTTTGTTTTTATTTTTATTTTTACTGTCTTCGATCAGAATTATATTTGAAACCACCTATGTTTGCAGAAATACTACTATTGTTCTCTATGTTGTACAAATTGTGCTTTTTATGGGAGCTTACAAGTTGTGTTAAAACATAGGGAATCATATTCCGTGTGTCTTGGGAAATACTACACATATTCCCTATGTTTTACAAAATTCTGGTACAGTTTCACTAATCATGTTAAAATTATTCCCTATGTCTTATAAGTTGTGTAAAAAACTTCTTTTTAGAAATCATGTTAAGAACCTTCCTAGAACTTCCCCTCCCATAAGGTTTTAACACGATTTAAAAAACGTGCAAGATAAGTACAGCATTTCTGAAAACACACGGTAGAACACCTCTTTTTGATGAAACGCAGGGAAGGTTTCTGTTATTATCTCTTTCTTCGAATTCATAATTGGAAACATATTTCTGTTCTTTTGCAAATTTCTAACGTTTGGCACTTGGTTAGTGGCTTTGTCATAAACTGAAAACAGAAAAATTATGGAGAAGCTGAGAGAAGAAAACTATGAGGAAAACTGAAAATAGAAAAATTATGGAGAAACTGAGAGAAGAAAACTATGAGGAAGAATTTTCTTTATTCACGTTTCTGCTTATTCACAATGAACTAGACACTATATATAGTGATCCTAGCAAAAGAAAAAAAGGAAAAAAACTACCTCTATATCAGATCCCATGATTTATGGGATATTCTTACAAATTAAGAACAATCAAATCAGCCTAATTACAGCTACCAAATCAGCCTAATTATAGTTAATTGTAACAATCAAATCATCCCACTAATCACTCCCACAAATCATACACATCCCACAAATCACACTAATTACACAAATTACGTTTTTTCCACACTCCCCCTCAAGCTGGTGAATAGGTATTTTCCATTCCCAGCTTGGAGACAAGACTTTGAAACATTGAACTACTTAACCCTTTAGTAAGTACGTCTGCAAGTTGGCCATGTGTAGACACGTACGGCGTACAAATTAACCCACTTTCTAATTTCTCCTTGATGAAGTGTCTATCAATTTCGATGTGCTTCGTTCGATTATGTTGTACCGGGTTGTGAGCTATGCTAATTGCAGACTTGTTATCACAATAAAGTCTCATTGGGCCATCCCACTTAATCTTCAAGTCTTCTAGGATGATTTTCAACCAGAGTAATTCACACACTCCTTGAGCCATTGCTCGAAATTCTGCCTCTGCACTAGACCGTGCCACCACATTTTGTTTTTTACTTCTCCACGTCACGAGATTACCACCAAGAAAGGTGCAATATCCTGAGGTTGACCTCCTGTCATCTATTGACCCAGCATAATCAGCATCCGTGTATGCTTCGAGTACCAAACCACTGTTTCTCTTGAACAGAATTCCCTTTCCTGGTGTCCCTTTGAGATACTGTAACACTCGGTGGGCTGCATGCAGATGAACTTCCTTTGGGCTATGCATGAATTGACTTATTACACTCACTGCGTATGCTATGTCTGGTCGTGTATGAGACAGATAAATGAGTCTTCCTACTAGGCGTTGATACATTTCCCTATCAACTGCAGCATCTTCCTCTGCTTTTCCAAGTCTAAGATTCGAGTCTATTGGAGTACTTGCTGGTTTGCATGCTGTCTTGCCTGTTTCTTTGAGAAGATCCGTAACATACTTCTGTTGGGAGATAAAAATGCCCTGCCTAGAGTGAGCCACTTCAATCCCAAGAAAATATTTCAGTCTTCCTAATGCTTTGATCTCGAACTCCTTGGCTAAACATTGACTTAGATACTGTCTCTCCTTATCATCATTCCCGGTCAATATTATATCATCGACATATACCAAGAGTGTTGTGACTCCCCCTGAAGTTGAGTGTTTGATGAACAACGTGTGATCCCCTTAGCTTTGCTTATACCCCATGGTACTCATAGCTCTTGCAAATCTACCAAACCAAGCTCGTGGTGATTGTTTAAGTCCATACAAGGCTTTCTTTAACTTACACACTGTATGAGCAGCCAAATTATTTGCATAACCCGGTGGGACCTCCATATAAATTTCCTCTTCTAGTTCTCTATGCAAAAATGCATTCTTGACATCAAACTGTTGCAACTCCCAACCATAGTTAGCTGCTAATGACAACAGGATTCTAACAGTGTTCATCTTCGCAACTGGAGCAAAAGTTTCTAAGTAATCAATCCCATAGGTTTGAGTATAGCCCTTGGCTACCAACCTTGCCTTGTATCTCTCTATCGATCCATCTGCTCTATATTTTACTGTATAAACCCACTTACACCCCACGGGTTTCTTTCCTGCTGGTAACTTCACCAACTCCCAAGTTTTGTTTTTCTCTAATGCCTCCATCTCCACATTCATAGCTTGTTTCCATTTCTCACTGGACAAAGCCTCGGATAAGGTGGTAGGGATGGCAATATTGTTTAAGCTAACAAGGAAGGCTTTGTGAGATGGTGAAAAGTGTTTAAAGGACAAATAGTGTGCAAGCGGATATAAAGGTCGTTTTCTACACTCTCTAGTTCCTTTCCTAAGAGCAATGGGAAGATCCTTGTCATTTTCACTCATATGAAATTCAGTTTCCGCTTGCAATGAAAGATTAGAAATTGTTACCTCATTCTCAGAATTTGGGTTGGATTCTTGGACTTGCACAGATTCAGGGACAGTTGTCTTCTTTCTTGAAAACACCTTGCCTTTGCCAAATCTCACATCCTCAAGAGCAGAGTTGGGATTTTCTAGAATTTCAAGTACGGATTTAGATATAGGATCTGGCATAGACTTGAATTCAGGATCAGACAGAGACCCAGGACTTGACACTATGGAAACGGGCATAGGAACTGGTTTAGACATAGGAAGTGATGGTAGATCAAGTAAGGAACCTTCGTCCTTAACCTCAATTATTGAATTCTCCCCCTGAAGATAAGGTGTGGTGAAGTAAGACTCTCGTTCGTTGAACGTAACATCCATAGAGACATAAAACTTCTTTGATGGAGGGTGATAACACTTATATCCTTTCTGAGTTGAAGAATACCCTACAAAGACACATTTTAACGCTCTTGGATCCAACTTCCCCCTTTTTTGATTATGGATGTGTACAAATGACACACACCCAAATATCCTAGGGACAAGATTATTTGTAGTGTGTAGGTTTGGATAGAATGTTGAGAGTGTTTCCATTGGACTCTGGAATCCCAAGACTCTGGTAGGCAGACGATTTATAAGATGAATGGCTGTAAGAACTACTTCTCCCCAAAAAGATTTAGGCACATTTTTCTGGAACAAGAAGGCTCGGGTTGACTCAAGAAGGTGACCATTTTTTCTTTCTGCCACTCCATTTTGCTGTGGTGTATTGACACAGGATGACTCATGTACTATCCCTTCCTTTTGAAAGTATGGAGTTAGGATTTGATTAAAATAATCCCTGGCATTATCTGTCCTAAACCTTTTGATATTAACCCCAAATTGGTTCTTAATCATGGAACAAAATTTTGGAAGAACGGTACTGACATCAGATTTTTGTTTAAGTAAAAAAAGCCATGTAACACGAGTACAATCATCAATGAATGACACAAAGCATCTTGCCCCAGATACATTAGGAATAGTAGAAGGACCCAAAATATCACTGTGAATGAGATAAAAAGGAATAGAACTTCTTTTATTACCAACTGGAAAAGGTACACGTTTGTGTTTAGCAAGTTCGCACACATCACAATGAAAGCTCTCAACATCTAGACCTTGAAATAAGGAAGGAAACATAATTTTGATGACCCTAAATGATGGATGTCCAAGTCGGCGATGATGAAGCCAAACTTGTTCTTTATTGGATGAACAGAATTCTGAAATAAAAGAAAGAGGTAATTTGCCTTTGGTGATGCTTGATTGGCTTGGTGCTTCAAGATAGTAGAGTCCATCCCGTTCTCTAGCATGTCCAATCATCTTCCCCGAATCCTTGTCCTGAAATATACAATAATTATGATGAAAAACTACATTGCACTGTAGATCTTGAGTAAGCTTTTGAATAGAGACAAGGTTTGTGGATAATCTAGGGACATGAAGAACATTTTTTAAGGTCAGTGATGGGCTTATTTTAACATCTCCTACACCTGCTACAGTGGTCAAAGAACCATCAGCTGTGGCTATTTTCCTACTGCTTGGACATGGGAAATATGTGAAAAAAACATTTGGTGAGTGGGTCATATGGTCGGTAGCTCCTGAATCCATGATCCAAGAGTTGGCAAAGGTTGTACCCGAGACATTTAATCCAATAGAGGGTGGAAACTCACCTGAATACACCAATGAGCAAGTACCTGAAGGTTTGTCAAGGTTGCCAATGAGAGATCTCACTCTTTCGACCTCTTCTTGGTTCAGACCACCTGACTCCTTTGATGTTGCTTCAGTTTGCTGTGCCACAACATGAGCTTGACTATTGTTCCTTCGCTGCTCTCCTTTTTGTCCCCACTCACGGCTTGGAGGCTTTCCATGAAGCTTCCAACATCGCTCACGAGTATGGCGTGGCTTCTTACAATAAGTGCACCATAAGTTGTCCTTATAGTCATGATTCTGGACTTTTGGTTGTCCAGGTTTTCCCCCTTCAGAAATTGTTGCTTTTTCCATGCTTGTGATAGAATTATTTCCACCACTGGCGACCATAGCTGAGCAGTCCATATTTTGTGGTTCAAGCATCAGCCCTCTTCTACTTTCCTCACCTCGAATCAGTGCCACTACCTCATTAAAGCACGGAACCTCTTGTTTGCCAAGAATCTGAATCCTTACTTGATCAAATTCTGGATTAAGCCCAACAAGAAAATCATAGACTCTATCTTGCTCGATGAAATCCTTTAAGATAGTAGCATCTTCAGGACATTTGGTTTTTATCACCCTGTAATGATCAAGTTCTTGCCACAAAGCTTTCAATTGATTTGCATATTCAGTAACTGTTCTACTTCCTTGTTTTGCAGCCATTGTCTTCACCTTGACTTCATATACTTGAGCAACGTCTCTAGCCTTTGAATATGTTTGTTGGATTGCATCCCAAATATCCTTAGCCGTAGCCAAGAACATACATGTGTCGCTAATCTCAAGAGTCATAGAATTCCATAACCATGCCATTATCATGGAATCCTCTTCATCCCACGCTTCAAAACGAGGGTCTCCTAGTTTTGGTCCTGTACCTGTGAGATGGCTGATCTTCCCTTTCCCTTTCAGCACGGTGCGAACAAGTTGGGACCATTTAAGGTAATTTTTTCCATCAAACCTATATGCAGCCTGAATATTTTGCAATTCCCAGGGCTGTTGAGGACGAACAATTTCCTCTGATTGTACTTGAGCAGTTGATTCTGCAACCTCTGACATCCTCCTCAAAGAAACCTGACCTCTAGGCAATTAAGGCAGAAAAAGAAATCACCAGCAATGAAGGTTGGCAAGAGTGACAAAGCTACTGGTTTTTAACAAAAAAGGCGACGAAGACCCAAAGAGAAGGCGTGCAGTTTCAAGTTGCAGAGACAGGAAGACAGAGAATAATATTCAGCAATTAAGGCTGGAACAAACACGGCAGCAATGAAAAAAGAACCCGCTCTGATACCATGTCATAAACTGAAAACAGAAAAATTATGGAGAAGCTGAGAGAAGAAAACTATGAGGAAAACTGAAAATAGAAAAATTATGGAGAAACTGAGAGAAGAAAACTATGAGGAAGAATTTTCTTTATTCACGTTTCTGCTTATTCACAATGAACTAGACACTATATATAGTGATCCTAGCAAAAGAAAAAAAGGAAAAAAACTACCTCTATATCAGATCCCATGATTTATGGGATATTCTTACAAATTAAGAACAATCAAATCAGCCTAATTACAGCTACCAAATCAGCCTAATTATAGTTAATTGTAACAATCAAATCATCCCACTAATCACTCCCACAAATCATACACATCCCACTAATCACTCCCACAAATCACACTAATTACACAAATTACGTTTTTTCCACAGGCTTATCTATGCCTTTATCTCAAATGCTTAGTAAGTGGTTAGACTATTATAAATTCAAAAGTTTTCGCATTTCAGATTATTTCTAAGTACAATCCAAGTTTTTCTTGGTTATTTTACATTGGAGTAGCTGGCTTTTCTTTTCCTCACTCAAATTTTACTATTGAGCAGCGATCTAGTTTACCTGTTGTTGGGATATTAAGATGGTCAAATTTATTATGTATGACAATTTAATTTGCAGGAATTTGACCCTTTCTCATTGAGCATCTGCGGGGATGAACTTCGTGGGCGTGGAACTACTGATTGCTTAGGACATGTTGCACTAGTGACTGAGCCCATGAAAAAGCTAGGGGAAACAAAGCCGAAATTGAAGTCAACCATAGAAGCAGTGTTCATAGGAAATGAGGAGAATTCTGCCATTTCAGGGGTTGTTGTGGATGCTCTGGTGAAAGACGGACTACTCAATAAGCTAAAAGATGGTCCTTTGTAAGTAGTAATTTTTCTTTTAAGACCCAACAGGAAAATTAATATTTTTTTAAACCCGTCATGACTTGTTAATGCAGGTTTTGGATTGACACAGCAGATAAGCAACCCTGCATTGGTACTGGTGGCATGATACCTTGGAAGCTCCATGTCACTGGGAAGCTTTTTCACAGTGGTTTAGCACACAAGGTACGCCACTATTTTCTAGTGACACTTTAGCCACTCTTTGGCATTCCTTTCCTAGTTATGTGAATTTTATGTACATGTTTTCTATAGAAGTGTGCAAGTTCTTACACTGGTTGTCTTCTTTCTGCCCTGGGATTCTGAACAATAGTCAAAAGGAAAGATTGGTTATGCGGAAAGATCTGCCTTTCTTTTGCTTGTTGATATTAAAAAAGAATGTGGGAAGAACGGGGATTTGCCGAAAAAGCATTCTGACTAGAATTTTCTATTCAAGAAAAGCAGTAGAACGAAGTTGCCAAGCTTCTGTGTGGAATGTTATAGGGTCAGTAAGACTTTCTCAATTCACGAGGATTTGTCTTCTTTAATACTTGTTCTGTTGTTAAAGAAAGAGGGAGAAGAAAAATCATGAGGTTTTCAGTAAATAAAAAAAATGGTACTACTATCATTACAAGAAGACTAAACAGATATGATTGTGGCAGTGAGTGGTGCGTGATCATTCAGCGAAAACAAAACATATGTTACAACCATTGTTATAAAACAATGTAGTATAATATGGGTACTTTGTAATTGACCCCAAAGGGACGCAGTTCTTTGTTATACCTGTTTGCCTGTTAAACCTCCCTAGTCTAAATCAAAGAGTGAAGAGTACAAGTATCCATAAGGGACACAAATGCTGCCAACAGTAAATGCACATAACCTCTGTCAAGACAGGCACTTTACTAGCCTGTGGAATTAAAATGGCCGATACTTCTCAAACTATGCTGTTTGAACCCTACTTGTGCCCATGGCTTCATAGCTACTCGAACTGGTTTCTTCGGCCAGCATCGGCGTTCAGCTCTTGACTGCTAGAGTTGCAGCTTCTCCTACCATCTCATCATGACTAATTGTTGTCAAAAATTTATAATTGTGCGTGTGCGAGAGAGAGGAATTTAGAAACTTTTGTTTCGTTGATGGTATAAATTGTTTCTTGCAGGCTTTAGCTAAAGTAGGCATGGTCTTTTTTCTTGTTGCATGTCTGCCATACTGCTGGTCCAGATAACTTAGTAGTATAAGATGATAGTCGTTATTTGATTGTTTTTTAATGTTGAAGATTTTATAAGAATAAGTACTGGTTTTGAGCATAACTTAACTGAGTAGATCCCATCTTGAGAACAATTGGTTGTCCAGTTTCTATGTATATTTCTAAAGGCACTTGCCGATCATCTGGAGGCTATAAATCCTTTGGAATTAGCCATGGATGCACTCAAAGAGATCCAGACACGGTTCTACAGGGATTTTCCTCCCCATCAGCAAGAGGAGGTCTATGGATTTGCAACACCTTCAACCATGAAACCAACTCAATGGAGCTGTAAGTTACCTTATATAGAGAGTTTTTAGGCAAAGGAAAATATGTGCACTTTCCGACGGTCTTTTTCTGTTGCAGATCCCGGAGGTGGAATCAATCAAATTCCAGCTGAGTGCACAATTTCTGGGGATGTCAGGTTTATAATCCTTGTAATAACTTCTTTTCAGGCATTGACTTTGTTTTCCTTTTTTCTGGAATCTTATCCCTTTTTCGTGTCTTTTGCAGGCTAACTCCCTTCAACAAGTAGAGGAACCTGGTTTTCTGTTTAAGAAACTTCTATCACTAAAATAGTTGATTGAAAATATTGTCTAGACTCCTTTATAATTTTGACTCTGTCAATTCTGTGCAATGGGAAAGCTACAAGAATATGTGGATGACATTAATGAAGACGTAGGAAAGCTAGAGTCAAGGGGTCCAGTTTCAAAGTATGTCCTACCGGAGGAAAACCTGCGGGGAAGGTTTGTGATCTCTTTTCCTCCTAATTGTCGGAGCTTTTGCTATTTTAAAACTCTGGCTTTATCGTCATTTAGAAATTGGTTTACTTGACCAAATCGTGTGCTTATGTATATGGTGCTTGAGATTTTTCAGCCTAACAATAAGTTTTGATGAGGCAATGTCTGTAGTTGCTTGTAATCTAAATTCTCGTGGCTTTCACTTGTTGTGTAAAGCAACTGAAGAGGTTGTTGGCCATGTAAAACCTTACTCCACTACTGGTAGTCTGCCACTGATCTGCGAACTGCAGGTTAGCTATCTTTACCATTGGGGCGTCTTATATTTCTTTTCGAGTAATTTTTCTTTTATTTATTTCATGTGATTATTTTTTGCAGGAGGAAGGTTTTGATGTTCAAACTGCTGGCTATGGTTTGATATCTTCCTTTTTTTGCTCCTTTTTTATCTTATTATACAAATGCAACTTGAGATTTTAGCATTAAACAAGTTTTTTTTTTAATCTAAAGGAGAAGCCCAAAGTCTAAAGGCTGTGTTTGGTAAGGGGAAATAAAATATGTTTAAAAGGAAAGATATTTAACCTAGGTGAGGAAAATGGAGAGGAAAGGGGAGGAACACTTTCTTATCGTGTTTGGTATGATTCCCTACTTAAATCCTTTCAACTTTGGAAGGACCAAAATTAGAAATTTGTCAGCCTGTGGAGGATTATGAATTCCTCACCTAATCCATTCTCTGCAATCCCTCCTAGCAAGCAACTACAAGTCTTAAAATCGTCCGATACATATCCCCGTTCCACTATCCCTCCTTCCAAACAAGTTCAAAATGTCATTCTGGTCGTTATACCACTTGCTTAGTGACAACTTATGGAAGTCATCTATGAGCTACTCATTTGTTGCAGTTGTGTTAAATGGTGGAAAGTTTCGGTTGGCTTGTAACCAAGTAGCTGCAAGATAAATTGATTTTCAATTCAATTATCCTCCTTGATATTGCTGATGTAGTTTAGTTGATCTTAGACTCCTGATTCATTTCCACTTATGTGCATATGCAGGTTTAATGAAAACATAGCACGCCAAGAACGAGTACTGCCTCTTTTCAGATATGTCCCAAGGCTACCGTGTCAACATAATTTCTCAGCTAGAAGATTGAGAATCAAAACCCTATGATAACAATGCTACCAGGTTATGGAAATAATAGGTACTTTTTTCAATCAACAAGGCCAAATGACACTATAAATACTCAGCTTATCTAAAAGTGGATGTGTTATGAACTGAGCAGGTTGCACGTTAAGATTTTTACTGGTGTGCATACTTGATGTAACTATTGCTTAGAAGGCTAGACTCGTGGTCCTTTATATATTTTCTGGTTCCAAGTTAATTTAATGCAATTTAGATTTTAGGCTTTGTTAAGTTTTGTTTTGGGAGAACAAAGAGTTTGGCTTACCCATAGTGACGCAATTAAGAATTTTTTTTCTTTCGAACTAGCACGCACCGTTAGAATTGTTTTTTAAACTTCTTTTTGCTCATCAGTATTATTTTTTAAACTAAAGTGGGGAATTTATCTTATGATGTCAACATTAAAGAGAGGGGGCGGATTTACAATTAGGCTATGCCTACAACAACACTAATATGCACAATTATCAAAGCCCGCCTTTTCTTAAAATAAAAAAAATAAAAAAACTTTAAGATTAGTACAAGCAGTAACAGCCCGTTGGGGGTATTAATGATCAAACTATCATGTTATGATTCCTTGTTTGTGGGACAAGTAAACTGGAATTTGTATGGACAAAAGTTATGGATCCACAGATGCCCAAAATCTGCAATTGCATTGACACTTCGTAAGGGCTAAAATTCTAAGATTTACGTTAGTATACATTGTTTTTGGACATTATGATTATGCTATATATCCCTACATTGTAAAGTTGTACCTGATTTTAATAATTTGCTCTGCTACATGATTTACAAAGTTCCTCCGTATTTGTCTATTTCCAACTTCGAACATCTTGATTTGCTTGATTTTTTCCTTCTAATTTAAGTTGTTGGATTCTTTGGCGTAGTCGTCGCCGATGATCATGTATCTTCCAAAGGCCATGTCCCAATACAACAGCAGAGTATATGCCATGTGTGATTATGGGTGCAAGAATGTTATCCGTCTGTCAAATTTGCACGGAGAAAAATTTAAACCAATATGTCCATTTTAAAATCTTGAAAAACTACGGGTTAAAAAAAAATCTTCTCAAGGAAAAAGAAAAAACAAAACAAAAATGAATCCGAGCTTTATGTTACCTGGATCCACTCAAAACCAAGATAGAGTGCCAGAAGTCCTTCGAGTAGCGGAGAGTAAATCTTCTTCATTTGCCTCCTCTTATACCAAGCTGCAGAATGTTTACCGGAACCCAATTATGCTATGAAAAGTACTTTCAGCAAACAAAATAATGAACCATGTCAATGGTTGATTATCTAATCATTGCTTGGTAATGTCAGTTTCAGGTTTTGTTTACAAGAAATTGTTGAAATTTCCTAAATATTAGCAAGCAAACAATCAGCTGATTTTGTTATGAATTATTCAGTTCGCTTGAATTGCTGACCTTTTAGCTTTTAGAAAAGAGAAAAAAAAACAGAAAACATAAATCTCGCCAATCGTGACCATTAAGGCTATTATGAGGTGACCCAATAGAAAACCAAACCAACATAATGCATCAATAAAGTACTTAAATCTCAAGCATGACCGTTTCCACAGAAACGACCTTCACTTAATTGACACAAGAACAAGATCAAGTGACGAATATAAAACAAACAAACGAACAGTAGCTAGTCAAGTAGATTTGTCTCAACGCCGTGAACATGGAATAACTCGAACAGGCTTATTCAAACATTAGAAGAAGGATGGCGAAGAAAGCAATCTTATGCAAAGGTAAGAGTGGAACCTGCAAAGAGCTTCTTTAGATCGTCACGACCAGCATGGGACGGTAAAACTGGTGCAACTACATAAGCAGGGTCTGTAAATAACATGAGCAACTCGTAAATAAACTTGCCAAGATGAACAGTCCCCAATTAGAATTAGTTGAAATTGATCTGTCAATTACCTTTTGGAGATGCAGCCACATAGTACAGCGACCCGGTTAGAGTGGCTGTTATAACAGCTGCAAATGCCTGAGCAAATGGAACAAAGGGCGGAAGGACCCCCGTCTAAAATTTGCCACAGGAAAATTAGATTATCATTAACTTTTTTATTGCTACTGAACACTGATAATGGAGGAAAATGTAAAAGAACAGCTATTTACCAAAGATGCCATTCCTCGAGCATCTGACAAGAGATTGGTGCCCCTTAGGAATATTTCAGCCAAAGCTCCCTATATCATTACAAAAGAGAAAAGAACAGTTAAATAAAGTAAAGGATTCTTAATGAATATACACACTAGCAGAGGAAAATTTATGCCTAAAACTTCTAATTTATAGAAAGAGCAAGGATATGAGCAAGGCCAATGAAGAGAATCCCAATTTGATAAGTACTAGGATTTCCAACCTATTCTACAATTTTCTTTAAGTCAGAGTTTTGTTCTAACAGATTACCCCACTTAAGACCAAACTCTAGGACAAATCTATGGATCTTACATTTTCAAAACAAAAGCAAATAATGTTTATAGAGTTGTACAATGTAAATCTAAAAAATATTACATGTTTTTCGCTGTAGGAAATGCAAAATTGGAATATTCCGATGATAGCATACCTGAACCGCAGCCCTGTAGAAAAGCTCCTCTCCCACTGAGCTTGCAGCAACAACTAGTATAAACTACAAGATTGAATTACAAGTTGCATCAATCGGTTCTTGCTCTCTCCAAGACTATTGAGATTTCTAACGAGAATTCAAGCTCATTTACCTGCCATGGCGACATTCCATAGAAAAAGCTCCGAAGCTCCTCGTCCTCCACATCTCTGATGGCACGAGCATGAGGAGATAACTTCACAACTTCGTCCTACAACAAATTTCAGATTGTTTATTGCCAACTCTTGGAAGCAAGCCTAAGAAAGCCTAACTGAATTACCAAAACTATAATTAAGCCTAAGAAAGCCCATCAACATCCTATAATTTCACAGGTTTGATGGTCTCAACCGCAAGAAACATCTAAAACATCGCTGCTTTCAGGTCAAATATGAAAATGAAAAAATAAAATAAAAAATAAAAAACTAAAAACAATTCAAGAGGGTCATATGTCAACTTACATCTAGTATAAACAGAAGGGCCATAATTGGAGGAGCTGCGTATCCTAGGCCTTCTAAAATGGCGTCTAATGATGGGTGAAAGCCTCCCATACAATCAATTCCAGTGATTGAGCAAATAAATTTTCCCGCTAGAGCCATTGCACCATATATACCTGATTGAGCAAATTCAAAAAAAAAAAAAAAAAAAACACAATTCATATACAAATAATACTAGAGAGATATGTATAATTTATAAATCTCCTTTGCTAAGCAACTTCTCACACCGTAATCATAGCAAACCCAAGATGGAAATACGAAATAGTAATCGAGCAATCTTTACATACACAACTGCGCCATATATGCCATAATTAGATAATTATTTCAAAAATAAAAGGAAAAAAAACTAGACACTGTACAAGAACGATTTTTTTTTTAATCAAATTTCAATTTTCCTGTCAGTATACTCGAAAAACAATTGAATTTCATTCATGCACAAACTCAAGAATATTTATACATATATATATATATATATATATATATATATATATATATATAATTCAGTAGCTAAATGAGTTCCTTAAAACTTCTAATGAGAAAATTTGAGAAAAAGAGGCTCACCAATTCCATAGCTGAGTCTAACAACAGCGCCGATTTTATCCCAAACCGGAAACTCGGTCTCTTTGAAGCTATCCAAGGTGGTGACCTCCATGGCAGAGCTCGTGAATCCTCTTCCGCTCTCTCCCTCTCTTCCTCTCCTCTCCATCGCCTCGCCACTCCTCTGCTCCGCCGAAGCCCTAACCGGACTCAACCGAATTTTAACCCCCTCCGCCATGCTCGGCCTCCTGCTCCTCCTCTCCGGAAAATCGCAGAGCCTCGAGCACATCCCGCCAGCTCTACCGGAAGAAAACGACGCCGTCGAAGGATTCAGAGACATCAATGGAAGCTCCATTTTCTCGCGCCGAGGCTAGGAAGAGGATAATACCGTGAGAGAAATCAGATTAATGAGAAATATCGGTTTTCTCGGGAGAACGAGACGGACTGGTTTTCGTCTTCTTCATAGCTTCCTCTTTCTTTCGCTTCGTGTTCTCTCTGGTTTGGAGGGAGAATGTTGTTGTGACCGTTCGTTTTTTTGTCGGATTTTTAAACGGAAAGGGGAAGAGGATAGATATCCTAATGACCGTCGGATTTCGTTTAAGTGATTGATCGTGCAACTGGGTCCGCGAAGAGCGAATGGGTGGGGCCCGCTTCGGTTTTCTGCTTATCGGAGATCTAGGGAATATCCGACTCGCCAATGCGGGACGGACGCGTTGAGATAATGCTGCCGTGAAAGGGTGTTCCCTGCCGGTCCCACCCAAACAGCCAGTTTGGTGTAGAGCCAAAACATGGGCCCACCCAGGCCGGACTCTTCTGTCCATTGACTTGGTTGGACCAGGACCTGCCCGATAGACCGGGCGGTTCCATACGTCCAAACTCGGCCTAAGTTTTTAGACCCATCCCCGAAGTTTTTGGGCTCAAAAAAATTGTACGAAATAACAGATTTTATTAAAAGATATTTAAAAAAAATATCACAAAAAAATTTAATATATTAAATTTTACTACGCCCTTAAAAAATTCATACATTTATTGTTATGTTGTTTAAATAAAATTATTTTATTAAAAAATTATACCATCTAAATTAACAAGCATTTCAACTAAAAAAAAACTATAAAACTTAATGACATAAACTACAAAGCTTAAGCGTATATTTTGTATTCTAAATATATTGTATGACATGACTATAGTATTTTGTACAAATATTTTTTCCTTGTGGCATAAATCAATTCAAGCCTAAAATTTGTGGCATTCTTGTAAAGTATTAGCTCTTTGGTAAATAATGTCATATGTTTACAAAAAGTGTGAAAATAGTATGTTTAAAATGAACGACAGTTTTGACATGACAAAAACCTTAAAATACCCCTATTTCCAAGCACTTGTTCAATTTCTGATCCATTTTCAAAAACCCAAATTATTTTCTCTCTCTTCCTTCTTTTCTCCCTCTTATCTCTCTCCACTATCTCTTGCCACTTTTCTTCCTCGATCTTTTCCTCCAAGTCAACAAAAGCTATAATGACTGAAAAAATCCTAAAATTAAATAATGTAATTACATATTTAACTCAAAGATTTTCCTGTAAAATATCATGTTTAATTTTTGTGACTGAAGAATTTATAAAATTAATATAACTATTTTCAAAATTCTGTTGTAAATTTTAAAGATAAATTTATTAATTTTTTATGATTAAATAATACAGTTGAAAATTCTCACCGTGATTTAAGGTGGAAGAAATTTCAATCCGAAACTAACTTAAGAATTTTAATTTTCAAGTGCCATACGATGTTAGCAGTGTACCTTAGTAAATTTTAATGATAAATTTATCAACTTTTTGTGATTAAATACGATTGAAAATTCTCATTACAATTTTAGATGGAAGAAATTTCAATCCGAAAATAACTTGAGAATTTTAATTTTCAAGTGCAGTATAATGTTAGTAGTGTACCGAGAAACAGTTTAACACATAACAAGTCTTTAATTACCTACTAGTTAAAAATCAGAGTTATGTAAGTAGCATTTCAATAAAATTGTTATTCAAGTCGAGAAATTGACACTATCGATGATTATGTCATTACCGAGGCAAAGTGCATAAAAAAGCCATGTTTAAATTTTATTTAGTCTATAGATAATTTAAGACTTAAAACAGTGTAATTTTAATACGCAATTAAAAATTTATATCAGTATCAATTTATTCAGAGATTAGTGTCGGACTGTGAATAAACATTAAAAAAAGGACCCATCATTAACAAAATTCCCTGTCAGCTAAGTTAGTCACCTCTAACCAATATAAATTATATCTATTTAGAGAAATCTTTGAAGATAAGATCAAAGTTCAAGATAAGACATTGATTTAAGCATGATTTGATGAGTATCCTTGTAGTCATCATGAGATGCCTTCTCCTTCTGTTCCCTCTTAAGTGTGGTGCAAGTCTTAAGGGTTTCTTAACCCAAGTTTAGCTCAAATAAGTTAGTTTAAGAAGCTTAATAAACCATAGTCAAGAGCTCAGTCAGATTAGTCAATTTGCTATAAATAAAGCCACTTAGCTTCATGAAACCATTTTTGCTCGTGCCTGTCCCATTTTCTTCACCAAAAATTGGTTCTCCCTCTAGCCTTTTTCTCAAAAATTTCTTCATTTCCCATACTTACAACCATTTAGCCAAAATATTGAAGGAGAAAAGGAGATCTAGGATGAGTTTTCTAAGAGTATCTTCAAGAGTATTTTTCATAAACTTTTTTATCTTATATTTTGAGCATGATCAAGTTTATGGTTTTAGTTAGTTTATGAATATTTAGAGATATGACATGTAATAAGCTTTATGTGGGTGTTTATTATGATTTTTATAAGTTTGAGTTATAGTTGTTTAGTTTTATTATGATTAGTTGTTTAGCATGGTTTAGTATACGTTTTGTATGGTTTATGTTTGAGGAAAATTCTTACGCTTACTTTGAGCATAAAAAAGGACCCCTTAGAGTCTAATTTTGGATTTTTCTCAAACACAAAACTTTTAGATTTCGATGTTTTGAAGAAAGTTTTTCCACAATTGTGGATTAAGGTTGGGTTTTTGGGCCATTTTCTAAAATTTCCCAAAGCAATGCAAAAAACTGCTCAAAAACTGTCAAACTAGGGTAGCACTTGTTTTTAGCATAAACGAGCCATATCCAAATTGAATGGCAATTTTCACAAAAAAAAATGAAGATTTCCATAAGAGAAAGAAATTTTGTGGAGAAAACTTTTTCAAAATCTCCTTCTAAAATATAGTTATAGATGAAAAACAACCTAAAAACAATAAAAACTAACAACCACTATTTTAACGTAAATGGGCCATTTCGAGGCTGAATTGTAATTTTCGTAAAACACAAAAGTTTTAGATCTCAACAAGACAAGAACTTTTGTGAAGAAAAATTTTGAAAATCTGCTTTAAAAATACAATGACATGCAAATTTAGAAAACTTATTGTTTTAATTAGTAAAGTAAGCGCAATTTTTGTTTTTTGATGAAAATTACCTTTAGAAATTCTAAATTATAATTTTCGTAGAACATGAAAGTTTTAGATTTTAACGAGACGAAGAAATTTTGTGAAGAAAATTTTATAAAAATCTATTTTTAAACTAGACTTTAAAGCAAATATATAAAAAACAGTCAAAACTTTTATAGAAAACTTTTAAATCAATAAAATTTGCAAAAATCATCGAAAACAGATATGTTAAAAATAGAAAACCAAATTTTGTTAAAAATACAAAAGTTCTAAACCTCGTTAAAATGAGAAATTTCCATGAAGAAAATTTTTAAGAAAATTGTCTCTAACATACAGTTTTACGGTGACTTTTTAAAAAAACGAAGTGTCTTTCGGTACTAGTTTTCAAATAAAAGACTCGTTTAGCAGCATAATTCTAATTTACTACCAACAGAGAAATTATAGTACTCGAAAAACTATACGAGTCTATGTAACGCCCCTGTATAGGGGTTAAAGGTTTCTAATGAAATAAAATAAAAATAAAAAATAAAAGTAAAACCTTAAAAATAAAGTTGCTTGGGGCTTAAATGAAAACTCTCAAATCAAAAATAAAAATATAAACGATAATTAAACCACAGTTTAATGTAGCACCTTAAATTTAATAATATAAATTGTTGTCGTCATCATTTTAACCCTCAATGTATTTTAATATAGTCACAGAAAGTAACAATTGTTGCTTACATTATCATGAAGAACATTCTTAACAATTGAAGCAGTCCCAATGTAATATAGCTACATCGCTTCCTCAACTATTTTTCTCGTAGCCACCTCACACTTAATGAGTCCTGAAAAGATAAAAATATAAGGGAATGAGCAACAATATGCTAAGTAGAGAAAACCATTACTCACCTTTAGGTTTTTATCATTACCACATTAAAACCTGCATGGTTAGTTAATACTCATCATTATCCAGATTATGAGATTTATTATAATCATATTTCGTAGATACCATAGTTAATCATTACCGGTTTCATACATATACATATATACAAATATTATAGTTCATTATTATTCCTAGGTACCCACGTTCAATAGAGTATCACTCAACTCATCGAAACCCAAATGGGCGCCCTTGATCACCCTCTAAACATTCTAAAGATGTTTCGGTGAGGGGACATCAAGCCCAGAGTGCTCACCAAGTCGATTCCTGTACAGTGTGTTCTGGGACTTTCAACCCAAGGAAGCATCATCACCTTCCCTCTATTTTACCTTTTAGGGTATTCATGCCCAAGGACGTAACCGCTGCCCTCTTCACGTCTCACCATTTCTCAATATTCAATCATTATTAATAGAGTCAGTTTTCCTAACCATGCTTCTCAATTTATAACATGTGTCAATTCATTATGTTCATCGCTTGATCCTAAGGCGTGCATAAGGACAATTAAAACTAAAGCACAACATACAACTACATTCATAAATAAATCATGTATAAATTTATCTTACTAGTATGCCATTACAGCTTTTATGGCTGCCTTGAAGAAGTTCTCTAATTAGTTTGCTTCAGCAAAGAAATGAGAAGAAAAGTGTGGGAACCGTGGAAGAAAAAGGAAGAAAAGATGAAGTCTTTGAAGAGAAGTGATAGAAGCAATTATGGAGGAGACATGTTGAAGCATGTCACGGATGAAATAAAGAAAATGAAGGTCAAGAGTAGTTGAAAAAGAAATCCTTATGTCTCATTTGGAGCCTTTATCGTACATAATGCCAATATGACATTTTTGAGATTTATTAGAAGTTCTAAGGCTTTTCAGTAAACATACTAAATAAATATAAGAGAATTTTAAAAAAATTAAAAATAGATAAAAATAAATATTGTAAAATAAATTTTAAATGAAGCAAATTTTTTTTTTGATTGATACACTAAAAATTAATTTAATTACCTTAATACCTGTTACGAGAATAACAGGTGTCACAGCTCTACCCCCTTTAAAGAAATTTCGTCCTTAAATTTCAATTCTAGCAATACTAGTAAAAATTTTGATTCCATTATGATTCCAATTCCGAGTCTAAACCGTTAATATTGTTTGTTTTCCAAATTTAAGTTATCGTATCTCCACTTATTTACTTGCATGATAAATCTTACTATAAATTCTAAATCCCTCAATGAGAGTATTTCTGACAAGTTTCAACTTATAACACCGTATAATGGTCTAGGAATCTGATCAGGCATACATATTGACCATACCATGATTTCAGTCCTTCATTGTCCATGGACTGTGATTTGCAATCACAATTAAGGAGATTACTAGAGAAATTTTATATACTTCATCTTTAGGTTCCTTTTCCTTTCTGAGTAAGGAAAAGTCAAATATAGTTGATTTCGTATTTCAACTAATAAACGAAAACATAATCATAAAACATATATCACAAACACTTCTATTCAAAATCATACATTAAACTTATTCATAGAGATATTAAACGGAATCTCAGAGTTGCAGACAAACCCGACATATTTTTCATTAAACAGCTATCCTCATGACACAAACATTCAACCTAAATAATATACTCATATTTCCTATGGAATATCCCCATAATTGACTTTGGTACTTCCACATAATATTAACAGAATATTACACATTACAAACATAATACTGATACGTTTCAAGAGTACAAGGCACTCTGTATACCAGCTATCCATATCATGCATGCTTAGAGAATACAAAAACATCGATAAACAAAAGATCAGACCTTAAGTAGGATGCGTTTTGAGAGCATCAAGTACTCCGTATCCAGCCATCCCGGCATTAGGCTCAATGAATCTAAAAGATTGAACAACGGCGTACCACAAGAAATGCAAAATACAAGGTAAACGGTTATTCGTGACACACAAAATACGGACACACATGCCTACATGCCATAGATAAAACCAAAAGATTACAGATGGAGATTCAAAACAATTGGCCGCTCCCAGCTTTCCCTTTCCCGTTCAAGCTTGGATGTTGTAGCGTCGGATTCTGGATGTATGATTTGTATTTTATCTATCAATTCCTCAATTGTTGAAGCAGTAACAAAGATTTGTCTCTTCGAATCTGCAATGATGTTTTCTTCCACAGCGTAATCTAAAAATTTCAAAAGACCATTATAAAAACCATTTAAATTCAGTAGTCCCTAGGGTTTGGAATGAAAGCCCAATAATTGCTCACAAGCAACTACGAATATTTTCTCAAGAGTACCTAGACCACCAGGTAATGCTATAAAAGCATTAGAATTATTGATTATGGCTTTAAAATTTCTAGGGATGCTCCTGACTCCTTTTCCCTTACCTATGGCTTCCTTATAAAGGTTTTCTTCAACTAGAATATGAGGCCAAATTCCTACAACTGTAACGTCATTAGACCTAGCTGTTAGCGTCATATTTTTCATCATTTTTATACTACCACCCCCATAGATTATGTTAATCTTCCTGTGTGCTAGGACCTGCCCTAAGTGTTTTACAGCTTCTAAATAGGCTTTATCTTTTCCAAGGTTGGAACCACAAAAGACACATACATTCTTTATTTCCTTGGTGGACTGGGAGGTAGACATATTTGGTTTATATAAGTGATTGCTTAATGTCTACTCCACTTAGACTTCGGGTTCTACATGAGATTTTAAGGATGAGGAATACACAAAAAGGACTAAAGAGACAAACGAGTAAGTAATGAAAAGGTAATCCAAAGATTTAAACAAAATCTTATGCGGATAAGAAAGTAAGATAAGGTGATTGATAGTTTACAGAAAATCTGATTCACTTTTTGAAAAAGATTAGACTCTAATTGTATAACTTTTGATAATTGAGAACAGTTTGACAGAAGACCCTTTTGACACAACTGCAGACCTTTTGACAAATATACACCGAGTCTAGAAATTCAATATAAACGACAAAGACTGTAAAACTTTTGAAATTTGAGGCACAAATCTTGAAATATCTGAATAAGTTTTCAAAATTCAAACATGTTATTGTATTGTATGTGACGTGTCTGATAAGATACTATATTTTATTATGTATATATTTAAGAAAACCATAAATTAAATAAAATGCTAACACTTACTGTATCAATCTAATAATCATAATTATTTCAAACATAAAGGCAAATATTCTGAGTAAAAGAAAAACACAAACTATTGAACATCAACTAAAACTGTTTCAAATAAGCAAAGACTAAACAACCTTTATAGAGTGATGACTTATTTCCCATCCAATTTTCTTATGGCTTGGCAAACAGGATCTAGAAATACCATATTCCTGAGACGTTGTCTTTCTGCATAAAATTTAGGCCAGAGTTTAAAAATAACTCCTTGAACATATCCACTTGGGTGACCGTGAAGAGGAGGATCGATGCTATCCAAGTTCTCCTTTGAAAGTCCATCCCTACAAAACCTTATTTTATCCTCTCTATTCGTAGACATATAACTAGGTAAAGTACATTTACTGTTACAATTTTTTCTTCCACATTTGTTACAAGTAACCACGATGGCACGAGCTCTTCTTTTCATTGCACTACGACCGGTACCTGTTCCTGGTAAACCGACATCTTGACTGAAGTCACTCGGACAGATCTTCCCCTCTATCAACATTCTCACATCACAAGGGATGCCAAAACGCATAAGAATCCACAACCGAGTGATTCTAGCCTTGTATTTCTTTTTGAGAATCTTTTGGAAGAGTGATGGGAAGTACTTTCTCAGGTGTTGATACTTTGGGTCCATGATGAGATGAAAAAAGAGTAAATAGAAAGGAAAAATTGAGATAATAAGTTACAGAATCCTAGAATTCCTTCTTCTTTTAAAGGGAAAGAAGAATTTCTAGTGAAAAAAAAGAGGATTTACGATTTAGAGAGAAAATAACAAATTAAGAGAGAGAAAGTGAGCTCGGAGAAATAAGCTCCTATGCATAGTAAACGTATATGTAAACAATAATTAAACTACTGTAGATGACACGTATAGAGACCACGTGGGAGAGATAGTGTGAATCAAACTGATTTAGGATTTGGACTAGGCCCAAATGTTCTAAGTTGAAAAGGGTTAGGTTGTTTCGGGCCTTAACACATTTAGAACGAATTAAATAACAAACATAAAATTGAAAACCAATTTGTATAGATCTTAAACCCAATTCAAAGCCCACTATAAATAAAGTTAACTATGAACAACAAATCTAATTTAACGACAATCAAGGATCTTCCTGAATGGTATTTAAAATCATTTCATAACAACATAATCTTCTAGCAACTCAAATAATTTTGTTTTAATCAAAACCTTATTGAACAATGCATACACCCATATGTTATCCCTAATACTCAACATCTATCAATGGATTTATCATCATTACTACCAAGGGTTTAGAATGTGACTAACCTTGAAACCAATATGATTTATGTCTTCCAACATAGACCATATCAATGAACAAAGACACTTGATGTTACTACTAAAGAACATCTACAATCCTCACAATTCTACTTATATAATATTTAATTTCCTCATATAACAAAATCTTAGGTAACCAAAAGATTCATATCTAAACATCTAGAAGTTAAACCTTTTATCGTAATTATCTAAAATTATTATAGGTGCCTTAAGTATTATGATTTACTTAAGGAAACTCCTATTGGTCATTTTTCACATTGCATCTATGCATAAATATTCACTTATACACTTAAATACAATGTACGTAATAAAATATTCCAACCTTGAAATTCATACATTCTTACCTTTACACAATCTCAACAGATCAAAAGTCTGACGTTTATCTCACTCAAGATTCAATACCATGAATTCCTAACTTATCTCATATTCCTCAAGTAAATAGAACTTTCAAGAAAAGTTATTAACATTTATGTGTTCCACCGAATCTACACATAATCATTACTTAGGTCTGAATCAATTACAAAGAATTTGGCATATCTATGCCAAACTTTAAAATCAATAAATCAAGCCTTATATTTCTTATTGTTTTTCACAAAATAAAAGGCTATTAAATCCTCGTATCTACACGAATTTTTCATCATTCTATACGAATTAGATATGCTTATAGATCCTAATATTATACGAATATCTCATAAGCATTCTACTTATAAACTCATTCCATATAATTATCATTCCCTCATAACTATTAATACTTTCCTTCTATATAAGTATTGTACTCATATAACCGTTAGTATTTTCATTCTAGGGCCTTTCTATGTTACATCATTCTAGACTGTATAAATCAATATGAAGGTTCATTTTGATGATAACAATGAAAATTCAGCTTCAAAACCATCTCATAACAATTTTTTTTTAAAGTGGTGCTACACTCCCTAGGTTAACCGAACCTAGGCTCTGATACCAAAAATTCTAACAGTTTTTAATGAAATAAAAGTAAAAACTTAAAAATAAAATTGCCCGGGGCTTAAATGAAAACTCTCAAATTAAAAATAAAAATATAAACGATAATTAAACCACAGTTTAATGTAGCACCTTAATTTAATAATATAAACTGTCGTCACCATCATTTTAACCCTCAACGCATTTTAATACAATCACAGAAAGTTATAATTGTTGCTTACATTATCATGAAGAACATTCTTAACAATTGAAGCAGTCCCAATGTAATATAGCTATATCGCTTCCTCAACTATTTTTCTTGTAGCCACCTCACACTTAGTGAGTCCTGAAAAGATAAAAATATAAGGGAATGAGCAACAATATGCTCAGTAGAGAAAACTATTACTTACCTTTAGGGTTTTATCATTACTACATTAAAACCTGCATGGTTAGTTAATACTCATCATTATTCAGATTATGAGATTTATTATAATCATATTCCGTGGATACCATAGTTAATCATTACCGAATTTCATACATATATATATATATACAATTATTATAGTTCATCATTATTCCTAGGTACCCACGTTCAATAGAGTATTACTCAACTCATCGAAACCCAAATGGACGCCCTTGATCACCCTCTAAACATTCTAAGGGTGTTCCGATGAGGGGACATCAAGCCCCGAGTCCTCACCAAGTCGATTCCTGTACAATGTGTTCTGGGATTTTTAACCCAATAAAGCGTCATCACCTTCCCCCTATTTTACCTTTTAGGGTATTCATGCCCAATGACGTAACAGCCGCCCTCTTCGCGTCTCACCATTTCTCTATATTCAATCATTATTAATAGAGTCAGTTTTTCTAACCATGCTTCTCAATTTATAACATATGTCAATTCATTATGTTCCTCGCCGTACAATACAAGACGAGTCCATGTCATAGTTTCATATATGATACTCATATAATATCAATTCAACATATATGTATATATCTTGTGGTAAAACAATCAATTTTAATTCTATAAAAACCTCACAAAAGATGAGTAATAGAATCCCTACCTTCCAAGCTTATCAACAATCTTTAAATCCTGGAATCAATTAACGTTAGCTCCATACTCCTTTGATCTTAAGGCGTGCATAAGGACAATTAAAACTAAAGCACAACATACAACTACATTCATAAATAAATCATGTGTAAATCTATCTTACTAGTATGCCATTAAAGCTTTTATGGCTACCTTGAAGAAGTTTTCTAAGTATTTTGCTTCAGCAAAGAAATGAGAAGAAGAGTGTGGGAATCGTGGAAGAAACAGGAAGAAAAGATGAAGTCTTTGAAGAGAAGTGATAGAAGCAATTATGGAGGAGACATGTTGAAGCATGTCATGGAGGAAATAAAGAAAATAAGGGTCAAGAGTAGTTGAAAAAGATATCCTTATGTCTCATCTAGAGACTTTAACGCACATAATGCCAATATAAAATTTTTAAGATTTATTAGAAGTTCTAAGGCTTTTCAGTAAACATACTAAATAAATATAGGAAAATTTTAAAAAATTTAAAAATAGATAAAAATAAATATTGTAAAATAAATTTTAAATGAAGCAAATTTTTTTTTGATTGATACACTAAACATTAATTTAATTACTTTAATACCCGTTAGGAGAATAACGGGTGTCACCGTCTATGGTTTACTGTTTTATCAAATTCGGATGCTGTTTTAAAATATGATTTTTAACTCAAAATTTTAAATATACGAATATGATTTTCTTACAAACTTAAACGGTAATTCAAATGAATTTTAAGAAGGGATTTGTAAAAGCCCAATATGCTAGGCCCGTAACTTCATGATGCCAAATACGGGCCCAACATTCTTTCTAGTTTAAAAGCCCTATGTTTCGATGATATAGAGTTTGGACCGCCTTAAGAACGCTTTTACACTTAATGGGCCTTAACAAAATTACAAGCCCAATAAGTGTAATAAGGTAAGTTTTACTTAGGACTTAACCCATGGATAAGAAAATTAATTCATTATTAAATTAGTTAATTGAAATTATTTAATCTTAGTTAATAAATAAGATAAATAACTTTTGACTAATTATCAACCTTGGTACGTATAAGTAAGGGCAATTAAGGAAAATTTGTTCTAAGAAAGGATTAAATTTTTTTACGATTATGCTAAATTAAATAGCATAAGATAAGCTAATCTCACACTCTTAATGGATGTTCTTCTACAGAATTTAACAAGTAGTGAATATGAAACATTGGTGAATTAGGAGTTACTATTAATGGAAAACAGATAAGTAGAAATGCCACCTACAATTGGAATTGTTTACAAATAAAATGTTTTGCATGTTCTATAAAAATTATAAATGCATGTTTATATCTTATATTATAGTATGTGATGCCCTAACATACTACATACTAATAAATCCAATGAAACCTATAAGAACAAATTAAGTTTGAGCATTATAACAACTTCTCGACCTACGAGAGGCTTATGTTTTAGTATAATAATTTAGATCACGATATTGTTAAGGACCTTGCAAATCTTAACTTCCTGATGATTGTGGATTACTAGTATGAACACTTGGGCCCGAAAGTTTAATAAGACATGATCATAAATAAGCAAACAGGCACATGCATATTTTTATTATATGTCTAATTAAGTGTTTTACAAGACATTGTTCCTACTTGCTAAGTAAAAGCTCATCCAGGTATGTTTACATTGTAGATAAGCAACCTGTAAATAATATCTGATGGATGGTGACACAGCGATGGATTATCAAGTGGAGATGGGGAATGGATACCAAGCACATTTCATTTCGAAATTAGTTTTTGTTAATTATGACCTTTTAAGTTACATGTAACTAGTATGACGAAAGTATTAAGTATGTATGTTTTAAAGACCAGGGTTGCACTCCTATAGCCTCAGACCATATAATCTTTAGACTATTATTTAATATAACATATAATTTCTATTGCAACAAAAATAAGAGTAGTTTAATTAAAATTAATTAATAAGGTTAATTAAATTGGTAATGAAAAAATATTCAACAAAATTAAGTAATGTTAATAAGTATATATTAAATAGTTAAAGTAACGGCCACGTAGTAAAGGTCGTCACAAAAGCTTCATTGGCATCAGTCTCCATCATTTCACCGACCTCGAACTTCGACATCGCCAAATCAAGACGATTGTCTTTTTCATCACGGGTGTCCTCTATTTCAAAATTTCAGACTATTGATCAGAAATGTACAAGTCTAATGCCACCAAAGTCAAAGAAAATGACATGTTCAAGCTGGAGAAAAAGACGCCAAAGTTTGGGAGGTTGGATTCGAGCCTCCATGTGTTTCGCAGGCTTATTTTTTGTTTTTCTTTTTTTTTTTTTCTAAAATTGGTTTAGGGATTACATATGAGCTCTAAAGGAGTCCGCCATGGTCATGTGGAAGATTGTAACGAGGAGCTTACATTTTTACAGAGCATCAGCATTCAGTTAAATGGTCATCGAGGTTTTATAGATCGTCAAAGTCTAAATATTTTGAAGCCAGCGATGTGGAAAAACGTGAGGTGGTGGCGATATTCAATGGTTGCAGGAGTAGTGGTTTCTGTTGCATTAGCTCTTATTTGTTTTGTTCTGTTGTTGTTATTGTTGTTCTTTTTTCTTTTACTTATTTATTTGTTTGTCTGTTTGTGTTTTACTGGTTTTTGGTGGTATTTATTGGCCACTAGTGATGTCACTGCCCACCAACGGTCTAGTGAAGTCGCTGGTGAATTTTTGTATTCACACACTAACACATTACTACTAGGCTAATAGTATATCTGCTAGTCGTTGGCGGTCCAGCAAAGTTACCGGTGAATTTTTACATTTATACGTTAATACATTATTACCAAGTCAATACTGTACTTCCTGATTGCCTGTAAATTTTTGTATTTATATTTTAATATAGTATCAATAAGTTAATACTATATTTCCCTACGATTGGTGGTATGGTGAAGTCGCTTATGAATTTTTATACTTACAACTTAATACAAAATTACCAAGTTAATACTGTATTTCTCATTCGTCAATGATTTGGTGAAGTTTTTAGTGAATTTTTATATTTATATGTTAACATAGTATTGCCAGGTTCATAATGTATTTCTCGGTTGTTGGTAGTTCGGCGAAGTCACTAGTAAATTTTTGTATTTACTCGTGAATACAGTACTACCAAGTTAATATTGTATCTTTCGGCTATCAGAGGTTAGACAAAGTCATTTGTATTTATACATTAATATAGTATTATCAAGTTAATACTGTATTTACCGGCCCTTGGCAATTGAGCGAAGTTGTTAGAATTTTTGTATTTACAAATTAATACAATATTACCATGTTAATCTTGTATTTCTTGGCTGCTGATGATACTAATCATAGGGAATGGTGAATGATTTAGAGGAAAAAGATGTCGGAGTACTTTAGGGTTTTTGTTCTCAATTTCTCATGAGATATTATTTAATTTCTCATGATACTCTATTTACCGGCCCTTGGCAATCGAGCGAAGTTGTTAGAATTTTTGTATTTACAAATTAATACAATATTACCATGTCAATCTTGTATTTCTTGGCTGCCGATGATACTAATCATAGGGAATGGTGAATGATTTAGAGGAAAAAGATGTCGAAGTACTTTAGGGTTTTTGTTCTCAATTTCTCATGAGATATTATTTAATTTCTCATGATATGCTATTTACTATATATTTTTAAACTATATGATAGTATTTACTAATTTCTCATGATATACTATTAAATACACATTTTCAAACTATGTGATATTATTTACTAAATTGTAACCTAAATATGTTATTTTGCTCTTTCTTCCCTTTATAAGGCTTTTTACATATATCTCATAAAAATAAGCCTTTGATTGATTTATGTCACCAAAAATAATAATTGCTGAGAATGTTACGCCATATTATCTATTATATTTAAAAATATCAAATATTCCCTCGAGGTGCTCCATTGTCACTTACTGGTATCCAATATAGTTAATGGCAGGTATTTGGCATTCGCCATGGCTACACAAGATATCCTACACCCACCATGGTTCCCGATCAATATTCCTTATAGTTACTAGTTGGTATTCGCCATGATTGCTAATTGATGTCTCGTATCCACCGCAGTTGCTGCTAGTAATTACTAAGACCAGCGGCACCACGGCCGTCACAGATGTAAGAAAATCGTAAGAATGCACAAAAAAATTCACAAAACCCATAATCACATTAACCAAACCAAAAATCCTAAAAAATCGATAAAAAAGGAAAAAATAAAATGAGAAAACAAAAATTAGATTTTCTCATGTGACAAAAATGATGAAAGGCATCGAGGAAACGAATCTACTCCACTTGTGTGCGCAGTGAGATCGATGTAAAAGATTAAACGCCGTGCAGAAAAGATTTGGACGTAAGGTCGCTGTAACGCGTGAAGAGCTCCAATCTTCCTTTAACGCATAGTCGCCGCAACAAATAGAGGTGAAAAAAGAATTGATCTGGCTGGCATGATGAGCTCCGACCTAATGTGAGCTTCAATTGGTCTTGAATGCAAGGCTACCGCAACAAACATAGGTGGAGGTAAGATTGACAGACAAGCTTTGTATAGGAGAGGAGCTTTAAACTCGCCAGTGGTGTGCGAAGAGGTGGTCTTGTTAGGGGAGTGGGTGAGTTGCAGAAAAGAGCCGCAAGAAGAAGAAGCAGGTGAAAAGAGAGAGAAATAGGAAAAGAAAAAACGGGCCCTAAGCTTGAGGGTAATAATGTTCACACAATAAGATACTTTTGAAGGGTTATAACAAAATTTTAAATAGTTTTTTTCATCTTGGGCATTTTTAATCCCCTAAAGAAATGTGGCACCACTTCTAATTATCTCTTACATATATGCCACTAAAACAAAACTTGGATTTATTTATACCACTAAAAAAAATAATTGCAGAGAATACCATGCCGCATCATCATTTTATATTTGATAATACCAATTATACTCTCAAGGTATTTGACATCCAACATAGTTATAGGTTAATATTCGTCATAGTTATTGGTCGTATCTGGCATTTGCCATGATTACTGACTGAAATCCATCATAGTTAGTGATCGATATCGAGAATCAGAACCGACCAGTACCTACTATGGTTACCATTAGTATCTACACGGTTATCGATTAATAACTGCCAAGACTAATGATACCATGGGTGTCTCTGTCACCAAAAAATCATAAAAATACAAAAATTTACAAGCGTGAATAATCACATCAAATCCTAAAAATAATCAGATTAAAACCAAAAAAAAAGAAAAAAATGTATTCTCTCTCCTCTATGTTGCTCTCAAGCTCATCCACTCTCGTCATCTCCTTCGTCGGCAAAGTTCGAGATCAAATCTAGTTAGAAATCATCCCCACCCATGGAATGGTTCAGGCGATATAGATCAGGTCATGAAATCTCCAAGCTTTCTCCATCGGCGATTTGTTCATGGCAACCACGATCACAGAAGAGACGATATGTTGCAGATCGGTTCGACTCGATGAAGGAGCTTCACGTTGTTGGGGCTACAAATCGACAAGATCATGACAATTGTAGCAGCGGATTGACTTTGTAGTGACACTATAAATCGACATCGATGAAGCGACAAATTTGTTCTATGTAGTGGTTGGAGATTGATGAGTTACTGGATGATGAGACTATGATGATTGTCACTATGGCGGCAAGATCGATTTAAAGGCGATATTTTAGATCAGTGCCGATGAAGGAGTTTCAACTAGAAGAGTAGACACATAGGAATTGAGAGAGAAAGAGGAATTAAGAGGAGAAAGAAAGACAAAGAAAATGAAGAGAGAGGGAAAAGATTAAAAAAAAAACCTACCCAACTTTGAGGGAATTTAAGGATATTTTAGTCTTATCTCACCTACCCACCTATGCCCTACCGGGCCCAACCATAGCCCAACGTCGTCGACGGATCTTTAACAATCTGGTCATGATCTCCGTCGCCACCGCTAGAGCTCCCTCTACCCAAGATCTCCATTGAACCCATCATTGGAGCAATCTTGTCCACTGTCAATGCCCACCCATCAAAGCCTTGCCACCAATTGAAGCCTACCCTCACAGATATCGCATGTAGCCCCCTTTGTGGGATCTTTGTCGATTGCCACTTAACCCATCAAATCTCCATCAATTGCAGCTTCTATCCTTAGAGCATCGTTGCTCGCAACCTTCCAATCTCGGATGTCGTTGTTGTCGGTCCATTGTCATCCGTGTTGAAGAGGGAAAGGACCAAAATAAAAAAAAAAAAACATTTTTTTAGTTTTAATTAACATTCATTAATTAACATTATATTAATGAACATGGTTTTAAAAAAAACACATCATCATATACAACCAAACACGATTTTAAATTAGTGCCAACATATTTTTCAAAATATTCTCATTTTCAAATTTTTGTTAAAAACAAAACCATTTTGAAAACACTACCAAACATAATTCTTCTTACTCTTTTTAGGCTGGAAAAGAATATGCCCCAAACGGATATGATGAGACACTAAAACAGTGCCATGTCTTTAGGCACATGGTGCAACCCAAAATATCAAGGTTGCATCTTAGTTCTGTCGTCTCTAAAGATATGTCTTTCGAATAACTGGTACTTCGATGAGATTTTTCAAACATAAAGGTAATGTCAAACTAAATTACTAAAAAAACATTTTCTCTATTAAAAATTTAACAGTGTGTTTTAAAATATAGTTGGAACCAAAATAACTATAACATATGAAAGCTTTACCTTGTAGTAATTTTTGTCTCACATTGCAGTATTGAGAGTTTTACATTGTAATAATTAAAACTAAACAAGTTATAACTAAGTTGTCAAACAAAACTTAATAAACCTTTTAAAACTTCAATTAGAACAAAAGTTTTAAATTTAAGAACTATAAAATATAAAAATTTTATACTATAATAATTTATTTTAAGTGTCGAAAATTTTATGTTGTTTGTTGGTTGAAACTGGACTTTCATGGCCCAAGAAAGGGTGAAGTTGGTCCACATCAATTGTTAAGCTTCAACACGTGCCAGGCCATTTTTCCCCGCTGACTGCAAATTTAGAGAAGGAAAGAGAGACTTACAAAACAAAGAAAAAGAAAGAAAGAAAGAAATTGAAGCACAAACTTTCATCCTCACTTCCAAATTCTCTCGATTCATTCCTTTTTTCCGCCATTGAAAGAGGAAGGTTTCAACGAAGAGAAAAAGATCCCCAAGAGCAGAAGAAACACTAAGACGCCTGTATTTCGGTGGCGTTCCATATTCAGAATCCCTAGATCTGGTAACGCGAAACCTCCACCGTCCGATCCTTTCCCCACTGGATCCGTTATGCCGGTGGCCGCCTCCGCCATTTACTTCTTGAACCTCCGAGGCGATGTTCTCATCAATCGTCTCTACCGCGACGATGTTGGGTGCGTAATCCCCTCTCTCTCTCTCCTTTTGAGCTCATCGCTGCTATATTAATGGCGAAGAATGAAACAACCCATTAATAATTTTTTTGTTTTCCTTTTAATCTCTGTGTTCGGTGCTTGTTATCGAGTAATTAGGCTTAGATTAGTCTTATCGTGCTTAAATTTGAGTGATGGATTGTCTCAATTTGGCTATTTATATGAAAAGAAAGGTTCTTGAAATGGAAATCCATAGTTGGGTGCTGTGCATTTGGTTGATTTGGTTGAAAATAACTTTTTTTTTGGTTATTATGGATTGAACGGCATGTAGATAACTTATTCCTTAAAAATTTAGAATAAGGATTTGAAGATTAAAATATAAATTCATTTATATGTTCTTTTGTTTTTCCCCGATCGATCGATAACTAGCCCAATACATGTTAATTTCTTATATGTTCCATGTAGAATTAACTGTGTTGGTCAGTATGAGCTGAATCTAATATCAGCCTTTGTCCCGTGATTCCCATCGAGCAGCCTATACTAGTTGAATTAAGGCCGAACTCTGCCGAAGTGCATAACTAAATGGTTTCATGATGTTGCGTAAACGATTTGTGAATTTAGTTTATAATGCGGAACTTTCAATTCTCCCTCTTGCAAAAGTTTCTATTAGTGGAATGCTTGATGACATTGGCAATGATCGAATAATAGCTTGTCTGGTTAGTATTAATAGAAAATGGGAGTTCCACTTCCCACGGTTGGTGCAGAAGTTCAGTACTATTGTTGCAATAATATATGTACATAAGATGGAAGAAGAATATTGTTCCGTCACTTGTCATTGTAATATTTGTCCTAGTCTCCTCTTCTAGTAACAATTCTTCACACATTAGCTTTGTTTTTTTCCCTTTACTTGTGTGGCACTTTGCATAATTGATCTTGTCACTTTTTTCAGGGGAAACATGGTGGATGCTTTTCGGACGCATATAATGCAAACAAAAGAACTTGGTACTTGCCCTGTGCGGCAAATAGGCGGATGCTCTTTCTTTTACATGAGAATAAGCAACGTCTACATTGTGATTGTTGTCAGCAGCAATGCGAATGTAGCTTGTGCGTTCAAGTTTGTTGTTGAGGTTGGAAAAGTGTTATGTTTCATGCTTTGTGGGACAACCTTTTTTTTTTTCCTAATCATGCTCTCAATAACTCATATTGGTACTTTCTGCTTGCAGGCAGTTGCATTATTCAAATCTTATTTCGGTGGTGCTTTTGATGAAGATGCAATTCGCAATAATTTTGTTCTAATTTATGAGCTGTTAGATGGTATGTACCTTTGGGGGAAAAAAGGATTCCAAACTCTTCCAAGTATGCATATGGTTAATTCTCTGGATTGCACATGCACGGAGACACCTAGAATAAACAAACTGTTTTGTATTTTAAAATACGCCAGACAGTATGGGTAAAGAAACTAAAGCAAAGTAACCTTGCTTAAGAGCCAAAAAAGTGCTCACTTTACATAAGAAGTATTTATAGAAGACGATAAACCCTCATAAAACAAAAGAGCGTGTTCTGGTGCATTTTAATTCATGTACTGAGACGATTCTACTGTCCACACTCCTTTCTTATCGATGTACGTCAAAAATACTGCAATGTTCATGTTATGCTCTACACAAGAAAATAACTCCATCAGGGTTTCTTTGTATGGTTCGGCATGACAACTGTTTCACTATGTGCAGTATTCTTAGAATTTTTATTAACCAGAGTTTACATATTTACTTCCATTTTGGATTGATTAAGATTTCCAACTTATTTTTTGTCTTTTTTTTTTCTTTGTTTGGGGCTGGGGGGGCGGGGGGGGTGGTGTGGTTGTTGGTGGTGGGTGGGTCGGGAATGGTTGTATGTGAATGTTTTGTATATATTTATCACGGGAATATCTTCGCTTCTATATATACAGCAAGCGTGTGGATGGCCTATGAAATCATAAGTTGATAATTCAAGGACTTTGGAAGAATGCCCTTAAATGGATTATATATATACCCTTTTATTGCAGAAATTATGGATTTTGGTTACCCTCAAAATCTTTCTCCGGAAATTTTGAAGCTGTACATCACACAAGAAGGAGTGCGATCTCCGTTCTCGTCTAAGGTTAGATCATTATGCATATCATTATTTATGTTGTTGTTGTTGTTGTTGTTTTATTTTTGTCTTTTTTTTTCCCCGAAAAAAGAACTGTATTGATAGTCTTATAAAAAAAAAAATTATTGTGAAGGATGGTCCTCGATTTTTTTCTGTACTGTTTGTATTGTTAATGTCTGATCATTGAAAAGAGATAGATGGTCCTTGATGTTTTTTCTGTATGGTTTGTATCATTAGCGTCTGATCATTTTCTTTTCAATCGTGCATATATATAGCCTACAGATAAGCCTGTCCCTAATGCAACTCTACAAGTTACGGGTGCTGTTGGTTGGCGGAGAGAGGGCCTTGTTTATAAAAAGAATGAGGTGAATTTGAAAATTTCTTGCCTGTCTCTTATATTGACTCTTCTTATTTGTCCAGAATTTGACATTTACTTCTTACAGGTCTTTTTGGATATTGTGGAAAGTGTAAATCTTCTCATGTCTTCAAAAGGTGGGCAATAAATTTTCAAGGTCTTTGACATGAAAGACGTCTATTTTACAATGTCTAATTAGCTATTTTGCGATTACAGGTAGTGTTCTGCGCTGCGATGTAACTGGGAAGATCCTGATGAAGTGCTTTCTCTCTGGAATGCCTGATCTGAAGTTGGGTTTAAATGATAAGATTGGCCTTGAGAAGGAGTCGCAACTTAAATCACGTCCTACCAAAAGGTAGCTATTCTGGAGACTTGTCTTACACACTACAGTTTTGCTATTTATGTATATAATTTTTTCTTGGCTAGCTTCCTTGCATTTGTATTAAGTTACGATGTTGTTTTCACTGTAAAGTCAGAACTTGAACTATTCATCATTCTAGCATTATGCCACAACATGCTTATATAGGATTTAAATTGTTTTTTGTTTTTTCTTCTTTTTCTTGCATAACTGTCAATAAAATTGTCATAATAGAACTACCTAATTAGACATGAGGTTGTCTGATTACATATTTTAATAGTCCCCACTGAACATTCTTTCTTAATTTACAAGGGCGTTGTGGAGATCTTTATAGAAATGCTTTTATATGTTGAAGCTCGTCCAATATGATTAATTCATTATATACGTGACTTTCCAAAGATTTATCACACAAGCCAATTGGACTTAAGATATTATCTGTCCTTCTGTTTGTCCATTTTTTCCCCCTCTTTTCCTCCATCTCTTACTACCATCTTCACTTTTTATGCATTTCCTAAATTTGTTGGAGCGGTTTTGATATTACTTGGTTTTATTATTATTATTATTATTATGATTATTTTAATTCTTTACCTCAGACCAGTAACTAAAAGGAACACAATACATATGTAGCTTTTCCCTTAAACCAGTTTCTAGATTTTTATTTCCATCTGAAAAGTGAATTTTGTTGGTATTATTATGGTTGGAGTTGTCTGGTTCTGTCATTCTGTTCGATTTTCTTTCATTACTTTACTGACAATGATGTATTTTTCAGTGGTAAAACTATTGAGCTTGACGATGTTACCTTCCATCAATGTGTAAACTTGACGAGGTTTAATTCCGAGAAGACTGTTAGTTTTGTACCACCTGATGGGGAATTTGAATTGATGAAGTAAGCTCATTACTATTATTTATTGTAATAGTGTTTAATAGCTTATCTTTGATTTGACGTCTGCACAGAAATATATGTCCTTTGAAACGGGTCTTTACCCTATACGTTCTGCATTGATTCTACACAATTTTTTGGGTGTATTCTCTTTTTGTGTTAAAATGTATGCCCAGGGATAATACGCCTAACAATGAGAGGTCCTCGTTTAGAGAGCGTGTATGCATGAGAAGGCACTATTTCCTTACTCCACATAATTATAATATAGCTTTGATATATTATGATATCGAAAGAAAAAATAAATCTGTGAATAATTAAGCCATAACTCTTTAGGTTCCTGCCTCCAAGGGATTGGGTGGGTTTCCGGAGGAAGAAAAAAGAATTAAGATCCGGAACATTTTACTAGTTGTAGGGGTGTGTATGACCTTTACTAAACTTCTTAAAGATGTTACTTCTTTTATTCATCAGTACTGCCAACATGCCCCAATTAGCTTGAAGAACTCGTCATTTTGTCCTATGGGCCTCTTCTAGATTGCATTCTTTTCTTTCTTCTTGATATAACTCCAAAGTCTCGTAGATAAGACTTATGACAATTGTTTCTACTTTTCCTCGTAGATAAGACTTATGATAATTGTTTCTACTTTTTCTTTCTCACAGCCTGATATTGTTTTCTTGCAACGGGACATAAATTCTTCTAATGTACCCTTTTATATCGCCTGATGCTGCTTATTTTTTTGTTTATTTTATTTAATATGATCCATTTTTGTTTGCCCGTAGGTACCGTATCACTGAGGGCGTAAATCTTCCTTTCCGCGTGCTGCCTACTATTAAGGAACTTGGTAGAACACGCATGGAAGTAAATGTGAAGGTTTGTGACTGTGCATTTATTATGTTTGTATTTTTTTTCCTCATTCTTACATTAACTCATATATAGTAATCTTCAGGTGAAGAGTGTCTTTGGTGCCAAAATGTTTGCACTTGGGGTCGTCATTAAAATCCCTGTGCCGAAACAAACGGCTAAAACAAGCTTTCAAATTACATCTGGTCGAGCAAAATATAATGCTGCTATTGATTGCTTAGTTTGGAAGTGAGTGTTTTGTTTCTGTTGCAGTTTCCTTCTATGTTTTTTGCCCAAGAGGTTTTAGAAGTTAGAACTTAAACATCCATTTAGTGTTTGCTATTATATTCCATAAATTTACAGCTGCAATGAGTAAATAGATGAACCCTCTTTCCAACTCAGAAATGCATAATATTTTAGTTGCACACACTTCTCCCCCACCCACCCATTTAGTTGTGGCTTTCATTCCATTTATTGTGCTGCTCATCTTTGTCTACTATTTGCTATCCTTGGCTATCACTTCACTTATATTCTTGGAACTTTCTAGGATAAGGAAATTTCCTGGACAAACTGAGCCAACAATGAGTGCAGAGGTCGAGCTGATTTCCACAATGGCAGAAAAGAAGTCATGGACAAGGCCACCAATTCAAATGGAGTTTCAGGTGCCTGATTGTTATTTACTCCAAAACCTTTATGCAAATGGATGGAAATTACCCTTTTTTTAGCAGACAGGTTTATATATTACGAAACGACTGACCAACTTTTATCAAATTTATGTTGTTCGTGCTCTATATGTTATATATAGCTTCCCCTGTTGCGCGTTACTTGTTCATCCTACCAAATGTTTACTGGGGACTCACATTCTCAATAATTATAGTTAGGAGAGAATGCTAATCTTTTAAAGGTCTTGAAAGAAGTGCTAAGGAAGTTTTAAATGGCTCATCTAGTTAGTTTTATATTATTTTTAGTTTTACGTGAGGTCCAATGGAATTCTGAAAATCCTCTTCATGTCATAAGAATCAGGTTTTGTATTATACACGTACGAGTTAATGATTCCATTATGCTGTGGTTATTTAGTAAACCATGGTGAGAACTAGAGTCAAGTGATATGAAGTTGTGAACTATGTGTGGATACTTTTGTTTGCATACATGTCTAGAAAATCTCATTCATTTCCTCATTTGAGGAAGATGATTGACTGGTTTGAATGTTGTTTATACAGGTTCCAATGTTTACAGCATCTGGTCTACGCGTCCGTTTCCTCAAGGTAAGTTGCGGACAGTGTCAATAAATTGTAGTCATTGTTTAAATAGAAAAGTGTAGCATTCAACTTTTCGCTTGCTGTAGGTGTGGGAGAAGAGTGGATACAACACAGTTGAGTGGGTTCGCTACATCACGAAAGCTGGTTCATACGAAATTAGGTGCTAAAATATTTGGATTGCGGTTGCCAGGCTCGAGATACCTGAGGTTGGAGAGATATATTTGATTGGTACTCAATCGGAAAATTGTTGCAAGACTTTGCCTTGTTAGCAATATAAAACCATTAGGCTTTTTTTTTTTCAATTGGTCAATGGTTATAGTGTTATGTTGATATGATTGTTTGTGCAATTTGTGCTGTTACCTCTGTTTGATATGTTGTTGTAAATGCTTGCTCCTTTTTTCTCTTACAATTGGTGATATGACATTTTTTCTTTCCTTTTTGAGATTGATATCATGCTTTGCATTTAGCCGAAAACTCTGTTTTGTAGCCAAATTGTGAGTGAAGAATGCCTTAAATGGTTTTCCGACAGTTTTCTGCTGGCAAGCACTTCTAGTAAACGATGTTTTCACACGTGTGTTTGATTCTTCTCATTCAATCACCGGAAGTTAATCACTCTTTGGCGTCTGCCCTGTTTGGTATTGGTTTGTGGTGTTTTTGAAAATACTTCTTCACGTGTTTAGAGGTACAAAAACAAGAACGTTTTCTTAACCAAATGTTTTGAAAACGAGAATGGGAACAAAGAATTCTGGGACTGGTTTTTATCAAGGACATAGAAAATGGTTGAAAGTGTCGTCTTTTCTGCTCTCATTTACAAGGTTATATTCAATACAGGATTTTAGAGACACACCCAAACAGGAAATACAAACAACTTTTTAACCATTTTTCTATTTCTTTAACAAAATAACGGTAAAGTGCAAATTGCAATCATGTTTTCAAATAACGACAATGCAACAGCGTCTGGTGTACGAGAAAGACAATGTTTGTTAACCGGTCATCCAATTTGGAAATTTGTGTGTTTCTAAACATTAGGCAATAAACTTTTTTTTTTCTTTGACTACTGTGCGAATTGACGTTAAAAACCCAAGTCAGTCACCTTTTTCTTTTCCTTTGATAGAGCGTTTAACCATTCTTATTTATCTAGACAAATTTCACGTTTTCTCCATGAATTATAGGCCTTGTTACAAAATTTCTCTCGAACTTTAATTTTAGCTTCTTTTCCCCAAGCTTAAGAACCTTTGCAAATTTTCCCATTTATTAAATTGTTGACGGAAAATATCACTTGAAATGCAAAATCCCTTTAGACTATAGGCTTTGTATTGTGTCCGACTTTCAAAATGTAACATTATTTACGTTTGGACTGCAAAAGATTAGCAAAAGAACTTATTATGATAAGTTTTTTTAAAAACAAAAATGACGTGTAATACAAATAATTAGGGTTGTTGAATAGCTTAATGAACAATTACTCTTATTAGTTTCTGTTTGTGCAGTCACACAGATGCGATTAGGCAGGAGTTGTCATTTTTCTTCCATGCCTCTCAACAATTTTATGTTTTGCTTGACCTAAGGAACTTTGATGGCTCATCAACGAGGGGAGCAAAGTAGCAGAAGTAGGAAGCTTCCGATGTCCAATTGGATATTACCAAAAACCATTTATATATATTTGCCCGCAAATTACGATTAACAAATAAAAATAAATGCTAATATTGATTACAGATTTTAATCCTTTTGAAGGCCGTTTTCAACCCATTACTCCATTTTAAAGTTGATCTATCTTCGAAATAGAGTAATTTCACATTTGGCATGAAGTTCATCTCCAACCCATCTAATCCAAACTTTACTTTAAAAGAAATATTATGTGTATATTCTGTTTTTTTATATCCCAAAAATTAATCCATTTCACTAATTTGCACATGTGTATTACTAACATATTAATGTAATAAAATATTCGTTATGTTACTAACTCGTATAGTGAATTAATATTATCAATTAAACATGAATTTCATCAATTAAACATGAAGTTACATAAACCAAAAAAAAAAAAAAATGACAACCAAACATTATATTTTAATAATGAAAGATCAACACACAAAAATCTCCAAATGTTGTTTATTCATTTGAATTAGTATACCACCGGATTACTAATCTAACATTGTTTTTTATGTGATATTTTGTCGTTGTAAGAACACAAAGATCTCTAAATGTGATTTATTCACTTGAATTAGTATACCACTGGATTACTAATCTATTGTTATTTTTTATGTTATATTTTGTCGTTGTAAGTTTATTTTAATATTAGTGTAAGTTATATTAGTTTAATATTGTGTAAACATTATTAAAGTTTTTTTTTTAATTCCAAATTTTAGAATTATGCAATTTTAATTTTTGTAATTATAATTCCTTTTCAAATATTTAAATTAAACCAAAATCATAAAAATTAAAAATAAATAAACTTTGGTCAAAATTAAGAATTAGATAAAATCATTTAATCATGATAAATAAATAGGTCGGCGAAGGCACAATATAAAGCATGTTTGGGCCCAACTTAAACGAGCTGAGCTAGGCCTACATATTTGACATCTCTAAAGAGAGATGTAACCTTAATTTAGGGTTTTGCTCTATAAGTAAAAGAATTAAGGAACGAAATGGACACTCAACCCCTTAAGGAACATAATACCTCATTTTTCATCAACAATTTTTTTTTTCAAGTAAGATATTATTCAAACAAAGTGAAATATAAATGCGACTAACCCAAAAATACAAGACATGACAATCAATAAAGATTAAGACCATCAAAACAAATCACAGTCAAGCCAAAGGGCGAAAATGTACGTTAGAGGTCCAAATATAAGGGAAGCACCTCAGCACACAAACAATGAGCACAAATTACACACTTTAAATAGGCCGTTAACAGTCGATGGAAAACATTCGAATAAATATGGGCCACGACAATATAGCACGAAGGACACAACCACAATGCAAATATACCAAACATCATAAAGAACATGCTCTTGCGGGAGAGACACATAGAAAACAACTGGAAAATGAGGATACACCTCCGTTATTACATTAAAAAGTCAAAACAACCAAAAAAAAAAAAAAAAACCACCACCATAGAAGCGAAAAACACCATGCCTTTATTAAAAAAAGAAAATCTAAACAAAACTGAGACAAAGCACAAACTAATAAAGCAATAATGCCTATAGCCCATACTAAACGATTGACAGGGTCAACCCCCACCAACCATGACCTTAGCCAAGGACCGTTACGAGGACACTAACCACAAATAGCCAAACTCTCCCAACCACAACCGTCACACCCCCTAACGAAGAAGCCCGACCAAACCCAAAAGTCACCAGAACCAAACACCAGAGCCTGTAGCAACCACCGACATCAGCAGAGGAGATGAACAACGACCACCCAAAAAACCAAGATCAATCATCACCCCCCCAACCACATAGCACCAGATCCACCCACCCTAGACATTGCCACCACGAGCCAACGCTAAGCCCTCTCCTTTGCTACAAAACCTCGAGGTGACAACCCCTACATGCTCCCAACATGCCAACACATCACTTCACCAAACAATAGCTATCCTAACCACCATAGTCACCAAGCCATGCCCCCTCTCATGGGCTGAAGACCAAGTGACCAACTCAGGGCCAACATCGACATCCAGCCCCAACGAGAGGGGTGACACAAAAAAATGGAAGAAAACCCTAGCAAAAGGTACTAGAGAGAAAAATGAGGGGGGTTTTTTTGGAGGGTAGTGTTTTTTGGTCAACAATTTAACAAAATGGAAAATTTGCAAGAGTTTTAAAACTATGGAGACACATTATCACAAGGCCTATAGTCGAGATGAAGTTTTGCATTTCACCTGATATTTTCCGTCAATAATTTAGCGGAAGAAAGAATTTACAAGAGTTTTGAAGTTATAGTGGACAACAAGCTAAAATGGAAGTTCGAGGGTATCTTATGACAAAGCTTATAATTTGATTTTGCAATTTACCTTGTATTCTTCATCATTAATTTAAGGAAAGAAAGAAATTTGCAAGAGTTTTGGAATTATGGTGGAAAACAAGCTAAAATGGAAGTTCATGTGTATCTTACGACAAGGCTTATAATTCCATTTTGCATTTTACCTTATATGTTCCATCATTGATTTAACAGGATAAAGAAATATGCAAGAGTTTTGGAATTATGGTGGAAAACAAGCTAAAATTGAAGTTGAAAGTATCTCATGACAAAGCTTATAATTCAGGGGAAAAAAAAAAAACTTATCTATTTTAGATTACGTTTATCAACACAATTAGAACAAAAAATAATAATTTTGTCATAGTATATAAAAGGTTTAGATTATAACTTATTTTTATTTGACGCTGTAACATATAAAAATTTTATATTGTAATAATTATAACCATATTTTTCATTCCACCTTGCCAAACTAACCCTCCAAAAGAAACACCGAGTTGATACACAAACAGAGGCAATACACGATATAATTGGGAAAAAAGAAAAAAGAAAGAAAACGTCGCAGCATCAAATTGTGTGCTTTCCCCTCTACAGCTGCACTTTTAAATATCGACTTCGAAAAGCCCAGAAACTAAAAGATATGTAACTCAAAAAAAGCCATATTAAAAATCAAATTAAAAGACAAATACAAAAGTACAAAACTTTGTTGCCGGAATCAAGCTTGTGTCGTCGGCGTTCGTAGTTCTTTGGCGGCAGCGGCGGCGGCGTAGGAGGAGGAGGAGGAGATAAATGGGGTTGTTGAGGAGGATAGCAGGATTTCTAGGGTTTTCGAAGGACGACGGTCACGAAGTCAAGGACGAAGACGACGAAGATCACCACGACGACGCTAATACTGTAGCTTCGCAAGCTCGGAATCGCGTCCATCTCAAGCCCCGTAAGGGCATCAGCGTTCCCGTCCCGGTCGCCGTCGACCGATCCCCTCCTGGCCCCGTTCTCGCTCCTTGTAATTCCGGCGATGGCGGTCTTCAGGTTCGTTTCTGTTTCTCTTTCAACCTCTCGTCTTCCTTTACATTCTGTTCAATTCGCGTGTTTGAATTAACCTAAATTGTTGAATCTGTGATTTCAATTTCTATGAGATGAGATCCGATCATTGCTTTAACTACTTAGCTATTTCGTATAATGCTTCTAGGGCTTTAATCATTGATGTTTATCTTCGAAATTGATTTACTTACGGTTTGGACTATCAGATTTTTTTTCTTCCGTCGAAATTCAAGAGTCAACTTTTTAAGCTTTGGTTTGAAACTTTGAACTCCCACTGCTTTTCCAACAATTATAGGTTTTGAGTTCTGAATGAAATCTGTGATGTTGGAATCCATTTGAACTTAATTTCTAGGTCTTTGGTCTGTCATTCATTGGTTTAGAAATAGAAGAAAAAAGAAATGTGATTAAAATATATGAACAGCAGAACCGTAGTCTTTCCATTTGTGCTTTTTATTCCTCGGTATGTTTTTGGAGAATTGGTTCAAACTAATTGTTTTGAACTCAAATAGTTTAAAGCTCTCTATTGCTACAGTATTTTCAAGGTCCCTAAACAATTCTATTGCCCTTTTCTTTTATTCTTTGTGCAATCCATTTTAGATCATTTAGTGACGATGCGAAAGGAAATCTGAAGGTAAATTAGGATGAGTAAATCTAATCCATACACTAAATAATCGACACTACCTTGATGCCACACATGGAATTTTAAGAGTTTTATTCCATTACAACTTACTCAGATTTGTTAAGGTGGAGTATTTTATACATGGATTTTTTTCTTCCTTTTTTTTGGAAAATATGGATTCTTCATCTTTGATCTTTAATTTTGAAGTTTGGCCTGCTTTTTTGTTGTTTATTTATTTATTTGTTTTTTAATGTTTTCGCCTGGCAAGTTGCTTTTGAAATTGTGCCCAATTCATGTTTTACATGGATGTTTGTGTTTTCATGTAGCTGTCTTAAGTTGATCTCTCTTGTAGTTTAATGCTCCTCTCTCTTTCCTTGATGAAACAAAGAGAAAATGAGAGGGTTGAATGAAGATTCCTTCATAATTAAAGGTTGTAATAGTGCTTATTTTGAACAAAGAGCTTCATTTATTATCAACATGACACCAAAGACAAGTAGATAAAATTAAAACTCCCATCTCTGTGGTGTCTTCTTCTTGCATTTCCTGTATTCACTGGGGCATTAGTTTATCTTTTTCTTTCATCGTTAGGGCAGTAGTTTATTAAGCATCATTCTATCATATTCTTGTGTGCATTAAGGCATAAAAAATGCTGGTTAATTGCTGTCATCCTTAATTCTTTCACAAGAATGTTTTGTTCGGGGTAAATATTACTCCTTAAGTCTTTCACAAGAATGTTTTGTTCAGGGTAAAAATTACTTGACTGGTATTGAATATCAATGACAATATTAATTCTATTCCGTTTGCCATATGGTTAATATTTTCTTTCTTTTGTTTCTCTTTCCCCTTTTTTCTTTTCATTTTATTTGTCATAATCTGTTCTTTGGCTGCAAGCCCAGAGTTTTCTTTTTATTATTATTTTTAATATCATTCTCATATTTTTTAAGACTATCCTCTTCTTTTTAGTCTGATTGGGGGATTTTTTTAATTGGCTAAATTTACCATTTGATCACTGCTGAGGTTAAAAGCTGCCATTTCTTTTATGGTTTCAGTACGAAAATATCATTGAACTATTCTGCAGTCAAGTGCACAATGCCTATTCTAAAAATTCACAATATTTATAAATATATTGCATGTAAAATACTTTTTGTTTTCTCTACAAGCCAACGTAATGAACTAGGTTTGGAACTTGGAAGGTCATAAAAACTGAAACTGTATTGATTGATTTGCTATTACTTGCAAGCTTTTACATCATTGTCTTGTGGTGGAAAAAGTTGAACTGATGTCTTATTGGTGAGAACCTTTGGTATGCTGCACTTTTAGGAGACAAGATTGGAAGAGAAATGCCTTATGAATACGGAATACCTTCCATGTTTCATTTGTGAAGTTTCAGCATTTAAAACCCAATTTCAGTTATCATTATGGGCAGTAATTGTAGTTGCTGCTGGTATTGTTTTTTGTTATTATTGTGATGCACAATTTAAATATGACTTATAATGTGGATACTGGTCATCTTCTAAGAATTGATTGTCTACTTTTCTAGACCTGCTTTCACTTCCCATTTTTCTCTAGAAAAGCGCTCGTCTTCAGACCACATGTTGCTCGAGCTGAATTGGGCATTTTCTTTTCCTTTCTGCATTCAGGGTTTGAGATGGTATGCAAAGCGACTAAGGGTGGACGAAGACGGAGATGTTGCTGATGAGTTCTTTGATGAAGTCCGTCTTGAAACACTGATTGCTGCAGAAAACGATAGGAAGCCATTTCCAAGGTTCCAAGTAAAATACAGCGCAAGACCGGCTAAGGTTAAGAAACAGGTTATTTTGCAGGATGGCAGAATCCAACAGTGCGTGGAACACCAAGGCAGGCTTCAATGGGTATAACAACTATTTGACAACACATTTATTGGACCTTGGATTTCGGGTTTTGGGATTCAAAACTCTAGCACGAGCATGATGCCCGTTTACCAATTTGTTCTTCACAATGGCACACTGTGGTCTGCACTATGTTTGTGCTTGCTGGTACAAGTTCTGGGGCAGAACTTCATGACCTTATTGTATCATCAAATATTATATTGTTAAGGTTGATAAGGTTTGTTTTTTTTTTTTTTTTTTTTCCTGGAAGTGGTTGACTCCTTTTCGAGGATCTTTGGTTGTACCTTTAGCTGCTCCGCGTGAATCTTATGATTGTATGTAATCCATTTTATTTCGTACACTGATATAATAATTGTGTTATAGATTCTAATTCCTGCTGATGTTAAACTGTTTTTTATGCGACTTTCTACTGTTTTGATGCATTCAGAAGTTACACGTGGAAACAACTGATTACTTCTACTCGTTTCTTAACTAAGATTATTTTCTTTTTCTTTTTCTTTTTTTTTTTTGAAAGTATTTGAGTTATAACCGTTATTAACAAAACAGTAGAAAGTATGACCTAATTTTTAAAAAATAGACTAGATCCACACAGTTTAATACACAATTTCAGCAGTTTTGTGGGCAGCGAAATTATAATTTCAATTGAGTTTTCGATGAGTATTGGATACCATAAAGAGGCCCCAAAACCAGTCTTTTATGTCAAATTCAACCTTTCCCCAACCACACTTCCTTTTCGAATAAAGTCCAAGTTCTCTATCACATCATAAGTAGAAAACCGCCGGTCATGATGAACTTAGATTTGGTCAAAAAACCAAGATGCAAAACTGATAGAAAATCCGATAACGATCAGAAACCTACAAGTAGGTATTCTACCATAAAAATCTCAAAATACAAAAGACACAGGCAAGACATTATAAGAAATTTATCCCAAGAAATTGATGGCCTGGGCTGGTCCAGAAACACAAACTAAAACTATCTTTTACTGAAAACAGGAAAAAAATACATTTAAGATTTGCATTAAGAGAGTTTTAGGCTTTATACAGAGCCCCTAATAAATTACAAACGCTTGTTGTGATGAAGTTGGGTGCCCAAGGGGTAAGTTGGCGCGGTGGCCCCAGCCATTGGATTGGTTGTTCCAAACAGGCTGGTGGGGGTGGTGGTGGCCAAGTGTCCCAAGCACAGGCTCATTCTGCCCATAAACCGGGGCGGCAGTGGCAGTGAAGCCGTGAAGAGGAGGGTCGTGGTGGCAGGCAAGATGGTGACGAAGATGGGCTTGCTTGTGGCTTAACTTCTAAGCTCCATGCCACGCCTTGACCACATGCAGCTCCTTCTTGGCTTCGGCTTCCTTGGCCTTTCTCCGCTCTTCTGCTATCGTTTTCTCTTCCTCTGTCCTCGCCGCTGCTTTCTCCAACTGAAAAACATAACAGTCACAAGACAAATCACGAACACAGTCAGGCTCACACACACGCATATATACAACTATATATAATAATCATGATATAGTACAAGTGATAGATCACTATAAACCTTTTCTTCAACTTTGGCTTTGTAAATTTCTACTTGCTCTTTGGCAGCACTAGCCATGTTGCTGATCTTCTCCTTTGCAGAATGCTTTTTTTTTTTTTTTTTGGGAAAATGTTGTCTGGTAATACAAGGATCAATTAATAACGTGTTCGCTCCCAGCTTATATGGGGAAAACTGAGACGCAGATTGTTACGATTCCTCCATGTTCGAAAGACCAGCGAATTAATGAAAACAACAAGAAACAGACGAGAAATAAGAAAGCTTAACACACCAGGGATGAACTTTGCATTGATTTTGTAACACTCAACAATATAATTTTCTCAAGCTTATTTGTCACCCCTTGAGATGATCTCTTGGTTTTTTCCCCAATACAAAGAAAACTCCCCCCTGCCTCTCTTGCTTTCTCTGACTGAATTAACAAGAATATTAATTCTCTTCTTATATCTAAAAACTAACTAAAAACAGAAAGAAAGACAATCTTGATCTTGTGCACGCGTGTCCACTAGACTCCACTTTGCTGGTTCACTATGCTTATTCCACGTCACCAGTTCAAATAACAACCATTTAACTGACAAATTCTCCACCTGGTTGTTGATTTGGACTTTACAGCACCTTGACCAAGCTCAGCTAGTTTCACGTATGTTCAAGATTTCTAAACAATGCTCGAACTTTGGTGACAATAGAGCTTTTGTAATCATATCAGCAAGATTCTCTTCGGTTGAAATCTTCTCTAATTCAACTTCTCCTGAGGCAATGATTTCTCTTATGAAATAGAGCCTCACATCGATGTGTTTTGTTCTCTCATGACACATATGATTCTTTGCCTGATGTATTGTACTCTGGCTATCGCAGTAGACCTTAGCTGTCACTTGTGAAACTTCCATCTTAGCTGTAATTCCCTTTAATCACTTAGCTTCCTTCATGGCTTCTGTCAATGTCATGAATTCAGCCTCAGTAGTTGAAAGAGAAACCACATGTTGAAGATTAGCTTTCTAGCTAACAACATTTCCACACACCATAAACACATAACCTGTGAGAGACCTCCTGTTATCAATGTAGCTTGCATAATCCGAGTCTACGTACCCCTTTACTATTCCTTGATCACACACGTCCTTACTAAACATCAAACCAACTCCAATTGACCCCTTAAGATATCTAAACACCCATTTCACTGCTTCCCAGTGCGGTTTACCAGGGTTTGCCATATATCTACTTACTATACTCATGCATATGCAAGATCAAGACAGGTACAAATCATTGCATACATCATGCTTCCCACGGCACTAGCATATGGCACCTTTGCCATGCAAGCAGCTTCCTCTTCATCACTTGGAGAATTTGCTTGTGACAGCCTGACATGCTGCCGCAGTGGAGTCACTGGCTTACAGGACTCAATGCCAAACCTTTTCAAAATTTTCTTTAAATAAACCTTCTGAGTGATTAACAAAGTTCCAACCTGCCTGTTTCTAATTATCTCCATTCCTTGAATCCTTCTAGCAGGTCCCATATCTTTAGTTTCAAAGTCTTCTCTCAGCTGCTGCTTTACTTTCTCAATCTATACAATGCTTTTACAAACCAAGAGCATGTCATCCACATACAAGAGCGTTGAATGAAGGAATATATGGGTCAAGTGGGAGAATGTTAAGATTTTCTATATAAAATAAAATAATCATTTTTTATTTTATTTTTTAAATTGTGGCCCATAATTTTATCGATTTAGAAGCGGTTATGATAATTCTCATAACCCTTTTTGGTAACTACTCATGGTTTTACATATTTAAAAATAAACTTTGTGATGGACAGAGAAGAGAAAATAAATACAATTTTTTGCAAGATACATTTAGGTCTCCTAAGCCTATAATCTTACTTCAGAAAAATACACCATCGATTAAAGATTACTAAGATTTAAAAAAGCACTCAAACCCGAAAACAAAGAAAAACACTTTCACCCTTCAACAGACTGCAATGGCTAGAGGCAATTATTTTCACGCATTTGATCTAAATACTATTTGAATATTAAAATATGTTTAGATCGTGTAATTTATCTTACACTTTGAGGCCGCTTGTGCTGCTGATAAAACCAATGGTACGATTATTGATGCCATAACGGAATCCTTTCCTCCGGTCTAAGCTGTCCTTGATGAAGCTTCCTCTGCGTTATGTGCCTTAAAATTTAAAACTAGCCATCATCAAGATTCAAGAATTGGAATCGTTGAATTTTTGTGGGGGTAGTTGACGAATTTGTTGACACTCCATGGATCGATCGCAACAAAACTCACCCACTAGAGTTGGCCCGAATGGTGCTCAAGTCTTTGTCTAGTGCTTTTGGTTTCTTTTGTCAACCATGATTGTCATTTTCGTGCTCACAATCTTGCTAAGAGGGCTTTGTACTGTAATTAAACTGGTCCTGTTCCATTAGAGTCAGTTCCCCTTCTTTCTCGCAGACCATAACGCTTGGATTCCATTAGGCCCCTTCTTTTTGTTTGCTTTGAATAATTTTAAAGCCTGTGTAGTAAAGTTGGAAATAACCAATATTTTAGTTAGAAAAAATGTAAAATAATGTCTGTAGTTCTAACAAATTATTTTAATCACTATATTAATTATTCTATTAGTTTTAGATAATATATATATATATATATATATATCAATACAAATATAAAAAAAATCCAAAAAAAGCTTTTCCGAGAGCTTTTCCCATCCTCTCTTCTTTTGTCATACAACAGCTTTTTTTTCGGATGAGTCTCTGGTGGATAATGAACAGGTTAAAACTAATTTTTTAGTTATTATAAAATATAAAACGATTAAAATAAAAAATAAAAAAATTATTACAGATTAAAATTTTTATATATTTTAACTTGTTACTTTTACTTATACTTGTCAAATGGCCTGTAAATATATAAATTATTCTTCGTAACGAATAATTGGATGGCTAGGATTTTATGCACCAACCGTCGGGCCCACTAACAATCCTATGTAAGAGTGTTGGGTTACACTGGTTTTTTTTCCCCAACACTTTAAAACAAACAAATCTGGATTTGCCCATGGATGGTATTCTACCTGAACCCATCTTTTTTTTCTCAATATTTTAAACAATCAAACCAAACAATCTCTTCAAAATCTGAACACATTAACAAAAATACAAATAAACCATGAAAAATTAAAAACCAGATCTAGAACAGGGAAAAACAAACCATGAACAAGAAAAGGACCCAAATTCTAAAAAGAAGAAGGAAAATCTATTTCATTCATTAAAAAAAATCTAATTACAACTAACATCAAACTAATTACACAAATTACTTTCACAAAATCACCTTTTTCTTCTTGTGTTTTTTTTCAAATGGAAAAAAATTTCCTTCCTCTTTAGAAATAGAACAACAAAAAGGTTGTTCTGTTCGACGACGGAAATTTCTATTTTTCAACAAAAAGCAGTGCGTGACAATGACGGCGACGGTGGTGGTTCCGTCTCCGGCTGCGACGTCCTGAGACTCGAAGGGCTCAACAAGTATATCGGCGGTGGGCTGGAGGATCTCCATGCATTTGAGGATGGTTGCGCCGTCGTTGGTGTTAGAGAAGAATCTCAGCATTGATTGTCATTTGTTACTAAAGTAGTTGTAGACGGTTAGTCGGTTAGATTAGTTTAATGATCATGACATGTGGCATTCACATATTGGGCTTATCTTAAGTCTGTTACAAATTGAAGAATGTATTTAAGCACAAAGATCTGTACACATTGAATTCAATAATAGACAAGAAAAATCAGTTCACGCAAAACACATTTTCTCTTCTTCCTCTGTACTTTCTTTTCTTCCTTCGAGAAAGTTCAATCATGGCATTAGAGCAGGGACGATCTGAAACCACCATAGCTGAATCATCATCGCCTTCTTCAAAATTCAACATCGTGCACTTTAGCCAACCAATCTCGGTTCGACTTGATAACTCCAATTTTCTTTTGTGGAGAAAGTTGGCTCTCTCGACAATCAAGGGCCACAAACTACTGGATTTTGTCTCTGGAGATCGCTCACCTCCATTGAAGTTTCTTCAACCTGCAGATGAAGCGATGGGAGTGGTGAATCCTGCATATGTGGATTAGGAACAACAAGATCAGTTGCTTGTTTCTTGGCTGATGTCTTCCATGACAGAAGCTGTTCTATCGAGAATCGTTGATTGTGAGACCTCTGCACAAATATGGAACACTCTCAATGTGTATTTTGCGTCTCAAGTACGTACTAAAATTACTCAGTATAAGACTGAATTGAAGGTGGTCAGGAAAGATTCTTTGACTATGGATGAATATATGTTACGGATTCGTCACTGTGTGAGTTTACTAAGTCTAGTTGGAAATTCACTTTCTAGAAAAGAACATATTGATGCAATCTTTGAGGGACTTTCATCAGAGTATGATGTCTTTGTTCTTTCTATTGAAACACGAAATAATGACTACTCAGTTGAAGAAATCGAGTCATTATTGCTTGCTCATGAGGCTTGTCTTGACAAACATCATGCTAATCTTGATTCTACTCAAGTACATTTAGCGGCTTCCTCCGCAACTAATTCTACATCAAGACCATAATTTAGGCCCTCTTCTTCTGGTTTTAACTCAAGACGTGGCCATGCTGGTCATGGTTCAAATTCTGGTTTTACCTTCCATGGTCATGGTTCAGGTAGGAGTTCTCAATCACCACAGGGGAGGTATGGAGGTCGTTCTGGTGGTGGTCGTTGGAATAGTAATAAAATACAGTGTCAACTTTGTGGACGAATGGGGCATGTTGTCTTTGATTGCTTCTACAGGTTCAATCAATCTTTCACAGGGCCATCACATTTCTATCAACAGTCATTCTCAAGTCATAATCAAGCCACACGAGCACCTGCTCAAGCAATGTTTGCTACTCCAACTACAATATCAGATTCAACCTGGTACATGGGCTCCACACCCCAAATGCCTCCTGATACTTTAACTGATTCTGCATGGTATCCTGATTCAAGAGCTTCTCATCATGTGACATCTGATGAAAAGAACCTACTTAACATGACAAACTACTGTGGTCCAGAAAAAGTTCAAGTTGTTAATGGTATGGGACTCTCTATTAAACATGTTGGTCAATTTGACTTTATTTCCCCATATTCCTCGACAATCTTATCATTAAAGCACCTGTTACATGTGCCTAAAATTACAAAGAACTTACTTAGTGTTTCTAAGTTTGCTAGTGATAATAATGTCTTCTTTGAATTTCATGCTCATCACTGTTTTGTCAAGGATCAGGCTACCAAAACTGTGCTACTGGAGGGCCAACCTAAGAATGGACTTTACGTCTTTGATCACAATCAAATAAAGTCTCCCTCTTTCACTTCATCACTTCATCAATCTTCACACTTCCCTGGTGAATCAGTTACAGCCTTTCCCAATTCTAATATTGTTACTAGTTCATTTGCACACAATGTACAAACTTTGGTACCTAGCATTACTAATGTTCCTTGCTCTACTTTTGAGTTGTGGTATAATAGACTTGGCCATCCTTCTAAACGCATTGTAAGGCATATTCTCTCTGATTGTAATATCTCTCATAGAAATAAAAATGCCTTTACATTCTATGATGCATGTTGCCAAGGCAAAAGTCATAAGTCTCCTTTTTCACTTTCCCAATCTGCATACCATGCTCCCTTGGAGTTAATTCATACAGACCTTTGGGGTCCTGCTCATGTCTTATCCTCCAGTGGATATCGATACTACACCGGTTTTATTGATGCCTTTACAAGATTCACTTGGATCTACCTACTCCGAAATAAATCAAATGCTCTCCAAACCTTTGAGCACTTTAAAGCTCAAGTTGAGCTGCAACTTAAGTCCAAAATTATAGCTATACAGTCAGATTGGGGAGGAGAATACATGGCCTTCACTCAATTACTCAACTCACATGGTATCATCCATATAATCTCTTATGCTTATGTTCATGAACAAAATGGTGTTGCTGAACGAAAACATCGACATATTATTGAGAATGGTCTTACTTTGCTGGCTAAGGCATCAATGCCCCTAAAATACTGGGATGAGGCTTACAGAACTGTAGTCTTTTTGTACAACAGACTTCCTAACTCTGTGATCAACTTCAAAACTCCATTTGAAGCCCTCTTTTCAATAAAACCAAATTACTCATCTCTTAAAGTGTTTGGCTGTAAGTGTTTTCTTTTCTTCGACCTTATAACAAACATAAAATGAATTTTCATTCTACAGAATGTACTTTCATTGGTTATAGTCTAAACCAAAAAGGATTCAAATGTCTTGATCCTACAGGGAGAATCTTTGTGTGTCGTGATGTTCATTTTGATGAAACTGTCTTCCCCTTCTCAAAACTTTCTTCCTCTTCTTCATCTTCTCCATCTATCCCATCCACAACAACAACTTCTCCACCTCCTTCAATTCCTATTATTCAAGTCTCCTCTCAATATCCATTACTGCCGAACACTCACAAAGTTTATGACACTGAAATTGGTCAAAATGGTGCAACCTCTACCAAAAATTCTTCATTTCACTCCACATCACCTTATCCTGTTCCATCACAAGATAAACCATTGAGCCAAGCAAAATCTAGCACTAATATCCATCCTATGGAGACAAAAGTGCTAAACGAGGTATTGTTAAGCCCAAGGTTTTTACCATAACTACTGAACCTTCTTCAGTAGAAGAAGCCTTGTCCTTGGAACAGTGAAAGAGTGCTATAACTAATGAGTATCTTGCTCTATAGAGAAATGACACTTGGTCTTTAGTGCCATTGCCTACAGGACAAAAACCAATTGGCTGCAAATGGGTCTTTAAGGTCAAAGAAAATCCTGATGGGACAGTTAACAAATTTAAAGCTCGCTTAGTAGCTAAAGGCTTTAATCGAGTAGCTGGGTTTGACTTTAATGAAACCTTTAGTCCTGTTGTCAAACCTACCACTGTAAGAGTTGTAATAATAGTGGCTTTATCTCGAAGTTGGACAATCAGGCAGTTGGATATAAACAATGCCTTTCTCAATGGAAATCTTCTAGAAGAAGTCTACATGACTTAACCTCAGGGCTTTGAAGATCCTAAACATCATTCTTTGTCTGCAAACTTCACAAGTCATTGTATGGTCTAAAACAAGCACCAAGAGCTTGGTTTAACAAACTCAAGACTGCACTTCTGCAATTAGAGGCTTCACTTTCTCAAACTCAGATCAGTCATTGTTTCTTAGAATCACAGCTCATCACACCTCGTTTATTCTTGTCTATGTTGATGATATTCTTATTACAGGAAGCCATGAGAGTAAAGTCCAAAGTCTAATTGCTAACTTGCATGAGCAATTTGCTTTAAAGGACATGGGAACTGTGACACCTGTTATTCTCTTAACGGGTATTAAGGTAATTAAATTAATTTTTAGTGTGCCAACCAAAAATTTGCTTCATTTAAAATCCATTTCACAATATTTATTTTTATATATTTTTAAATTTTCTAAATTTTCTTATACTTATTTAGTATATTTACTGAAAAGCCTTGGAACTTCTAATAAAGTTTGAAAATGTCATTTTGGCATTATGTGGGTCAAAGTCTCCAAAAGAGACATGAGGATATCTTTCCCAACTACTCTTGATCCTCCTTTTCTTTATTTCCTCTGTGAGATGCTTCAACATATCTCCGCTATAATTGCTTTTATCACTTCTCTTCAAAGACTTCATCTTTTCTTCTTTTTTTCTTCCACGGTTCCCACACTCTTCTTCTCATTTCCTTGCTGAAGCAAAATACTTAGAGAACTTCTTCAAGGCAGCCATAAAAATCAGCCACCATCACCTCCATTTGAGCAAGAATTTCAGCCATACCGAAGTCAAGGAACCTGTTTTGAAGCCATTTCAAGCTTCCAACTAGCCATAATCCGATGTTAGAATCTTATGAACAAATTTAGTCTTTCATTTATAATTTTTTTTATATACTCAAGGATTATTCAAATTTACGTTCTCAAACCTGAGTATATGTTGTATTGTTATTTTAGAACATATATATAAAGTCTAAGTGTATATGCCATAGACAAAAAAATTATATTGTTAAATTTTGTAATACCTCTATGGGCAGTGGCTCTTTCTTGAAATTCTAGGATTAAATGAAAATGAATTTTATAAATTTGTTTGCATATTTAAAAAGTAGATATCCTAAGCTTTCTAACGAGCTATCATAAGCCTAAATCGGAGTTGTATTTTATTTTCTACGAATTTTTAAATTTTCGAATTGAAAACTAGTAAACCTGTCAGTGGCAATATACCGCCCGTTTATGTTAAGTAAACCACCTGTTAACTCATGTGATGATTGTAGATAGTGAACCTATCTTTTTTGCAAAAGTATACTCTCAGTTTGCCATGGTATACCAGCTGCTAACCTGAACCAAGAACCCATCTTTGCTCACCACCTAATTCCTTAATGTCTTGCAACCTTTCTAATATTATCCTAAGTGATTGACGAATCTTATTAGGGACTAAAACATATAGATTACTTGTATACATTTTATATTGTGTTAAAATAAAGATTGTTTACTGTGGTATTCAAAAAAGATTTACATAAAAGCTTTAATGGCACACTAGTAAAATGGATTTGCACATGATTTATTTATGAATGTGGTTGTATGTTGTGCTTTAGTTTTAAATTGTCCTTATGCACGCCTTAGGATCAAGGGAGTGTGGAGCTAACGTTAATTGATTTCAGGATTAAAAGATTGGTGATAAGCTTGAAAGGTAGGGATTCTATTACTCATCTTTTGTGAGATTTTTATGGAATTAAAATTGATTGTTTTACCGCAAGATATATATATATCTTTGTTGAACTGCTATTATATGAGTATCACATATGAAACTATGACATGGACTCGTCTTATATTATACGGCGAGAAACATAATGAATTGACACATGTTATAAATTGAGAAGCATGGTTAGGAAAACTGACTCTATAAATAATGATTGAATATAGAGAAATGGTGAGACGTGAAGAGGGCGGCGGTTACGTCCTTGGGCACGAATACCCTAAAAGGTAAAATAGGGGGAAAGTGATGACGCTTCCTTGGGTTGAAAGTCCCAGAACACACTGTACAAGAATCGACTTGGTGAGGACTCGGGGCTTGATGTCCCCTCACTGGAACACCCTTGGAATATTTAGAGGGTGATCAAGCGCGCCCATTTGGGTTTCGATGAGTTGAGTGATACTCTATTGAACGTGGGTACTTAGGAATAATGATGAACTGTAACATTTGTATATATGTATATGTATGAAACTCGGTAATGATTAACTATGGTATCCATGAAATATGATTATAATAAATCTCATAATCTGGATAATGATGAGTATTAACTAACCATGCAGGTTTTAATGTGGTAATGATAAAAACCTAAAGGTGAGTAATGGTTTTCTCTACTGAGCATATTGTCGCTCATTCCCTTATATTTTTATCTTTTCAGGACTCACTAAGTGTGAGGTGGCTACGAGAAAAATAGTTGAGGAAGCTATGTAGCTATGTACGTTGGGACTGCTTCAATTACTAAGAATGTTCTTCATGATAATATAAGCATCAATTGTTACTTTCTGTGACTGTATTAAAATACGTTGAGGGTTAAAATGATGATGACGACAGTTTATATTATTAAATTTAAGGTGCTACATTAAACTGTGATTTAATTGTCGTTTATATTTTTATTTTTGATTTGAGAGTTTTCATTTAAGGCCCCGGGCAACTTTATTTTCAAGATTTTACTTTTATTTTTTATTTTTTTTTAATTCATTAAAAACTGTTAACCCCCATATAGGGGCGTTACAGGAACAATCAACTACTTCTTGGGTATACAAGTTCAACCTACTGCAAGTGGTATACACTTATCCCAAAAGAAGTACATTACTGACCTTTTACATAAAGTCAAGATGGACAATGCAAAAGCCATCAGTACTCCTATGGCTGCCAATCTAAAACTCTCAGCTTTTAGGAGTCCAAAGATAAATAATCCTCAGCTATACAAAAGTATTGTTGGTGCACTTCAATATGAGACTGTAACCAGACCTGAGATATCGTACTCAGTAAACAAGGTACGTCAATTCATGCAACGGCCCCTTGAATCTCACTGGCAGGTTGTCAAAAGGATTCTAAGATACCTTAAAGGCACTCTAGACTTTGGTCTACATCTGTGTCAATCAAAGCAGCTGAATCTGGTAGCGTTTTGTGATGCAGACTGGGCCTTAGACCCTGATGATCGACGCTCTACCTCTGTTATTGTGTGTTTCTTGGCCCAAACATTGTGTCTTGGTGTTCCAAGAAACAACATACCATCTCCAGATCTTCAACAGAAGCAGAATATCGAAGTCTTGCTAATGTAGTGGCAGAAATCACTTGGCTGCAGTCATTACTTGGTGAATTGCAGATACCATTTACTAAGAAACCAATTGTTTGGTGTGACAATTTAAGCACAGTCCAACTTGCTGCAAATTCTATCTTACATGCTAGAACTAAACATGTTGAACTAGACCTTTATTTTGTCCGAGAGAAAGTCATTCAGAATATGCTAGATGTCAAACATGTTCCTACCCAAGATCAGATTGCAGATGTGTTAACCAGGCCTATGTCTAGCTCTCAATTTTCTACACTCAGAAACAAACTCACAGTCGAAAACTTTTCAACCCTGAGTTTGAGGGGGGCTGTTAGAGAAGGATCTCAGCATTGATTGTCATTTGTTACTAAAGTAGTTGTAGACTGTTAGTCGGTTAGATTAGTTTAATGATCATGACATGTGGCATTCACATATTGGGCTTATCTTAAGTCGATTACAAATTGAAGAATGTATTTAAGCACAAAGATCTGTACACATTGAATTCAATATACAAGAAAAATTAGTTCACGCAAAACACATTTTCTCTTCTTCCTTTGCGCTTTCTTTTCTTCCTTCGAGAGAGTTCAATTAGTTGGCGACAAAGATCATCTGGTGCGTCCCATCAGGGCCGAGACTGATGCGGACGGCATCGGTCACAACCGGACGGCGACAATGATGGCGTCGACTCGATCTTGGAAGAGGATCGAGCATGAGGAACGCCTGCTGGTCCATGGCTGGCATGGATGAGGGGCAAGAAAACCCTAAAAATTTCAGAGAGGTGGTATGAAAAAGAAAAGTTTTTATTTTTATTTTTTGGGAATGCATGTGAAAAAAAGCTGATGAAGTCTGCAAAGAGATTGAAAAGGACTTTTAGCGCTTTGACCTTATTTTTTACATATCAGCTCATTCTCTGCTAACTGTTGATGAAAATGCAATGGCTCAAAACATGCACTCTGCAAGTAGAGAATTTTACAATTCTCCACCCCCACTTTTTCCTTTTTGTTTTTGTTCTTTTGTTTTTTGTTCTTCTCTCTATTGCTTTTTGAAATTTTTTTAAGAGAATAAAAAAATATTAAAATAAACAACTTATTTATTATATAAATAAAAATATATTATAAATAAAAATATATATACATTATTTATATTATAAATATATTATAGATAAATTATTTATACCATAAATTTAACATTCATTATAAATATTTTTAAAATTTAATATTTAATACAACCAATTTAAAATAATGACAATTTTTTATGATTTTTTAATTTTTTTATAGAATCTACAAAATAATTCTCCGCATGCACGTGTATTGTACCTGGCACTTAACTAGCTGGTTAAAAGTAGGTAATTCATATAACCTACGTGTCAATTAGCCCTTGCTGGTTATCACACGTGGCACAGTTCCAGCCACAAGAACACCACAGATTTCCAACGGTCGATTATACCGTCTCGACAAGCCAATCTATCGAAACGCAAGCGCTGAATCATCCCGGTCTCTCTCACTCCATTATCCGGAGTAACAACCGATAACTGACACAAGACAGAAGCGAGGCAATGGAGCTTGCTGTTCCCTGCAATTCGTGCAATTGGGTGAATCACCGGAGAACTTCTCCCAACCGGAAAACGACGTCGCAGAATATCACGAGTTTTCCCTCCAACGCCTCGAAATGCCGCCGCAAAAAGACGTCGGAGCTCCAAGCGACGGCCGGAGTCACCGGTTTAGCCGGTGGTAGCTTCTCCCCTCCGAACGCCATCCCGACACACAAGGTCACCGTTCACGACAGACAAAGAGGAGTCGTTCACGAGTTCCTCGTCCCCGAGGTACGTGCGGACGATGAGTTTCTCTGTTTGTTTCCCGCGAAAATGCGCAAGAAAATGAGGAGTTTGCTCTATATCTAGCTGTCTTGCCGAGAAAAATTTATAAACTTTTCAGATACTATAAGAAATTTAGGATTTTTATGTTATTACGGTGAACAGTTCAATGGAACTTTGGTTAATTTTTATGGGTTTTGTTTTTTGTTTAAATTTTGTAGGACCAATATATATTGCATACGGCAGAAGCTCAAAACATTTCTCTTCCATTTGCTTGCAGGCACGGTATTGCTTTCTAATCTAAAGTAGTTCCATTGATGTGTATGTATGATTCTTCTGTCTGAGCATTTGAAATTTGAGTAGGACTAAGATAGATAATCAATATATATGTTCGATATATGAATTCTTATATGGCATAGAGCTGTCTTAAAGTTTTAAATGTTAGCGGTAAAGGTCTTAGAATCATCAAACATTGAGAATCGATTGTTTGTATATGTATATGTGTGCGTGTGTGAGAGAGAGATAAAAACTCATTTCTGAGAAAAAAAAAAAACAAAAACAAAAACAAAAACAAAAATACTTCTGTTTATTTTTGTTATTAAAATTTTTTGAAATATTTTTGCATATTTTTTGAAGCAAAAGTTTAAAAAACACTCATTTTCTAATACAAAAACAATTTCACTTATTTTGAAAACAATACCAAACGGTTTGTTTTTCCTTGTGGGTGAGCAAGCCATTAGATTGTGTGTGTATAAAAGTTTGAACTTCACAGCAAGGAAACTAGAGAGAGCTTTGTGTTTCATTGTGGGTGAGCAAACCATTGGATTGTGTGTGCATAAAAGTTTGAACTTCACAGCAAGGAAACTAGAGAGAGGGAGAGAGAGAGATGGATTCTGGATTAGTGAGGTTTGATCGTATGTATATGAGAGAGCCTTTGTTTTCACCCTGGATGGGCAAATCATTGCATCAGCAACCTCGGGAGGTCCTTGAAAGAGTTATCATTGTTGTAGATTGAACATGCATTGTCATTCAAATTCTGTACAAATATTTTAACCAGTAGATGATCTGGAATCATTAGAAAGGTGTATGCATCCTTTAGTCTTTGTGCCTGTTTTTAATGCTTAGATTTACATTTCCTCGAGTGAAATTAAGTGATTTTTTTATCTCCGCTTTGTGCATGTAATATTGGATTGAAGTTGCGTTATGATATGAATCAATGGAGTTATCTCATCATACAATTTGATTGATGTTACTTAACTTTTTTATGGTACAACGGAAGACTTTTTGGTTTAGTTTAGACTTTGTTATGATTTCTTTCTTTTGGTCATTTGGCATCAATTATTGATCACTTCATTAGATATTTTGATGGTGCCTTTTGGGCTCTTAATTCTGCATTGTTTCTCCATGTAGAGCTACCTTATGACCACTAATACTAGTCTTGCCATATTACTGTTTTCTATTATCATTTTTGAAAAGCTCTTCCTCGGAATGGCAGGTTGTTGTACCAGCTGTGCCGTACGTGTAAAGTCCGGACAACTTAGACAGCCTGAAGCCCTGGGCATATCGGCCGAACTGAAAGAGAAGGCATGTATTGTTACCTTTATCTTCAAATTATGCGTGCAGCATGAATAAAATACATTTATACAAAGCAGAATTAAAGTTGTAAAGTTTGAAAATAAGGGTTGTGAGTGGGCTTGTCAATCTGAGGAATGTCCTGTACTCGGTCAATCCAAATTCTATGATTTTTGAACTCTGAACTACCGGTGGAAAAACATGTCCCATTTTGAAACAAACAGTCTCATATTCTACACGTCCTAGCTGATAATTTTCAAATTTGTGATTGCCTTATGCACTGCTCTTATTGAAATATATATAAAATAAAATGGAAGTAAAGTTGACTGATGAAATTGATTTTTTTTTTTTTTTTTTGAAAATACAGGGTTACGCACTTCTTTGCGTAGGTTTTCCGTCATCAGACCTCGAAGTAGAGACGCAAGATGAGGATGAGGTAATTTAAACAAAGCGTTACGGAATTGCAATGAATTCTTTGATATTTTTTGAATACCAAACTATCTAATGATGGTTTTGGACACTGATGCTGCAATTTGTATCATGAACCTATATTGTAGTCACTAGGGTTTAATTGTAGACTTTCACAATCCCTTGTGGTTTCTGCTCCCCTATGTGCACCCTGCTTTTCCCCAACATATGCTGATCATTTCGAAAGGGAAACTTTGGAATGTATTATTCGTCTAAGCATGAAGGATATTTCTTAGTATTTCAGATTTATTTCCACTTTTCAATCATCTTTTGTTTATCTGGTTATGGAACTCCGAAGTCCTTGGCTCATACAGGTTTATTGGCTTCAATTTGGAAGATATTTTGCGAGGGGACCAATCGTAAGTTCGGATTCCACTTCAGAGCCAAAATTTTTATTTCTTAAAATGTGAACGAGGATACATGCTTGTGAACAAAAAGGAACACACACACACAAAAACATAAGAAAAGAAACAAGGCTTATTCAGACAAAAAAAATTGTTTTTGCTCATATTCTACAATGTTTGGATATTACAGGATAGAGACGACTATGCATTGGAGTTAGCTATGGCTGATGAATAAGTAACAAAAAGAAGTGATTTTGGAGTCTTAGGGATCTATCTCTACGGGATGAATGTGCAGATTTTATTTGGTTCTGTCTCATTTTCCTGTGCTTTTCGCTTCTTTAGCCTCTTACCCTGCATTGCAGCCCTCTATGACATACGTAGTTGACTAGTGAAGGTTAAAAAATGTTGTCTTGAAGATTTATCACTTGTTAATCTTATCTTTCCACATGCTAGTTCTCCAACAGTACCTTCGCTTAACTTGTATGTGACCGTGTTTGCCATTGCTTTTGATAGTGCATGTTTAGCATTTTTACCCATGGTACTCGTGGGTAATTGCCCTTGAGAGGTTGGGTACGCTGGCTACCAATACACATATACCATACATGTATAATACACATTGTGTATGGGGTGTCTGGTAAGTTAGTTAGAACTAAAGTTTTTGGTTTAAAAACTATAGCGTGTGAGAGTTTTATACTTTAGTAACTTTTTGCTATTTACTTTGGCTGCTGAGAGCTTTACAATGTAGTTAGTTAAAACCAATTAGTTCAACATTCCAAACACATGCTTATATATTGTTGAACTGAAAAGCAGGGTTCAAAGAAACAAGATGGTTTATCCTTCCTTAAAACACTTTTTGCTCTAATTAACCACGACCTTAATAAAGCAATTTATTTTGAGTTTTGATAATATTACAGGAATTTTAATAGATAAATGAGTAGTGTATAGGAACGCGTGGGATGGGGGCAATACCCTTTATTTTTTTGGTTCAATGTGGGGGTTATATGAATCTAGAATGTTAAAATCAATTTTTAAGAAGCAATGGTAATTTACATTAGTGTCTAACTATAAGATCTTGAATATAAACTTGTCCATAAACTATTTTAGTTACAAAACTGTTTCCTACGTTAAATGTGAAGACCGTTATAGCCTTGAATTGTAACAGGAAGAAAATTCATTATAGCCTTGAATCAAAATAAATAAACTTCATTGTCAGATTCAAAGCGGCAACTATAAGTAGAACCGAACATGAAGATGTAAGTCATGATAATCGTTAAAATTTATTGTTTTTAATTTGCGTATTTATTTGTTGTAACGATCTCTTCATTATGGTAAGAATGACATCACTATTGTAACGATCTCTTATGTTACACGTAAGGACCATTATAGCCTTGAATTGTAATAGGAAAAACTTTGTTATTTTCTAAAAATAAAAAATAAAAATGAAAACTTCATTCTCAGTTCCAAAACGGCAACTACAAGTAGAACAAAACATGAAGATGTAAGACATGGTTGTGGTTAAAATTTCTTGTTTTTAATTTGCATACATATTTATCGTAACGGTCTCTTCATTATGGTAAATATGATATCATTATGCTACTGATAGTGTAGTAGTTGCTCTTAAATATATGATGATGATGATGTAATGAAACTATAATTTATTGTCCTTTATGATAATGATAGTTCTTGCTCTTAAATATATAAATACGTGTACATATATTTATGTGCGAACATCTTTTACTAAATTGGTAACCAAATGTGTCATTATGGTAAAGACGATATCATTGTGGTAATGACAAGTGTGGTTCTTATTCTTAAATATATATTGATGATAATGTAATAAAACTATAATTTCTGTCCTTTATTATAATGAGGGCTTTTGCTCTTAAATATATGAATATGTATACATATATATACATCTATGTATGAACGCTTCTTACTCAATTGTTAAGCATGCCTTAAAAAAAACTGAACATAACAAGGAAGATGGGAGGATGAGTTAATATGGCCCATAAATGAATTACTCAATTGTAATTCAGTTTTGTGAATTCTGTATGCATGAACGTCTGTAATTCAATTGTAATTCAGTGAACCTAGTAGTTATTAGCACAAATATTTGATTTGCAAGGTGAGTAAATGAGAGCATTTAATGTAAAAAATAAATTTACATATTTCTGGTATTTGCAAATGCATGAAGTCAACTTGTAAATATATAACCTCAATTAAAGAAATAGGCCAAACTATAGGAAGGAGTCCAAAATTAAACACTAGGACATAATTGACAATTTAAGTCACTAAGATTTTTTAAAAAAGATGGTATTGTAATATTGTATGTAAGTCAATAATTTTAGACTTAATAAGCTTAAAACAGACAATTTGTGTAAATACTTCAAAAGAAAGGGCATTCTCAAATGAGTAAGGAAAAAAAACCTAAATAGTTGGTACATGTTTACAATAGAGAACAATATTGAGACCAATCTATCATAAGTAATCAGAGTTCCAACAGGATATAGAGACCCACCTACCATGGCTATAATCATTGGATTTTTGTTATTTTTTAACCTTTTTTTCTTTCATTTGCTTGAATTTTTTATTTCTAAGTTACATTCACTCAGTGAGGAGGTTTCTCTTCTTCTTTTTTTTTTCTTTTTTTTTTTAACTCTGTATCCGAGATTATGAATCCTTCCTTCCCATGTATCCCATCCGGCTAATTTATATGTTTTTTCTTTATTTTTTCTTGGACCAAATCTTAAATTTAATCTTAAAACTTTCTAAGTGGTATACTATATTTCGGCTTCTTCTTTGTTTATTTATTGATTTATGGGTGTTTAACATGATGATTAAAACTATTAATTAAAACTGTTTTTACTATAATGTATGAGAGCTTTACACTACAACGATTATTTTATTATTATTATAATATGTGAGAGCTTTATACTGTATATGACTGATAAAGTGACTCGCCAAACACTGGATAATTATTTCCAAGTTTCGTTTTATAGTCCTGAATTATTCCTCATACCCATTTGTTGTGTTTGTTGTTTGCTAGTCTTTGATTGCCAATTCTTCCAAACTATTATGCACCAACTGATGTGATAACTTGTAAGTTATACACATTTTTAAAGACCTTGTTCCAATAAAAATACATGCAGTAGGAATTGGTCAAAATCATATTTCTGACATGTATATATGGTAGTTGAAAGATAGAATTTTACGTGGAGGATATTTTTTTCAGTTCTTAAAAAACCATGCACTTTATTTTATTTTTTTTAACAAGGAGTTTACTTTAAAGTGAGATTTATTTGTGTGGCTCAGAATTTGATACGTCGCTTGATGCATAGCATTTTTTACTGCAAAAATCTTGTGCCTGGGATGCAAGTTAAAACGTAAACAACTTTGTAAAGCATAGCACTGGTATCATTTTGCAAAACACCAAATCGAACGTAATAATCAACCATGTGGATGGACCAACTTCAGACAAAAAACAGGCTTTCTTGCAATCCCTTTCATGTACTTCCTTATCTAGCATTGTTCATCTCTTAGGCATGCACAGGGGGCAGTGTTGAAATGAAGAGGATCTTATCCTTGCGACTTTTCTTTTTGTTTTTTTTTTTTTTTTTTTTGGGCTTTCCATTTTGTTATCAATGCCTTTAGAAAAGTACAAGTAACCGAATAAAAGGGTGACAACACAATGTTGTAACATTAGAGACTCAACACTTAGACTATTTTTTTGCTCTCGGTTTAATGTTCAGTAGTTTTTAATGAGGGCAAGATGAAACGCTTTGTCTCGCGACACAAATACTTGCAGCTTAATATGGACATTTCTCAACATATAGAGACTCTTTTGGTCCTGGCCAAAAGGATTAGGAACGGTTGATCACCTCTTCATGCACCAATTTTAACCAAAAAAAATTGTGCAGCCTTTTGTTTTTTTTTTTTTTGAGGGTGGGCCTTTCTTGTAATTTTGTTGAAGTAGACAGAACTTTGGATGCCATTCAAGGTTAGTTTGAAAGTCATTTTTCATACATTCTAAATAAAAAAGCGGAGGACCTTCTTGGTCGCGCATTTTTCTGAACTCGGAATATGACTTTTGAATATACTCTTCAAAAAGGAAAAGAAAAAACAAATATGGATTTAACATCGCACCACAAAATGATTTAGCTTGATCTCTTTTAGCCTTTACCAAAGATACAAGAGTAGACCCTTTTGTGGCTCTTGTTTTTTCCTATGTATAAGATTAAAATCTGTATATAACACTTCTTTAAGTTTGCCAAGTATCCAGCTTGGATTTTCTCAGATTTTTTGTTTTGTTGCTTATCCGCCATTGTACTCTAGGACGTCTATCAAGTGAATTTATTTTGTTTTATGCTTGGTCTCTGAACAGCAATCTCTGCGGCTAATAAAAACTTGAGAAAGTCAAGAGCAAAGTAACAACTTTTGCTTTTACATCTAAAAGCAGTTTCTTTTTTCCTATTGTTAATTTGACAGCTGTCGGTGCATATCTTGGTAAAAAATTCCTGTTGTTGCTTCAATGCTATTCACCATCAAAAATGGCAGGCTAGTGGTATTGGGATTTTTTTTCAAGTGGTTTTAGAAAGTGGGCTGTTTCAAGTTCGCATGAAAAGCACTTGAGACTATTATTAGGGTATGATTTCAATGCCCATGTACCCTTGATAGGGCTGTGTCGATGCACTTTATTTCCCGATACAAGTAGGTATGGTTTAATGCGGACACTTGGCGTTTGTGGGCGGTTTTGGTCGCGCCTAGTAGGAATCACTAAATAAACAAATCTGAAAATTATCCACCACTACATCATACATAACTGTGCCAATGGACTAATGACTATGGTTAATCAATAACTTGGGATTTTGTAGACCAACCAGTGGCATGACAACGAGTGGGGTGGCCCAGCAGCAAGACGACCGTGGCGCATGGTGGGTCTGTGGCTAGAGGTTCAAGTATTGAGTGAGCCTTTTTTAGCATATTAAATGTGAAAATTTGCACCTACTAGCTTAGTACTCGACTAAAAGTGCCTAGAAATATGTCCCCACGTGGCCTACTTATAGGCCTAGTTGTAGGGCCTTCAGTGAACATACATATTAGAGTTTGGGAGCCTATTTAGTAACACATGAATGATATGTTATTGCCAGTTGCCTCATTCTTAGACCCCTTCTTTAGCCAAAAAAAAAAAAAAGGCCAATCATATGACACACAATGCATACTAAATAGGACCACTAAAAGAATTTATACTAAATAGGACCACTAAAAGAATAAAAGGAAGGCAAAGCCCTTATTCGACTTTAATTAATCACATGATCATTTAGACTTATTATGCTAATTCACCCAAAATAAAGAGAATATGTGATATTTGCACCCTTGACTTTGAAGAGGTCATAAGCTTGTCTTTTTTCAGACAAGCAAATTATAAACATTGTAAGGACTTCGTCTTCCACAAGATCGATGTGTTAAATGGAGTGACCTAATATCCATATAAGTTCGTATTTATTGTTGTATTTAAATGAAATGGGACTCAAATTTATTTTTACCTTTTATAACATAGACCTGAACTATTACAATTTAAGTTGTTTTTATTAGACGGGACCAAACAAAGAAAAAGTTCAACTGTCTATATCATATCATCATCATCATCATCATCATCATCATCCAGCGCCTAAAAAAACCATTGCACGATACATCCAGTTTGCTTTAGGGGTGCCAAAAACATGGACCCCAATGGTGTTTGAAAGAAAGTCTGGCCAAATTTCAAGAACAGATAATTACTGTTAGGAGGACCAATATTATTTAAGCCACATTTTAGTTGCACTGGCTAACAGTTTCTTGTCCCACGCAGAACAAGAACAGTTCTGGGAGACCAAAAGGAGTAGAGCCCAGTTGCTGAGGAGAAGAAGATCCAAAGGCACATTATGTTACACAGAAAAGAGTTTGCGGTCAATTATTTCTAAATCTTGAATAGTTGTAGGGCATGCTTGTCTGAGGAAAGCTAATGCCATACTAGAAAAGAAGTTGCAATATCACATCAGGTTGATTATTCTAACAGTTGTACTCCATGTCCCGTCCATCTTTTCCCTTAACAAACTGTGATAGTTTTTCTTGTTTTTTTTAGCACAGGTAAACTCAAAGATTTTAACCCAGATTTTCAACTAGCTTCCTCCTCATTATTTAGAGACGCTTTTTTTGGGTTTTTATCTCAATCCTCGGATCTTAATGAGAAGCTGATATGGAAGTCTAAATCATACATTCTAAATCTTTCATATAAATTACACTCTTCTTTTGAAGAATCCTCAACCTCAGTTTTACATTCTAAAGGAAAAAATATCTCCTGGTCCCAGTTGTAACTTTTTTGGATCAATTCAACTGAGCATCGAAATCAACTCTCTAGGCGCTACTAATTCTTGCTTGTGCTTGGACCATTTGACAATGAAAAATGCATAGTCTTTCAAAGAAAAAACGTTTTACCCGCAAAAATTTTTAGCTCATTCATACACCACAAAGGTCGAAAGTCGGAGAAAATCGGTTATTTGAAGATTTTCAAGACACTTACAATCTCAAGTCTTTCTCATAGAAAAATACTTCTCATACATTCCAACCTGGCAAGCAAAAACTACTTATTCATTAAAAGGATCACGCATGAGGGAAAACGTAACTCTATACATTGATTGATTGGATTACAAGAGTGGGAATTCTTCTGCTTATTGTTCTGCAAATCATCGTGGATACTCCTGTGATATGCAAAATCCAAGCTATGCTAAAAACTTCTGACAAACCTGCTTTTCAGGTGCTTCATAATTTAAGTGTTGAATTTCTGTTCAGTAGTGCTTGTTGGGACCTGCATATATAAGCCAAATGACACCCATGTTAACCAAACAGATAACACTTTACTTCTGTATTCAGCAGGTGTATCATGAAAGATCATTACTTGCAAGTTAGTTAGCCATTCCCAATAAATTTCAACAAACTTGGAGTCTTAAAGGAGAAATTGTATTTATAATTTATATAGGGAGGAGAGAGAAAGAGAGAGAGGGAGAGAGAGCAGAGGGAAAGTGACTTCTCATGGGAGTGGATTGCTATGGTTTTGGGCCTTGTTTGGCACATTCCATGAACAGGATGTTTATTTCCCTAGAAGCCTCATATACAGCCTGAAGGATAAACTTTGTAAACTGATTATAAGGTGTGGAAGTTCTATTGGAAGGTTCCCAGACCCCAGTCTAGATACGTCTACATCAATTTGCAATTTTTTTGTGTTATTGTGCGTCAATGAAAAACTCACTCTGCTTCTTAGAGGGTTTTTCATTGTTGACCAGTTCCACCATAGGCGGAGCCAGAAAAAATAAGTGAAGCGGGGCCACTGGGCATATAATTTCAGATTTTGAGAAGGGGCAAACTACAATTTTCAACAAAATATATTAAATAGTATAGAAAAAAGTCAGGTGGGATGGCTGCCTTCCCTCGACCATGTGTGGCACCACCCCTAAGTTCCACTCCATCTGTTCCAATAAAATTCTTCCATTATTCTTTTTCAAACACTGAATTTCACTAATGAGTTGTTCAGGATTAACTTCAACATTAATTGACAAGGTATCAATTTGCTGTTGAATTTTGTTTCATATCATGATTTTGAAGTGGGAAAAAACAAGGGCTTAAATATCTAGTGAAACTAGATCTTTACTCACCCCAACTGATGTCACAAAATTACAGACTGCACATTTCACAGATCTTGCTCCATATTGGTACATCAGCAGCATCCTGCAGTTCCCACAGTTGACATGCGCCACCTGATTTGCTGCGGCAACGTAACACTCGATGTTTACTTCAAAAATATCTTAAAATTTCCTTCATAGGCCACAGATTGTTTGGTTGGGGGAGAAAAGAAGAAGCTCAAAGGTATCATATACTTAAACGGTGAGATTGATCTATTACCTTCCAAAGCAAGATTGACGGTGTGACAACAAGAACATTGCACGCTTGTTGCGCCGCGAATGTACATCAGCAAGGTGTGGCAGCCTCCACAAACCAGCTGGGCCATTTCTGTGCCTGTTCAGTTACACATGAAAAAGGGGTCTAAAAGAGGGAACGAATCTACTCCGAGAGTCTAAACGCTCAACTTAGATGATGATACTTTGCACTAATGTAACATGCGGAAAAGGGCTAAATTAAAGAGAGAGCATACCAGGAGGTGGCACCGCTGTGACCGCATTGCAAACAGCGCAGCATACAGAGGTAGCTCCAATCGGATAGAGCAAAAGGTTTCTACATCCAGAGCACACAAGCTGGCTCTGAGCACCTGCTGAAAATCGTAGCTCCTTATGAACTAGATGGAAATTAATTAATAAATCCTACAGAATCATAGAAGCTTGTGACAATATATTAACATAACATCAGAAGATCATCATGCATTTTGGACCTGGTTAGAGACAAAAAAATTAGACATATAAATACATAAATATATATATATGCATGCCACAACTCTACTTCACCGCTTAGTGCTGAATTTGTCCCCTACCAAGCTTTACAATCAGAGAGCTCTAGTGTTTTAGCTTCCAATGTGCCGGTTTTATCTGTTAATATGTGCAATTAGCTGTTTATTTTTATTTTTTTAGTTTTCCGTCCTTTATAAAAGAAATCCCTTGTATGGTAAGGCCAAAAAGAGAGACCAAACCAAATTTTGAACTTTTGACCATTTTCATCCAATCTTGTTGTCAAAAATATTTCCCATCATGAGATAGTTGTAACACTTTTTCCTCCATTTTCTCAACAACCAAACAGCCAGACAATTCACATTATAGAGAGACAAAGCCTTAGTAAAATACCATTTAAAGGCGGTGGTGTGTATGGAGCTGGAGGGATTGGATATGGGGCAAGTGGAACTGGCATTATAAGAATCTGAGTCTCAGACAGATTGTTGGTCCTTTTTCCAAGCTTTTGGAAAAAAGCTTATTATTGCCTCAGAAACAGAACATCATGCTTCTTACTCTACCTGGAAAGAAAGAAAAACTCTCAAAAAGTGTATACAAACGTAACTAATTACTACTCCTTAGCATAAGCAGAACTCTTTCCATATTAGAAACAAGTTCAAGTGCACAACCAACGCAAATGGAAAAACACAAGTTCTAGAAATCATTTGAGAAGTGCCCAGAAAAAGAAAAAGGTTGAAGAGATTACAAGCTGTTAAACTAACTGAGTAGTTCAACAATGGGAAGCGGGGAAAACACATACCTTGTCAAGTTGCAGAAGAACTGAGGGGACAAAGAGAGAGGATATAGTTGGACATTTGGGAGAAAGGGTCCAAAATAGAGAGAGAAAGAGAGAGAGAGAGAGAGAGAGATTTTTGGTGTTAAAAAAGAGATGTTTTACTTATCTTCCTTCTTTCTTCTACTCTACTCAGTTCATTTCTAACGACAATAAGGGCCTACTCAGTTCATTTCTAACGGAAAATGAGGGCCTATGAAAGGGCTTAAAATATTGTTTTAACTTGACTTATTTATAAGGTGTTGGGTAGTATTAGTTCAATCAATTGTAGTTAAAACTACGATAGCATAAAAAAATTTTATATTGAAACTTATTTATTTTTGATATTATAGCATGTAAGAGTTTAATAATGTAATAACAAAAATTTTAGTTAAAACTAAAAATGTTAAACACCTTATTAATCTAAAGATTATTTTCAAACTCGTTTGGATTGACACAGTCAAGTTCCTTTGGAACATGTTGACTCTTTGTTGCTTAGGAAAAGATTTTTCGGTTACATTTTTAATTTTTTATTTATAAATAACAAATTAAAATATTCCACAAATCATGCATTGTATTTACTTTTAATAACAATGACCAATCAAATTTAAAAGATTCTTAAAATCAAAACGTTTTTCTTTCCATACATTATCCAAAACAATAATTGTAAAGTTTTGATTTATGTTTATCTTCTTTAAGTAAAAGCAAAAGCCACAAGACTAGAAAGAGTCTTAGGCAAGCAACGTCTACGGCTATATGCAATTTCTTGATGCATACATGTACAGCCAAAAAAAGCATATGGCATACGGAAGGAGATTAACTTCTATTTTGCTTTGCTTCCATGAGACTTTCCATTATCTGCTTTGCTTCCATAAGACTTTCCATTATCTGCTTTGCTTTTCTTTTCTTTTTATTCTTTACTATTGATAGATATGGCATACGGAAGGAGATTAACTTCTATTTTTCTGTTGGTGGCATATCAAGATCAACTTTGTCAGGAACTACGGGCCCCACCAAACTCTCTCTCTCCTCTCTCTCTCATAGTTGCTTTGGTTTGCTATTGGTGGTGACGCATTGCATGCGCGTGAGTGATGCAACCAGCCAGCCACACGCTCCTTTCCCGTGGGAAAACATTGGAGGGCATAGACTCAGCCACGCCACAACATATCAGTCTCATCTCTGCCGTCCATACAATCTGACTCTTCCTTTTTTATTGTTTTTATTTTTGTTGTCAAAAAGTGGACAGAGACCCAAGTGCCAACTTTTTGTTAGTGGTCCTCTCTCTCTCTCTCTCATGTCTCTCACCTCTCTCTCTCTCATGTCTCTCACCTTACCTCTGCTTTGCATAAACGTAAAATGTGATTTCAACATGGTTTTCTGGTAATGTAAAATGCGATTCTTAATACTGATTAGTCTTAATGTCACAATATTGGATTTAGTGAAAATACTGGTACTTCATCCGTTTAGTAAATTGGATTGATTCTAACAAAGTCTCGTATCTTATAATATAATACAAAAGCTATTAATATATAAAGCTCTTATATGTTATGATTTTTAAACTATTTTTTTCAACTCAAATGAATTCCTAAACATCCAATTCATCTCTCTTGTTATATGGGGTTTTGATGATTTTCAGCCAAAAATACTAAAATTTGAAGTTTAAATGAAGTTTTGCTAATCCAAAGTCAGAGAATGGTTACAAAAGAGAGAGAAAAAATAACTATGCGGAAGAGTCTTGCAAAATTATTGTAAATGTCCATTAGAGATTGAAGAAAAAGACGTTATGAAGGTCTTAGGAAAAGAAATTGTTTAAGATAATGATGTATTAATCATATATATTGCATGCCAAGCCCACCTTAAGAAAAGACAGCATGGAAAGCTTAGAAAGTTGTACAAAAGGAAGAATCGTCTGAGATTTGCGTGCATACACATACATACATACATATATATATATATGTATATGTATATGTATGTATGTATGAATGTATGAATATATGTACCTATCATGAGAGGCCACGTCTTGTGCAACCTAATTTACTTCATATATTGGATAAAAAAATCTGCAGTTCTTGTACACCACATGTTTCTATGGATTAATTTGTAGAAAAATATTAGCCAAATCTCAATATATAGTGACTTCATATATTTTGGAATTATCCATAAGAACTTATATGTGTTTGCTTGAAACTGTATGCAATCATTGCCATTGCAACGTCATATGAAGCTTTTGGCTTTTACTCTCTTGGACATATTCAATAATTGGTAGTTGTTATGCACTAAAATTTATGGGGATGGATAGTATAACAATTTTGACTCATGAAATTGACCCCGCTTTGGTAATTTAAATGGAAGCACAGAAAACTAATCATAATGTTGAAATTCATTTATCTCCTGTTATTATCTGGCATGTTACAATTTTTTTAATTTTTTTCAGTAAAGTTTGCTTCAGAATTATTGTTATTATTTTCTTGTCCTATTAATTATCTTTTTAGTATAATTATTTGTTATGTTATGTAAATATAACTACATTGTCACATAATTTGAAACTAAACGCTTAAAACACTTGACCGGTTGAAAAAGATATCAAAAATTGATTGGATGGAGGGCCAAAAAACAAGAAAATAAGATAGAAGTCGGCAAGGTTTTGGATGGTTGTGTTGAAGTGTTGAATTGCAAGCCATGGCTGATTAAACTAGTGTCACCTTTGTCTGTACATTATTTGCTCAAAGCATGCATGCCAACATTTTTTTTAAGCAAGCTTAGACGATTTAAATGCAAATATTAATGTTACATTTGGCAAAAAATATATAAATAAATAGCATATTTAAAAAAGGTTGTTCTATTTGGTCCTCTAATGCATAAAATTATTTTAAATATATCTATTTTCTCTCGTAAAATTATAGCTCTAGAACATGTAAGAGTAAAACTATTTTTATTTATAATTGAATTGAATATGACAATGTTGTGATTATATAAGTTAAAAAAAAAATGAAAATATCAATCAATAGCAACCAAATGTTAAAATTGATACGCATTGAAAGATAATTTTCTCATCCAAATACTAAAGTTTGCAAAAATTTTACTTTGCATTGTTAAATTACATGCACTTTTTTTTCTATAAATTGGGATTTCTAATAGTGTGATAATTGGAGTCTCACTCTCCCAAAAAAATAACCGCAACAACAAGCAAGTACCACAACAAGAATAATAATGGATTGCCATCTGTCAATTAATATTTCGTCATGTATCTTTCATAAAGTATGATACAATTTTCAAATTTAGGATGAGTAACTATCAATGAGTTGGACTAGTCATAGAACGTATTTTCTTCTTCAGTTCATAGAATGCGCCCAAAATTTAATACTCTATAGTCCCAATTTAGGACCCTATACCCGGCCAATGAGCTTTGCAACGTTGGGTGTGTGTTGAAGGATGAGTGAGGTTGTTTTCGTTACATTGGCGGCTCCAGGATTTTTAAAGTGTCAAAGAAGATAAGGAACGCGATGATATCAATAATCCTTTTTTTTAAGAGAGGAAAAAAAATAAAGAGGGTTTTACTTGTAAAATACTGAATTTATATGTTGTATCCTAAGGGTCATTGACAAAACTTTGGTAGTAGACAACCTTAAGGGAATGACTCCATTGTCTTATTGGAGATTCCATCTAAACTTTGATGCATTTGAAAACCAAGAAAAATAAAATTTTGAGGCTAAACAGAGAGGAGAGCAGAGAGAAAGAAGGAGAAAAATATATTATACAAATGTGACAAGTGATCAAAGGAGAGACCAAAAAAAAAGGACCAATAAAAAGGAAAGAGTCGTATGAGTATCGGGCAATTACTCTTGTAAGCTTGAAAGAATGCCACAAAAGACCATTGGAGGGTCCATACCATAAGACAATAAGCAATTATTAAGGGGAAAAAGAAGAAGAAGAAGAAGAAGAAAGGGACCATTATTTTGCACTTCTGTGGCTTTTCTCCCCATTGTCACTTGATCCTAACTAGATATTCCTTCCATTAATTGTTCTCGAAAAGTCCTACAATAATTGAAATGTAGTGGTTGGAAGGAGAGTTGAAACTTTATAGTTTCAACTGTACATTATAATATGTGAGATTTTTTATACTGTGGTATACGTTTTACAGTGTAACATATGAGAACTTTATAATATTTGTAGTTAAAGCTATATAATTAGAACTACAACTCCAAACAATTTTGACACCACCCTAGTAGGTGAAGAATTATTAACTTCACCCCAACTGGTCTCGAGAAATTGGTTTTAACTACAAAACTAGTACACGTATACTATAGTTATTAAAAATCGACCATATTTACAATTATTAAACATCGATGATATTTCACAAATAGTTTGTTCTTTTATTATGTATCATTATTGTAATATCTTTGAACATTAAACATTTAAGGTGGAAAGATTACTTAAAAGCATCCTTTGAAATAATAATGATATTGTATAATAGCTTAAGCTTCCATTTGAATAATCAATTAGAACATACGTTTTAAGTTTAAAAACTATAGTATATGAGAGTTTTACACCGTTCACAATTCGAACTAATGGGTTAGAATTAATATTCCAAACATTTTATAAGTATGAGAATCAGGAGGGTTAAAAGATTTTTTTAGTTCTTTTTTGGACTAAGAGTAATGTTAGAAGGTAGGTTTTCCTGTCAAATATTATCATGTCAATTTATGTGTCAATTTTCCCTAAAACAAAAAAATTGATTTTTTTGTTTCAATTTTCCAACCACACAAATAAATTGATTTTTACTTGAAAAGTGACTCCTACAGGCAAAATGCAAGATTCACAAGCTGTCAAACAAGGGTTTTATTTTTTACCAGATGATGGCGGGTTAGGTTGGCAAGTAGGAGCTCCTACGTCCGATAATTGAGAGTTTTAAATTGGAAACTCATCTACCCAAAAAAAAAAAAAAATAGTTAGTACAAAATAATTTATGTCAAAATTTGGCATTCCTCAATTAAACACTAGTAGGCCAACATGCAATTTCATACTAGACTCATCATACATATTTTTTATTCTTTTCAGAATTCTAATAAGATTATCAATTTGAAAAATCGTTTTAATTTCTAAAAAGAGTTTGGACATTGGATAGCATTTTTTTTTCATTTTGAAGTTCTCCGCAGCCCTCATCATGCAGGTGACTCCAAATTGGCAAAAAAAAAAAAAAAAAAAGCGAATATTTTGGGATGAGTGAGAAAAAAATAGCCACTTTTTAGTTAGTGCCATATTTGCCGACTAAAATCAATTAATATATCTTAGTTACAATTAATTGGTAAATATCGTATTCACTGAATAAATCAAACCATTGTCTTCACCATTAGTAGCTCAGCTCATTTGTTAAAATAAAAAAAAAAATAATGTTATGGACGTGAATTCTAATCCTAGCTATGAATTGTCATTCTTTTATTGACAGGAATTTTAAATATTACCGCATCAATAAAGTTGTTACCAATACAAAAATAACGACTCATGAAACGATACAAAAGTTGGGATTAAAACTGACGTCCTTGGCATTTTTCAGATAAAAATGCAAATCAATTTTGGTGGCATAGTGCCAGGAGCACCCACCAACATTATTTGGGGGCCTCCATTACCAACAATATCTAGCTCGGCCAGTTGTTCCACTCCCAAACAAAACCCACACAGCTGCTTTTTGAAAAAACAAAAAATAAAAAGTTCTACCAAATCTAGTAAATTACTCATCAAAGCCAAAGAAGAAATCTTATTTGTGTAACTTGACCAGTATTTGGTGGGACAAAAACCAATAACCAAAGAGAATGATGGCTTAAGGTACAAAGGACGCAAACCCTCTATCTAATTTTTGTGTCCCAAACGGTGCCACACCAATAAAATTATGACATATCATTTAATAAAAATCATGTAAAACTCAATTAAACACTATTTCAAGCTTTTTTAACAATATGTCATAAGAATTAGCTAAACACCATTTAAGATACCAAAATTGAATAGAGGATTTGAATCCTATGCTGATCATTTTGGTAAAATGCAATTTTCATATTTGCAAGTTGTTTTAGCGTAAATCATTCATTAGATGTCCACTAATTCAATATATGTCTCAACAAGTACCACTTCTTTTAGCTCAAGCACCCCAAACTAAGGCACATTTTCTTTTAAGCCTACAATCAAATCCAACACACTTTAATAATGTTAAAAAAAAAAAAAAGGAGAGAGAGAGAGAAAGAGAGAGTAGATTGTAGTTTTGTCATATTTCTCAATCTAATCAAATTGAGCACACCCCTACTCAACCCTTACACAATGAGCGGACCCTACCGGGTGGGACCCAACTGTTAGAAGGGACCCACCCTATGTGGGGGGGAAAAAACAGACTAACCCCATCAGTTGAATAACATTTTCAATCAAATATATGGTCCAAGGTAACACCCAGATGTGGCACTTGGGCCACCATTGAAATGAAGCCTACTTGCCGTTTGCCAAAGACGATATAGAAGACAAGGAAATGGAATGCAATTTTGGCAGCCGAAAATTTGGACTTGAACAACCCTATTAGAGAGTTAATCAACTCCAACAATTCAAACTGGTTTCTTGTTTAAACCCAGTTTGAAATTATCCTTATCCAAACATTTTCAAGCGGAAAAACGCTTCTTGAATGTAGCAACAGAAAGAAGCATATGTTGAACAAAAGCCACTAAAAGCACTTTCTTCTAAACCAACAACAGAGAAAATTCGAGATAATTCAACCAGATACTGACATCTCAGACTAAGGGCTATTCCATTAAATCAAATGCAATCTGGGCTCTTAAGCACTCATATGATGATAAGACAAATATTAGAACATCTTGGACAAAAATTTCATATTTGGTAAAAAGTATACAAGAAAGCGACATTTTTAAATGGGTGTGGCTTAAAAAAAGAGAGGCTAGAAATGGAAAACAGTTCCCTGATTAATGCACATACATACATACGTACATGTCTATTGTCCTCATATGCTGCAAAACACAAAAAGGTGTCACATAGGCTTTTTTACTTTTGGGATAGTGTATCCAAACATGCACCAAAACGTACGAACAATGCTATATATCACCACTGGTGATCATAACCACACATTTTCAACTCATCAAGCTGATTATGGTACAAGGTCCCACGCGGTCTTATCAATTTCTATCTGTTCAAGAGTTCATGCTAAAGATTAAGAACTTGACATTATACCATGGTAACCACCTATCAATTACACACACACACACACACAAGAAAATAACGAGTTCAGTTATAACAATTTATACAGGATCATACACTAGCGCACAAGGCCGAATGCAACCTAAACTAACTCATCAATCAAAAACTGCCCCAACTTGAGAGAGTTCTAATAGGGGGAAAAATGTATCTTCCTTGAATAATGGATAGGAAATATGGAGGTTTACTTAGAATTCTCTCGATAGAAAAAATTTATCTTCCTATTTTAATATTTATATTCCCAAGCAGCTCATGAGATGGTTGTTGGCAATAATGCCGCTTTCGTTTATTTTAAAGAAAGAAATTTCAGGAAAAATTTACCCATTTGCAACTGGAGTCATTCTTTTTTGTCTTCGTGATCAGGATTCCCGTACACAACAGAAAGATAGAATCCAACGGTCCTCAGGGTGAGGCCTGGAAACCTGTAAGAGAAACCTGGTCGCGGGTCGATTTTAATAAATGGCCATCGCATGAATTCTGCAGCTTCACACTCCTCCCATCCATCGCCAATTACACAAAAACGGACATTTGGGCTGTTAAAACGTTCTTTGATCCATTGAAAGCATTGAAGTTTCCCCACATCCCATGAACTATAGACTGCGGAAATCAAAGATATGTCTAAAATATTTATGCAACTCATTTAAAGAAAAACAAAACAAAACAAAACAAAAAATTTACTAGTGCCCCATTAGAGAGGCACAATAACAGAATGGATAACAAGGTGTGCATGGTTTGAAAACGAGAAGACCCTACAACAAAAAGTATACAGTATATAGCATTCAAACAATGATTACTAACATTAGAAGGGAAAAAAGCAAAACTCACCATTTTCTTGGGTTATCATATTGTCAAGTCGAAAGAGCAAGCATTTCACAAGGCTGGGAATCAATGATCCAGATGTCACTAAAACGTTGATGTGTTGAGAATTAGTAGTGACGGAGTCAACAAATCTATTAGCAGGGGCAACAGATGTTTCTTCCTTCCCAGTCGAACACTCCTTCAAGAAAGTGCGTGCTACATTAAGACCGATGCAATATAGAGGGAGATCAGTTCCCCTTAAGAATCAATTCTATCTTTTGTTTGTTTATATATTAAATAATTCAGAAATGCTCAAAGCATACAATTAAAGGTCTAAACTCATAGGTTGAATGAGTCCCAATGGACCCAAAAAAAAAAGATCACGGTCTAATATTAATTGACATATACCGCTTACCACCAATTTAAACAATGAATCACAGTAGGATAGAATACCTGAAGAAAGCCATCCATCTGTATATTTGTCAGTCGTATCATACAAGTCATCCAAATGCTTTATCATCTCTTCATCAAAAACACTATTCAAACCCTGAAACAATGGGGAATAATTGTACCATTGGTTAGGTTGCAGAAACTAAATTATTGTTTTGTAGGCACAATTGTAAAAAAATAAATAAATAAATAAATATAAATAAAAATAAAAATAAAAATAAACAAATATGAAAATGACCCAACATATATATGTGTGTGTGTGTGTGCATGAGCAATAAGAGTGTATTGAGATTAAATTGCAAATAAACAATAGAATAGAATACCTCACAAATACCAAGTACAACAACTAGAAACAATGAATCATCATTCTACATTAGATATAACATATTATATATATAAATATATGTATATAAATATATAGATATATATATCATTCTACAACATCTTTGCAGAAACCAATAATGCCTTTAAATACATTCCTTCTTGTTTTGCAAAGTTTTACAACCTTTCCTATACTTGGGCTTTACGCCAATCCTATTCATTATTGTTTCAAGTACAACAAATAAGCAACCAATTCCTAAAGGAGATGCCTAAAAAAATACATTTGCATCTATATCAGTATTACAATAGTGCAATGCAATCTATATCAACCTAATCCTTTCAATGATGCATAGTTTGCATACCACAAACATGGACACGGGTAAGGGCTAAGAAGACTGGTAAGGCAAAGTGTGTTATGACAACAACCACAATATGATGAGACATAAATAAAAATGCTACATAGCTGAAATAGTGTTAACAATCTATTACATTTGATTGTATGATTTTTAAAGGTCCATTTTATAGTAATACTAGCTCCTAATTCCAAAAAGAAAAAAGAAAGCAATGAACTGTGGATTTTAACTTATAGTAGGTCCTAATTCCAAAAAAACAACAAACTGTTGATTTAAACTTCCCACCTGTTTATACTTGTGGGCAATAATTCGATGTCTATAAGCGAGTTTTCTTTTGTTTGTGTCGTCATATGGAGGGCCTAACCCATCTTGGTTAAAATCGTAGTTAGAAAGATCCTGGCCATCATCATATTGGCTCAATGAACTAATAAAAGGTTTGTTGTAGTTCTCAATCTGCATCGCCAATATGTGTTAAAAAAGAAAAAGTTAACTTTTTTTTTCTCTCAGGAAATTACAAGAATATGATTTGCTACCCATGCCCTGTGTTAATGAAAATCCAAGCTTACCTCTTCATAAAAGAAATGATTGTCACACAAATCAAGGATGTGTTTCTCCCACATCTTTCCTATATCCACACCTTCTTGTACATTCTTTGAACCATTGAAAGCCTCTGCATATGTTCCATTCAACAAAGACTTGAGAAGTATTAGAGTCTCATCCATATCCCATATATACACATTTATTTTCTGATCCAAGGAGTTTTCAGCCAACCCTTTTGCCCTCTGGTCAATAGCACTTGTACTCTCACCCATTTCTTATTTAATATGGTGTCAATTACAGAAATTAGGAGCTTTTCTCCAGCCTGGTACATGAAAAGAGGGCAAAATTAGATATATAATAAGATTCCACTAGTCATATTGAAATACAGCAAAAAATTTAAAATATTTTACAAATAGAAAAAATTTATATAGTATAAAACATAAATACCATTATAACAAGTAATATGTGATATTGCTATTCCTGAAATACTTCAAAAAAATTTACCAAGCAGCGTAATTTTACTAAGATTAAGAAGAGCCATCTTGCTATCTTATCAAATAAAATCCTTCAGAATCCAAAACCCACATTGAAGAACACAATTTACGTCATTTTCTAAACAATAATAGAATAAAATGTTCCACAAACATAATATTTGACAAAATAATGCTGGACATAGTCTAGATAACTGTATACAAACAAAATAATTTGCATGAAAAACACCTCCTGAAATTATTTTCGGGACTAGGGACAAAAAAAAAGTAATGAATTTGAAAATTTCTCATTCTAGGTCTAAACGAATTGCAAAATGAAGTCAAAATTAACAGTATAGATATGAAAATATTTTATACATGTTTAAACAAGAGGAAAAGAAGATTCGTACCTGAAGATCGGTGGAGGCAGCTGGGAAGGAAGTATGCCTCGACCAAGACTGCGTCTGGGACTCTCTGTCAATGCCACGAAAGGAAGAAAGCCGGACAATGAAATGAAAGAGGGAAGAAAGACCACTTTACTTGGGCCGGCCTTTTAGCATCTCCACATATGTTGCGGTGGGCTGGGCTTGCAGAAAGACTTGAGCCCGTCGTAAATGAACCAAAAATGAAAAATTAAAAAAAAAAGGATATTTAGAGAAGATGCCAAAAAAAACCCCAGTGGATTGAACTTTGCTACACTTCAAAAAAAGTTTTGCATTTATTATTATACTATTTAAATAAAATTTATTTATTAGATAATTATACCATCTTGATCAACAAGTATTTCAACTAAAAAAAACCATAAAGCTTAATTGGCATGACTTGAGGATATATTTTGGCATCAATAAGTGTTATGCACTTATAACATTGTTGTTATGTTTGGCATCATACTGTTCAAGTAATTTCATTAACTATGATAAGTCATTATAGTATGTACAACAATAACTTTCATAACTTTGTAATTATTTAGAGTAATTATTAATGTGATAATGGCCAAAAAAATAGAAGCGGTGTTAATTTATGATATCCTTTTATTAGTTTTAAAAAGCTATGATTGTAATTATAATCTTGCGATAATTCTATCACAAAGTACAGAATTTAAAATCTCTCACTTTTAAATTAAAAAAAATTATTGCATGATTTATTATCTCAATAATAGATCGTGAATAGTTTTACACTAAAATTGATAATAGTTCTTAAAAGAAAAATAACAGAGTCAACCAAGTGCCCAATGCATAAAAAGTTGAAAATTTTATAAAACTACATACAACGTGCAAAAATTTTAATATTGAAGGGATTAAAATAAAAATTGTGCACCATAGATAACTATTTTTGTAAAAGCTCAAGTTTAATGCAATAGACATGTAATTATCCTAAATTACCCATCATTATGTTTATGATTAAGGATCATTGATAGCCTAGGTCGTACTAGGCACCACGTTTAGGAGATTTAGAGGAATCTATTAAAAAAATGGTGTTTGATTATATTTATTGAAAAATAAATAAATAAATAAATTTAAGCGTAACTTACATAGTAAAATGGCCACGATCTAATTTACACCACCACTTTCTTTTCATAAAGTTTCATTACCAATATATATGTGCATTGTTCAATTCGTTTGACCATGATGTACACTTAAGGCATTTGGGAAGGATGGATCTGAAAATTATAGCATAAGAGAGCTTTATATTGTAGCTCATTTTTTATGATCGTTATAGCATGTGAGAACTTTACATTGTAATAACCAGAAGTTTTGATTAAAATTGATTTTTCCAGATACAATGTGAGGTGTAGAAAAACACACTTTTATTACATTATCTTCTCATAACTAAGAGGTTTCATTGTAACTCAAGTATAACAATTCTTTTTTGAGGGATGAGCTGGCATCTATCCTTTTTGAGTTGGGTTTGTTTTACAAAAAAACCAATCTAAAATTGTTGCCACACCTCAATAATGTCATTGTCATAAAATATTGTGAAAAAGACCAAAGTGTACGCGAGTGAGAGAAAGAGCGACCGCAAGGAAGAGAGAGAAAGAGCTATAGCAGGTGGGTCGGCGCCTCACCGGCCCGTTGACCTCTGTTTTCCATCTAGTGAGTAGTCGACAGGTGATCTACATGAAGTTGGAGTTCATGCAACCAGAGGAGATGCGATCGGTGCAAGCTGGAGCTTCAGTATTGAGTTAGGTTATGGTGTAACTCTACCGACCTCAACACCGAGGATAATGGGGTCGCTTACGGCCACCGTGGTAAGCGCAGAGCTCAATGGGTCTGGGCTGGAAGGGGCATGGGAGGAGCCTCGATGGTTTGGCTCGGGCATGAGTTGGGCAGGCTTTGCTGCCACCTGTATGGCGTCGGTGTTGAGGGGCACAGATGGGGTTCGTGTCGCCAATGGTGGATGGGGCGCGATGGCTCTAAGCTTACTGTGGGAATGGTGGCAAAGAGGCCATGAGTATCCTCTGCTAAGCAGATGGCCGGAGAAGGGAGCTTTAGGTGTCTAGGTGGCTAGCGGTAATGCACTTCAAAGTTGGGGATTGCTGTGGAGGCTGTGTCATCTGTTCAATAAAGGCAGTGATGTTTTCGTCTCATTTTTTGTATTTTTTTTGTATTGTTTCTAATCTGTTTGTAATAATAAAGATGGTTTCCCATCCCAGACTTATTCTATGTGGTTTACTTGCTCGTAAAAAGCGTGTTTGTAGTTATGTTTAGCTAAATTTGTATGTAGTCCATGTCATTTTTGCCTCTACTATAAAGGAATTAGATTTTGTCGATTGAGTTTGTCAGTCATTGAGCCATTGCAACGAGCCTTGGTTGAGCTCTATGTTAAGTAGTGACGAGCAAGGATTTCCTTTTTCTGCTTTGACACCTGTAATTTATCCCTCTGCACTTCATTGTCTGTATTGCTAGTCTCAATATTGGTAAAACCAACATCAATCAAGGATAGTTTCTGTCTTTAATGGATAACTTAGCTACTTCGTTTGTACTTTCTCACGTTTAAATCAAGTTTTCTTATAAGAAAAAAAATAATGTCATTGTCGTTGATACCCAACTTGAAAACAAATCACTAAGACCAAAGGGCCCTCCTTAACGTGTCCTAACTCAATAATGTATTCATGTTTCTGGCCACACCTCGTGAATTTCTCAACTTCCCCCCAAACTCCTTTGTCTTTTGGCAATCTTTGGGAGTCTCTCTTGAAAATTGACAACATATGATTCTCAAACTCAGCAAATAAAACCCTTCTTTTCTTCTTCTTCTTCTTCTTCATTTTTCCTTATGTTTTTCCCCTATCTATTACATCACGGGTACGATGTGAATTATGGCATACTTTTTTCCTAATTTTTTCGCTACTTATCACACAATGCATGATGCTATTGAATTGACTAGAGAGAGAAATTTTTTAACAACAGTTGTCTTCTAAAAATGGAAAAAGAATATATATTTGATGGAACATGGGAGTAAAAACTCTGTAATTATTAAAATTTTATTTTATTTTATTCTTTTACTTGTTTTATATAATGAACAATGACGAGCCCTTTGGAGGAAAGTCGAAAATGCCACTACCATGTTAAAATGGGATGATTTTAATTAAACAAAAAAAAATTTAAAGATTAAATTTATATTTTAAATTTTTTTGATGGGTGAAGTTTATTTTTTATATTCCTTCCAAAAAAAACTTATTTGAGTTGTTTTGTTTTTTCAAAATTTATGAAATTAAATATAAGTAATAATTGGCCTTTTGAGGAGTAGTCATTATCATGGGCCATTACTTACACAAGCATAAACTGAAACAACGGAAACAAAAAAAGAAAAAAGAAAACATAACCTACACTAAATTAACATACGGAAGAAAGAAAAAGAATTGCAAATTAGCAAAAGCTAAAACAAATAGTAAAACAAAAGGGAATTCTATAGTATCAACTTTTCATTTGCATTATGGGTGGTATTTTGTATTATATGTTGTAAATTTTTAATCTAAATATCATTGAGGTATATTGTATAATAGTTAAAATTATTAGTTAAAACGGTAAATATACGAGAGTTTTATATTATAATAACGTTTTTTTTATTATAACATATAAAAAATTTATATTATTTCTACTAAACAATCAAACTAACAATAAAAACATCGGTCACAACTAGTCATGCAAAAGAATATTTTTTATCATAGAAATTCTCAAAAGAAAAATACAAAATACAAAATAATAAAAAAAACGTTTAGACCATTATATGTTATATGTCTATATATATAACTGTTTTCTACATTTAATAGTCTAATCTAGAGGAAAGCCACATAAAGATTTATTTATTATAGTCCACAGACAAATTCAAAACCCCCTCTACCGCCACAACCACCGCCGCCACCACACACCGCCGCCATCACCATCCCCTCTCTCTTCTTATTCTTCCTCTGTAGAAATCAATCATAAAAAATCTCTCCTTCGTCCAGACCAAGCGGCCATAGCCAGAAACCTCGAAAACCTCCCATAGCGCAGCGCCATGGCCGTAATACCCGAGCAAGTCGTGGAGGCGGTGGAGGAAATCATGCGGACCTACAAGTCCCTCCCTCCCCGCCCCACCATTGAAGAGGTCGAGGTCGCCACCACCGTTGTCACGTCCGTGGAGGCCGACCAGCAGGCCAAGCTGGACGAGATTTCGAGGCAGCAGGCCCCCAAGGACGTCCCTCAGGAGCTCTTCTCCGTCCTCCAGCAGGTCAGGAGGGACCTTGTCCTGTTGCAGAGCTACGAGCAGAAGCGAGAGGCCGTTCATGTCGTTGAACTGGACAGAATGTTCCAGATCTTCGATGATCTGATCCAGAGAGCCTCCGCGATCGTCTCCGGCGGTAATCAGCCCCCGAAGCGCGCCAATTTGGCCGCCGCCGCCGCCGCCACCGCCGAGCCAGTTGAGAAGGTTTTAAGAGAGGTTTCGAATGCGGTTATCAGCGATGAGAGCCTGGTGGCGAAGAGTAATGATTATGGCAAAAAAGAAATTGAGAAGTCGGAGAGAAATGGCGCCAAGTCTTTGGAGAGGAGTTCTTCAGCTAACGCCTCTTTCTATTCAGGTTCGGGAATTGAGAATTTGTCGTTTGATTTTTCGGTTTTTCTTGTTATGGAAACAATTGGTGGATTTTGCAATTTGTGGATAAATGTGAATATACATATAGATATAACGGATAATCTGTCTTAGTTGTGTCAATTAAGGAAAAAAGATTAATGCTTTTGTTGTTCTTGGATCTTTCTTCATTTTCATGTGAATTACTGTTTGTTTGTTTGTAATTCTGTGTTAATTTTGTTTTGGATTTCTTAATGGAAGGGGGAGAAATCTGTGTTCAGAGTCAGTCCCTACTGTTCTCTCACTCTAGAAGCTTCTCTTGATCTCCACCATCAAAATTCTTCTCTGTTAGAATTTGTTGGTTGGTTTTTTCTTTTCCCTACCATTCCCATTTCTCTCTCTAGAAGGGTCTCTCGCTCTCTCTAGATTTTCTTTCATTTTCATTGAATTATCCTCTCTTTCAAATGTATTTGTGGTTAGTGTTTGAGTGTTTTTCTTGTATTTCTAGGTGTATCGCTTGTATATGTGAAGTTTCTTTGCAACATAGAAGTTGGTAAAATTATGTGCATTGGTGTTTGACAATTTGGTACCAAAGTGACAAGGTCAAGTGCAGATTTCTGGATGAGCTTCACACGTTTGTGCAAAGCCAAAAAGCACGAAACCTGCGGTTGAGTTACCAGCAAGGTTGTTTGATGCTAGTCTAGCGACAGTGGAATACCTTCAAGTAGTTGGAGGAAAAAAAATTTAACAACTAAAACTTAGCAGATGGTTGGGGTCCAGTAAATTGTAACAGAGCTTTCTCTAGCTGCAAGAAGAGGGACCTATGTATAGCCGACGGATGATTTGATCCTAATGAAGTGCAGCTGCTAGTTTCGAATAGCCATAGCAGAATTGTCACCAATTTTCTTTGGCCAAATGATTTTAACTTGTGTTGAATCTTTAGCTATGATTGGCACAAAATCTGCAAAGGGGAAATTCTATAGACATGATATTAGCGGGGTCTACCATCGAATATTTGTAGGGCCAACTGTCAACATAAGTAGATAATACTGAGGTAGCAAATCTGTAGGATGCATGGTTAAGCGAGTAAGACAAGTTGTCTGTCTTATATGAAAAGTAATTATAAGCAAGTCATCTGAAGGGATTCAGCTTGACATCATAGCAGACAATATTCCGAGTGTCAATGAAGTGAGGGAGGCTAATTGATATTCAAATAATCGATGTTTAGGACAAGTTGTTTATTCCAAACTAGAGGCTTCTTATGCTCATTCACCATCGCTTCCCTCTCTCTATATCTCGTTTTGTTATATTCTATGACTTCGTTTAGTCAGTCGGAGTTCCCCTCTTAAATTTTGTCATTTCTTTCGAATATTACCTCAGTCAAGCTCGTTTATTCTCTTGTTGTATTACACAGATAGTCCATTATGGTATACAGGTTCATTATATTTCGTATGCTGAAAGTGGATTTCATCCTTTGCAGTTTGTTTAGGTTGTTGTTTTTGGTTTTCCTCTATGTTTTATTTAAGACGAAGGAAATCACTGAAAGGATCAGACGTTCTATTAGAATGGTAAATTTTGATAATCAATCAAATTTTGTTTTAATATTTGTATCTCTGTTTATGTTTAGCATTGGCAAATAGTTCTTGTACTTCAAAATTTTCAAATGATGCATTGTATTTGGGTTTTTGGCTGTTAAAGATTTCCTCTATGTCTTGATGTTGTTTCATCCTCGCTTTATTGTGGCTGTAGGGGACTCTGGAAAGTTGAGTCTGATGAAGGTGGCGGCCCTAATTGAAAACACTGCAAAAAGTGGATCAGTAGTTCTTGATCTTAAAGGAAAGTTGACAGATCAGACGGAGTGGCTTCCAGTATCAATCGGGAAATTATCAGATGTCACTGAATTAGACTTGTCTGAAAATCGAATTATGGCTCTTCCACCCACTATTTGTCGTCTCAGAGCCTTAACTAAGTTGGATATCCACTCGAATCAACTTGTTAATCTTCCAGACTCCTTTGGCGACCTAATTAATCTCATGGATTTTGACGTCCACGCAAACAGGTTAAGATCACTGCCAGATTCTTTTGGGAACTTGAAAAAACTCATCAACCTTGATTTAAGCTCAAATGAGTTGACCCATTTGCCCGAGATTATGGGGCATTTGACCAGTTTGAAGAGATTAAGTGTTGAAACAAACGAGCTTGAGGAATTACCTTACACAATTGGATCTTGCACCATGCTTTTGGAACTAAGATTAGATTTCAATCAGCTACGAGCTCTTCCAGAGGCAATTGGAAAGCTTGTATCCTTGGAGATCCTGAGTCTTCACTACAACAGAATTAAAGGGTTACCAACAACTATAGGTAATCTTACCAACTTAAAGGAGCTTGACGTTAGCTTCAACGAGCTCGAAAGTGTGCCAGAGAACCTATGTTTCGCAACAAGCCTCCGGAAATTGAACGTTGGAAAGAACTTTGCGGATCTGCGAGCCTTGCCACGATCAATCGGCAACCTTGAGATGCTTGAAGAGTTGGATATAAGTGACGACCAGATTACAATTTTGCCTGACTCCTTTAGGTTCTTATCGAAACTCAGAGTTTTCCGTGCTGATGAGACGCCTCTAGCAATTCCACCTAGACACGTAACAAAACTCGGTGCCCAGGTAAAAGGCTTAAGACCTCACTACATTTTTTTTTTTTTTCGTGTTCATCCGTCTCAATGTACTAATTGAAATCGTTTTAAATTCAACAGGCAGTTGTTCAGTTCATGTCTGATTACGTCGCTAAGAGAGATACCAAGACTAAACCATTGCAAAAAAAGGGATCCTGGTTCATGTGCTGCATAAGGCCCCAATCAGTCTCGGAGTAAGTCCACCAAGAGCATATAGTCATCAAAAGCTTTGCCTAACTCATTTTGTTTCCCAATGGCCCCCTATTGTTCAAATCATGCAAATATTATAGTCCCAAAAAAAAAAAAAAAAAAAAAACTCTTGTTCTTGTTTTATTAAATGGATTGAGAGACCATGTATATATTACGTGATCCTGTGCGGTACAGAGAGAGATCTATTGTGTATGCAATTGTTTGAAAGTCGTCAAAGCACGTTTATAGATGACGTAATGACCTTCGTAGTGTTTTTGTTTTTTCCCCAACCTCAAACGACTATTCTCGTCAAATGGGCATTTGTTGAATTGTGATACATGAATGAGCAAAACACTTGTAAGTTACGTCTCTTGTTTGTCATCACTGAATTTCAACTAAAATAATCACCCTTATCTATCTTCTTCTTCTCATCCCAGCTTTTGCCAGGTAAGTCATTTCGGCATCCTTAGGTTGGAACCTAAGTTCGAGGTAAAGGAGACAACGAATCTGACCGTTAAAGATATACTCAACTTTCCTGAAAAGAAAAGAAACACGTGGTCCGTTTTTGTAGTGTTTTTTAAATTGATAAAAATTATTTTATTTTAAAAAATGAGAATTTTTAAGAAATTATGTTGAGAATGTTTTTGAAATTTTTGTCTTAAAAAGTCTACACAAATATTTTTAAAAATTCCTAAAACAATAACAAATTACATATCTTATTTTGCTAGACAGATAATTTTATCCAATCCATTGAGTTATAAGTCATCCTTAGGTGGTGTTTGGAAGGTGGTGGAAACCGATGGTGGGAACCACTTTTACTGTAGCATATGAGAGCTTTACACTGTAGTAATTTTTTAAATTGTTACTGTAGCATGTGGAGCTTTACACTGTTTATAACTGAGTTTGTGGTGGGAACCGTGGTTCCCACCACAATGCCAAACATGGGGTTAGTTATCTGAGTTGTTAATTTTATCTTGTTCTATACATGTGTATATATTTGTATATGAATATATACATATGTATCTGTATACTCTTTTTTGTGGAAAAATCTTGCCCTGTTTATGTGTGCAAACTTTGTATAAGTTGTCCTTTGCTATCTGTTATGAGTTGTGATTTTTATCTTGTTATATATACCTATGTATATATAGGTATGGTTTTAATGGTTATGCCTTCAATTGTTGCTGTTATTATTAACTATGTGATATGAATCAGACGTGATAATAAATTCAAAAATTGGCAAAAAGAATTATAATAATTGATGAGATTGATTTATTACTATGTTACATTATCAATTGTTGTTAAAATATATTCTTATTAGAAATGTAATCGGTTGAAATATAGCCATTGAAAAACAAGCCATATATATTATTTAAATATATGCGTATACATATTTATATTTTTGAGGGAAATCTTGCCCTATATATGTGTAAAAACTTTGTTTTATATATTAATGCTTGAGAATCAAGATAGGACAAACACTCTAGCATGTTAGAGTTTTACACCATATTATGAGCATTGTTATAAGACGCTAGTGGTGTTAAACATTATCCACTAATAGAAAATGTGTCCTAGGGTCCGTTTGTTAAATAGATTTGAATTAGTGATTTGATTTGAGTTAGTGTGATTTGAATTAGGATTTAAGTTAGTAATTTGAATTATTATTCGAATTGACGTATGGATGTGTATTTAAGTTTTAATCTGAGTATGAAATAAAATTAGAATATGTGTTTAGAAATGTAATAAAAATAGTTTTTGATTTATTAATAAATCTAATAAAATCTTAATGTTAATGATCCTAAAAAAATGCAATATGGATCTTAATTTATTCATCTCTTCACTAGGAACATAATGAAAAAAGAATCATCTCAATTAGATATCAAATGAAGAAGTTATGATTTTTTTCCCTCAAATATATGAGAGAGAATTTTAGTTTTTACTATAGCAAAAAAATCCAAATATCAAAAGTTTAGAGGAGTCGAACTCTAAAAACTTCCATTTTTAATACTCAAAGGATTTGAATTTTTGAGAAAATAAACACGTATCAAAAGAATTCTTGATACTTGAATCTAAATTTGAATTTATTGAGTATAAAAAATACTTCAAACAAGTAACCCCTATAGTGTGGGGTCTTATAAATAAGACCTACTTTTTATTAATGATGTTACTTAACACCGATCATTTTTATAAGTATTTTTTCTATATCATACTCTTGATTTACAATATAGCAGTTGTAATTTAGGCGTTGAAACTTGATTTTCAAACACTAATAATACACACAAACATATATATGTATATATATATATATATATGTATATATATATATATATATATATAGCTTTCTTGGCGGGTTTAGAGGGCTATCATGTTAGTGATGACAACTGTGTTCGGTAGGCCGCATTGATGGGAAACAATGTGAACGAGGCATGGGATTGGCTCCTCTTCTCTTTGTGTGTGGTGGATCGGTGACAGTTGGATCTGTTGTTGGTTACTTGTTATGGGCCAGTCAGCTGTCTTCTCCTGATTTTCACAAATTATTAATTTTTTTCCCACTTTTTTTAAGTGGATAATTTTTTTTTTCTTGGAGTTTGGGCACGGAACACAACACGTCGAACAGTTTTGATCTCATCTTGTTCAAGAGGCCCAATAAAGGCCACGTAGGAAATTGCATGACTTTGTGGGTGATCATGTTTACTAAGAAGATTAATGATGAGGTAATTGTAGTTGACTTGTAACACAGGTTTTTTTTTCCTTTCTGATTTTATTTTTCTTGGAAAGACAAATGTTGAAAAAGAATCTCTTTCTCCTTTCTCTCCCTTTTTTTTCTTTTTCTGTTTGTAATAATTTAATTTTTCTAAAACGGTGGGCTGGGCTCAAATTCTGCTGTCAGGGAATATGCGCTTGGTTAAAGACTTGGCGACTGTCCATAAACGAATGTTCTCGATAAGAAAATTTTTCTTCTTTTTTTTTTTTTAAATCATTTGCCAGGACTTCTTCGTTTCTTTTATCAAGCAAACCTACTTTTTTTTTCGACGATGAAATAAGCGAAAGTGGATTTTTTCCCTTTTTTTTGATAATAAAAAGATTAGGTGGTCTCTATTTCGTCCCATTTTTGTCAACTATAACAGCAATCTTAGGGCTACTAAAAGAGCGATCAGGACCTTATATTAGTTTCTCTGCTTTATCAATTCAGGCCTACCACCACTTACACTCACTATCCTAATGCATCCACAGCCAAAGTTAGGCTGAGGTTTTATAGGAGGCTACGGATTAGAACCTAAGTGGACGAAGAGAGATACCTAACAAAGACATCCCAACCAATAGACTACAACCTTCGATGGTGATGTGGATTCAAACTAGAGACTCGATATTTTCAATAAATTTTATAAATTTCTCCTAAAATATGTCACATGTGATTAAAAATACATCTCTCATTTTAAAATGTATATATTGTGCCCTTCAATCTATATGACATATGTCTGCAATTAGACCTACTCGATAAAATCTGTGAATCTTCAAAGTGGAAATAGTGTATGTTGCGTGTTTAATAAATTGAGATATATTGTTAAAAAAAAAAATGGAAGAATGGTTACGCCATTGAAGTAATGATAACAAAAACAAAACCATTCAAGATAATGAAAGTATTTAGGTCACATCATAATTTTTATAGCTAAAAGATTGTTACATGGTCTGACTAAAAATTGTTGAAAATTATGTGAATTGTTGTAACGTTACTAGCAAATGTCACTACCAGGGTGTCTAGTAACTTGGCTGGGGTGCGTTTTAATTTGTTTTCCTTTTTTTTTAATATTGCTAATAAAAGTATAAAATATTTTTTTTTTTGACTCATTTGCATTATTTTACGAGCTTAGAATGTGAGAATGTCCCAAGAGATTACAACCAAGTAGGGCACGTGATAGCTAGCCAGGCGTGCACGTTGGAAAAATATGTTGTGTTGGTAGAAGAAACTCCCACGTGGGAGCGCTTCCCTTTTAGCAGCTGATATATTGATTGCAAGTTCAGTTTTGTTGGAAAATGATCTAAAAATTATATATTTCGTATATTATGTTATATTTCCCAATTTTTCTTATTTTGCACTAATTTATTCTTTTTTTATTCTAAGGTGCAAAGATTTGAATACTAGTAGAGTGTTTAACAAATCAGTTTGAATTAGAAAAACAAGTTTAAGTATTGTAACATGTGAAAATTTTACATTGTAGCTATTTTTTGAGTAGTTATTGAAAGATTTACCAATTGATAAGTTCAAACTAATATGCCAAACATATGACAGATATCGATATTAAAAAGAAGGGTGTGGATTTATTAGTAGTAAGAAAAATTTGTTCAATTAATCTCTGCATAATCTCTTATTTTTCAAAACCCAGACTTTTTTTTTTTAATCAAGTGAGACCCGGGGAAACATTGATGTATGAATTATTATGTTTGAGCAATTTCCAAACTTTGTTAGATACTTTAAATTCACTTGAACCATTCGTACTAAATTCAGCACATATATTTGCATAAATTCTATTGTATAAATTCTGTACATGTTTGTAAGACTAACACTTGAACACCACTCTCTTTAAATAATATATATATATATATAGCTTCTTTTTTTTTTTTCCAATCCTTCCTCCTTCAACGTAACATCTAAAAAAAAAAACGTAACATGATTGTCATTAAATATAACAACGATATTAAAAAAACATAACATCAAAAATTTACATTTTTTAATGTATTATACCGCTTTAAGATCAATGTCACATTCAACATTTGTAACTACTTTAATGACCGTTATGTTAGTCTTTTTAACATGAATATTACATTTATTGAATGATATTATATTTTCACTTTTATATGTTATGATGGAAAGAAAGATCATAAAAAAAAACCATATATATATATATATATAAATATATATATATGGAAGCAGTTGATGACAATTGAAGACAGTTTAATGATATGACCTATAACCTATTAGTGGGTTCTTACTAAGAAAACCTGTGATTATAAAGCTACCATAAGCAACTAGCATGAATATCTTGAAACAAGTTAAACCTTGCGTCATTGACAATTTGGCAACTCGAATAAAGTAAAATCAGACATAAATTTGCCTTAATAACGTCCTCTACTTTGACACTTTTACGTAGCATAATATGGCTTTTCAAATGAACTCTTGGACCTAATCATTACAATTTATTCTCAGTTCTCATCCGCCTTCAATTATCTTTTAGGGTTGAAGTTGAAAAATATAAAAAACTTAGTGAACGAGGAATGTTTGGCAAACTTTAATGCCATTCTATGAAAAATGTAGCTATTAGTTAGCTATGGCAATTGGTGTGGTCAGAGTTTGGGAAAAGTTAGACATATTGTCACGCCCCGGAGTACGAGAGGTGACGTGGCGGAATACTTAGATTAATTAAAAGAGAATTTAATTAAAAATCGAGAGTTTGAGAACCAAATTAAATAAAAACTAAGAAGATTTTCCACCACATTTGATAAACGAATTTTTAAATATTTAGCAAATAATAATAATTGAATAAAAACCGCGAATATGGGTTCCACAACCCACAACTTGTGCACACACATGGATCTGACAATATCATAAATACAATTACAGTCCAAGTACAAATAAAGTTAAGTCTTACATGCCTTGATTAAATAAATACTGAATATAAATAAACTCTCCTATTGCTCCTGAGTTCGGTCCGAAGAATCTTCTCCAAACCTAAATGCAAGACCACCTAGATGGGGGAAATTCAAAACAATAAAACGTGAGCGAAAGGCTCAGTAGGACTATGTTTTATAAATAATTTAATTTGAAGAAACAGTTCATTGTTAGGAGTACTCAAAAGAGAACTTAAATAAATAAATAAATAATTTGAGTAGAGCCGTTCTGACACAGAACAGTCTACTCGTACAATCAAAAACACCATTTTTCTTTTACCTAGGCAAACCATGAAATCACCACCGTAGTGGCCAAGCTGGGTTTCGGGACCTGCCCCCAAGGTCGATCGCCACACGACCCGATCTCTGATATGGCATCATGCCCATGTGTTTATTATCATTATCATTCAAAACCCAATTACCGAGTGTTTTCAATTACATTTATTATGAAATTCATTTCATAATCACGGTGTATTAAAATACTACCGATAAAACCATTTTCAAACAACCGTTGAAAACATTTTGATAGAAATCATTTTCAAAGCCAAATCATTTCAAAACCAGGCTACCAAAGAAATAGGATAGAAGTCCTACCTCAATACTCGTGCCGGTACCCCACACCGCAATCCCGGTCCGCTATACGTTAGCTCCACGGAACCACGAACAATCCTAGATACCAACTAAGTCAATCAATATCTAGTTTGAGACATTCTATGTTACTAAATCATTTCATGATATCCTAGTGTGCCATTTGTACCTTTAAAATCATCCTATAAGGTTGGGATTTAAATCAGGGTTCAAAATAGTGAAAACGGGTAAAAATCACAAAATTTTCTATGCCTCGGTCGGCCTGCCGGACGCCCTGCTTCGGCCTGCCGAACTGCACAGTTTGGCTTGCCGGAAGCAAGGTTCGGCCTGCCGAACATTTCCCCAGATTCGGCCTGCCGGTCGGAAGAACACCGGCCTGCCGATCATCACTCTGGCCTGCCGAACATGAACTTCGGCCTGCCGAACTGGGAAAACCCAGAAATCCCAGCCACGGGTTTCTCGATCCCCAAAATCTAAATCTTGTTTCTAACCTGTTTTTCTCAAATCCCAGGCATGAAAAACAATTATACTTGATAGAAAAACATTCTAAAACATGTTTGGACTCATTTAAACAAGATTTAAACTCAAAATCCTCAAAAATCCGAAAATGAGAAAAAGAGGAGAAAAATGAAAAATCTTGAATCCAATCCGTTTTTCTTCAATCTAAACTTAGATTCTAGTTGTTCTAAGTTCATTTAACACAAATCCAAGGTTTTCTAAGCTTAAACAAACTTAGATTTCAAAAACACACAAAATTGAAAATTTTGTAAAAAGTTTAGAAATTTCGAATCTAACCTCGAATCGAAGCTTCAATCCGCGTTCTCGGTTGCCGAATCACGTCCCCGAGCTTCCTCCTTGCTGTTCCGAAGCTTGGATTCGAATGTGGTTTCAAAAATTAGAGAGAGAGATGTAGAGAGAGAGGCTGCCGAGAGAGAGAGAGAAGAGAGAGAGAGGTGTTGCGGGAGAGTGAGGAGAGAGAGAGGAAGGAAGGAAATAAATAGAGAAAATCGGTGGGCGGTTTTACTGTGCGAAAACCATGTGCCGCCCACGGTTTTGCAAAACAGAGTATTTTTAACATTTTACAAATTGTTGTGTTTTAAAACTCAAAACATCATTTTAAATCAATAAGAAATCTTTTGAACACATCAATTTAACAAAACAACCAAAATTTCAAAAATCCAACCAAATAGTCTAATAAATGTTAAAACGTTAATTATGGCACACTAATTCATCATTTACATTACATTAACATTAAATAAATTTCGGGACGTTACAACTCTCCGCCCCTAAAAGAAATTTCGTCCTCGAGATTTACAACTCATCTCAAAAATAAAACAAATGCGGATACAATTCCCGCATACTCGACTCTAGTTCCCAAGTGGCTTCATCAACCCCGTGATGCTGCCACACGACCTTTACCAACGGTATTTCACGACGACGCAAGCTAATCACTTTCCGGTCGATGATCTGAATCGGAACTTCTTCGTACGTCGTATCCTCCTGAACCTGTACATCGCGAAACGAAACTATCTTATCCTGCCCAGGTGGACATTTCCTAAGCATCGACACATGAAACACATCGTGCACATGAGAAAGTTCGGGCGAAAGATTAAGCCGATAAGCGACCACACCAACACGCTGAGTGATCTCGAACGGCCCAATATACCTCGGCGTGAGCTTCCCACTCACCCCGAACCGCATAGTTCCCTTACGAGGCGACACCCTCAAGAGAACAAAATCTCCAACCACGAACTCTAAGGGTCTACGTCTTCTATCTGCGTAGCAATTCTACCGACTCTGAGCTGCCCTCAATCGATCTCGAATCACCACGACTTTCTCGTTGCTATCACAAATTTCATCGGGCCCAAGAATAACTCTATCTTCCGGCTCGGCCCAACACACAGGTGACCGACACGGTCGCCCATACAATGCCTCAAATGGTGCCATACCGATACTCGCCTGATAACTGTTGTTGTACGCGAACTCCGCCAAATGCAAACATTGCTTCCAATTCCCGCCGAAGTCCAACGCACAAGCACGCAACATATCCTCGAGAACCTGAATAACCCGCTCAGACTGCCCATCAGTCTGAGGATGAAACGTCGTACTGAAGTTCAAATCCGTACCCAAAGCCTCCTGAAAACTCCTCCAGTACTTAGCATTAAACCTGGTGTCTCGATCAGAAGTGATGGACAAAGGAACTCCATGCAACCTCATAATATTCTGCATATACAACTCCCCAAGAATCTTCCTAGAACACGTCGACCTAAACGGAATGAAATGCGCCGATTTCGTCAACCTATCGACCACAACCCAAACTGCATCGTGCCGCTGCTCCGTCCTCGGCAAACCTGTGAGAAAATCCATCGTCACATGCTCCCATTTTCACCCTGGAATAGGAAGCGGCTGAAGCTGACCTGCAGGCTTCTGATGCTCAGCTTTCACTTGGAGACACGTCGAACACTTGGCCACGTACTCTCGAACATCTTTCTTCATGCCTCTCCACCAATATTGTCTCTTCAAATCACGATACATCTTGGTGCTCCCCGGATGAATAGCGAACTGAGACCTATGAGCTTCGTCTAGAACGGCTTTCGTCACCTCGGCGATAACTGGAACTGCAAGACGCTCCTGGAAGTACAATGATCCATCTGCATGCACGCTCCATTCCTCGAACTGCTCCCCGTTCTGAATCCGCGACCGAATCCCCTGCAAATGTCGATCCTGCCACTGACCTTGCTTCACCATCCGAACAAGAGCTGGAGTCGCTTCCACATGATATAACGAAACTCGATCACCATCTTCATGATACAGTAGCCGATACTCACTCACTGTCGCATCCCTGCTCCAGTCCTCAAAAATCAAGCAAGCGAGAATCCCTGAAGACTTCCTGCTAAGCGCGTCCGCGACCACATTAGCTTTCCCGGGATGATACTGCAACGCGAAATCATAATCCTCCATGTACTCCACCCATCTGCGCTGCCTCAGATTAAGATCCCTCTGAGTGAACAAATATCTCAAACTCTTGTGATCGGAGAAGACCTGAAACGATGCTCCATACAAGTAACATCTCCAAATCTTCAGCGCGTAGATCACTGCCGCAAGCTCTAAATCGTGAGTAGGATAATTCCGCTCGTGAGGTCGTAGCTGTCTCGATCCGTACGCAACCACACGTCCATGCTGCATCAACACGCATCCAAGTCTGCGCCCTGAAGCATCAGCATAAACCTCATACGGCTCATTACTGCTAGGAATAATCAACACTGGAGCTGAAGTCAACCGGTTCTTCAATTCTTGAAAAGCAAGCTCACAATCTTCATTCCACTCAAACCTGACATTTTTCTTGATCAATCTCGTCAACGGAGCTGCAATCTTTGAAAAATCCTTTACAAATTTCTTGTAATATCCAGCAAGACCTAAGAAGCTGCGAATCTCCGCTACATTCCTTGGTCGTTCCCACTCCAATATAGCTTCAATATTGGACGGATCCACTGAAATACCATGCTCTAAGATGACATGACCCAGAAATTTGACCTCAGTCAACCAGAACTCACATTTTTCCTTCTTAGCATACAACTGGTGCTCCCGCAAAGTCTGAAGCACGATCCGAAGATGCTGCTCATGCTCCTTCCAAGTCTTAGAATACACAAGAATATCATCGATGAACACGATCACAAACTGATCCAGATGCGGCCTAAATACCCTGTTCATCAGATCCATAAAAGCTGCCGGAGCATTTGTCAACCCAAAAGACATAACCAGAAACTCGAAGTGCCCATACCGAGTCCTAAAAGCTGTCTTGGGAATGTCCTCTTCCTTGACCCTGAGCTGATGATAACTTGAACGCAAGTCAATCTTCGAGAAGTATCGCGAACCTCCCAACTGATCAAACAACTCATCAATCCTAGGCAAGGGATACTTGTTCTTCACCGTAACATGATTTAGCTGCCGATAATCCACACATAACCTGAGAGTCCCATCGTGCTTCTTAGCGAACAAAACTGGTGCTCCCCACAGAGATGTGCTATTCCGAATATATCCTTTATCAGTGAGCTCCTGAAGTTGCTTCCTCAATTCCTTCATTTCTGCCGGCGCCATCCGATAAGGTGCCATAGAAATCGGTGCTGTCCCTGGAAACAACTCGATACCAAACTCAATCTCCCGATGCGGTGGTAACCCTGATAACTCGTCGGGAAAAACATCCTCGAACTCATCAACCACCGGAATCGCTGCACTACCCCTCGAAACATAGGGCTCGCAATCTAGATTGGCAAGAAAAGCAAAACAATCTAGATTCCTTCGCCCTCCTAGACACGACTTTATAAGGCGCTCACTCATTAACCAATCACCACCACCCTGGTAAGTGATTACCGTCCCCCTATCAGACACTAGGGTCACTTTTCTAAGTTGGCAGTCCACGACTACACTATACCTGGATAACCAGTCCATCCCTAGAATTACATCATAGGAACTCATGGGGAGTACAATCAAATCACTTTTCAAAATCTCATCCCCAATCTTTATTTTACATGATTTACACATACAATTTACACACACCCGCCCCAAGGGAGAAGTTATTACTAGGGGTTCCTTAAACTCTTCTACTTCTAATCCCAAGGCATGTACAAAAGAACTCGAAATGAGAGAATGAGAGGCACCGATATCAAATAAAACACGAGCTAAGGATGTAGAAACCAAAACCATACCATCGACAACCGCGTTACCAGTCTGAGAATCTGTCCCTCCAGATGCCATTGCATGAACCTGCACTGGCGCTTTTCCTTTTCCTCTACTGACATTACTGGGTCCTGGATTACTCGGCCGATGCTGCTGAGATGGTGACGACTGCACACTACCTGTACTCGGTGCACTATACTGAGGAACACTGAACTGAAAATACTGTGGCTGCTGCCCCCGTGCCGGATATGAGAATTGCTGAGGAGAAAACTGCGGATACTGCAACTGCGGGTACTGCGGAGGCGGAGGTAGGGTCTGAGACTGAGGCTGAGACGAACGACTGGCATCCTCCCCGGTCTGCGATCCAAGACGAGCACTCCTGATCGGGCAATTCCTCTTGATGTGTCCGGGCTGCTGACAGAAATGACAATGAAAGCTGTAGGGGTTGCTGCGCCCGCTGCCAGACGAACTGCTACTGCCACTGGTCGCACCGCCTTGCTTGCCTTTCCCCGGAGCTGGACGACTACTGGTGCTCTTCCTGCCACTCCTCTGCGGTCCTCCTGAAGCCTTGGCTCGGTCCTCACAATACTGCACATAATCATTCTCCACGGAGATCGCCGACGACACAAGCTCTCCGAAACTCCTAAGCCGTAGAGCAACCAACTGCCGCCGAATAGGAGCCTTGAGTCCCTCCTGAAACTTAATACATTTCTCACGCTCCGATGCCACCGCTGATGGAGCAAACCTAGCCAACTCGTTAAACTTTGCCTCATACTCCCGAACTGAAAGATCACCCTGCTGCAATCTATAAAACTCAGCTGCCTTCTGATCTCTATATCCCTGCGGAAAATACCGATCATAGAACAGCTCCTCGAACTTGTCCCAACTGATATCGCCACCGTGCTCCAGACGCTTAGTTTGTTTCCACCAGGTGTTAGCGCCACCCTCGAGCTTATACGCCGCAAACTCCACACGATACTCCTCAGGCACACCAAGAGTATCTAGATGCTTCAAGATCGAATCCAACCAATATTCAGCTAACCGCAGATCCCCGTTGCCATCAAAAGTCGGAATAGACGCCCGCTGAAATTCCTTAAAGAAAGCATGCCGACTACCAACACTGGAGTCTTCCAGCCTAGCCCTGGCTGCCATCTGCCGAAAAGCCGCAAACATAGACCTCATCATGCTTTCATCATTTCCGAACTCGGCGTCAGTAGTCGAACGACGTCTAGGTGCCATTCTCTCACTTCTGAAAACAAAATTTGGACTGTCAGAGGTATTTCATTGTCAAACCTATGTGTGCACAATTCCCAAGGTTCATAACCTTGAGCTCTGATACCATTCTGTCACGCCCCGGAGTACGGGAGGTGACGTGACGGAATACTTAAATTAATTAAAAGAGAATTTAATTAAAAATCAAGAGTTTGAGAACCAAATTAAATAAAAACTAAGAAGATTTTCCACCACATTTGATAAACGAATTTTTAAATATTTAGCAAATAATAATAATTGAATAAAAACCGCAATATGGGTTCCACAACCCACAACTTGTGCACACACATGGATCTGACAATATCATAAATACAATTACAGTCCAAGTACAAATAAAGTTAAGTCTTACATGCCTTGATTAAATAAATACAGAATATAAATAAACTCTCCTATTGCTCCTGTATTCGGTCCGAAGATTCTTCTCCAAACCTAAATGCAAGACCACCTAGATGGGGGAAATTCAAAACAATAAAACGTGAGCGAAAGGCTCAGTAGGACTATGTTTTATAAATAATTTAATTTGAAGAAACAGTTCATTGTTAGGAGTACTCAAAAGAGAACTTAAATAAATAAATAAATAATTTGAGTAGAGCCGTTCTGACACAGAACAGTCTACTCGTACAATCAAAAACACCATTTTTCTTTTACCTAGGCAAACCATGAAATCACCACCGTAGTGGCCAAGCTGGGTTTCGGGACCTGCCCCCAAGGTCGATCGCCACACGACCCGATCTCTGATATGGCATCATGCCCATGTGTTTATTATCATTATCATTCAAAACCCAATTACCGAGTGTTGTCAATTACATTTATTATGAAATTCATTTCATAATCACGGTGTATTAAAATACTACCGATAAAACCATTTTCAAACAACCGTTGAAAACATTTTGATAGAAATCATTTTCAAAGCCAAATCATTTCAAAACCAGGCTACCAAAGAAATAGGATAGAAGTCCTACCTCAATACTCGTGCCGGTACCCCACACCGCAATCCCGGTCCGCTATACGTTAGCTCCACGGAACCACGAACAATCCTAGATACCAACTAAGTCAATCAATATCTAGTTTGAGACATTCTATGTTACTAAATCATTTCATGATGTCCTAGTGTGCCATTTGTACCTTTAAAATCATCCTATAAGGTTGGGATTTAAATCAGGGTTCAAAATAGTGAAAACGGGTAAAAATCACAAAATTTTCCATGCCTCGGTCGGCCTGCCGGACGCCCTGCTTCGGCCTGCCGAACTGCACAGTTCGGCCTGCCGGAAGCAAGGTTCGGCCTGCCGAACATTTCCCCAGATTCGGCCTGCCGGTCGGAAGAACACCGGCCTGCCGATCATCACTCCGGCCTGCCGAACATGAACTTCGGCCTGCCGAACTGGGAAAACCCAGAAATCCCAGCCACGGGTTTCTCGATCCCCAAAATCCAAATCTTGTTTCTAACCTGTTTTTCTCAAATCCCAGGCATGAAAAACAATTATACTTGATAGAAAAACATTCTAATACATGTTTGGACTCATTTAAACAAGATTTAAACTCAAAATCCTCAAAAATCCGAAAATGAGAAAAAGAGGAGAAAAATAAAAAATCTTGAATCCAATCCGTTTTTCTTCAATCTAAACTTAGATTCTAGTTGTTCTAAGTTCATTTAACACAAATCCAAGGTTTTCTAAGCTTAAACAAACTTAGATTTCAAAAACACACAAAATTGAAAATTTTGTAAAAAGTTTAGAAATTTCGAATCTAACCTTGAATCGAAGCTTCAATCCGCGTTCTCGGTTGCCGAATCACGTCCCCGAGCTTCCTCCTTGCTGTTCTGAAGCTTGGATTCGAATGTGGTTTCAAAAATTTGAGAGAGAGAGGCTGCCGAGAGAGAGAGAGAAGAGAGAGAGAGGTGTTGCGGGAGAGTGAGGAGAGAGAGAGGAAGGAAGGAAATAAATAGGGAAAATCGGTGGGTTTTACTGTGCGAAAACCATGTGCCGCCCACGGTTTTGCAAAACAGAGTATTTTTAACATTTTACAAATTGTTGTGTTTTAAAACTCAAAACATCATTTTAAATCAATAAGAAATCTTTTGAACACATCAATTTAACAAAACAACCAAAATTTCAAAAATCCAACTAAATAGTCTAATAAATGTTAAAACGTTAATTATGGTACACTAATTCATCATTTACATTACATTAACATTAAATAAATTTCGGGACGTTAGACATATATCAAATTTTTATTAGTCATTAAAATATAGTAAAAAATTTAGAATATTTTACAAATAACAAAATTAAAATCCTTAAAACAATAACTATGCAATTTTTTTTGGTATAATTTGTAAATATTATTAAAAGATTGCTATGTGAATTATGCTTTAAAGTTGCAAAAATTTTGCTATATTTCAAGTCTACTCTTATAAATTCTTTTCTAAAAAAAATCCACTCTTATAAATTGGCATCACTCGGATTTGTACCATTAAGAAAAAGTTGTTGCCATCTAATCAGCAATCAGTATAGAAAGTTTAAGTTTGGAAATAGAAAATGATGAAAATCCCGTTACCAAAAAAATTCTCTCTTAGATCATCTCTCTCAGCTCTCACTCTCTCTCTCTCCCCCTCTCACACGCACACACACACCCAAATTGTAGTCGCACCACGAATTGGTTTCATGATTTATCTTGCTTTTTATGTTTTGTGTGTTGCCCAGAAAATAATATGATAGGTTTCACTATGTTTTCTGCTATATTATTTTTCTATGTTTTGTGCTTTGCGAAACAATAACCTGCGAGATTCCATTACGTATTCCGATGGATTATCTTGTGTTTGATTTTCTTTTTTGCAGAGATGGAAGTAATTAATGTGTTAATACATTACGATGGAGAATTAAGCAAAAGGAACTGATATTTGACTGCAAATTAACTATCGTTTTGGTGCTAGAAAATGTTACATATAAAGAGAGAGAGTTTGTTGAGTTACTTCCAAAGGTCGGAAGCTCATTTAAAAACATAAAAAGAAGAGAAACTGTAGGAAGTAGACTAATGTCAGAGACGTATGAAAGTCAATAACAATAACATACAAGAGAACTATTACTCTACTCGTTGTTCCTACTCCCCATTCTTTTAAATCTGCCTACCTTTTATATTCTCTGTCCCTCCAACCAAACAAAGCTTAACGTTATATTTAATAGAGATGAAAAATAGGAGGAAAGAAAATAATGAAAGAATTTTGGAGGGAAAATAAAATGGTAAGTCGTTTAGTAGTAGAAATAGATTAAGGATGAAAGAACTTGTGGGTCCTATATTTTTTGTACCTCCAAAGGTGGAGAGAGAATTTGGAGAAAAACTTATTATACTTGCACAAACATTTAAATATATATTTTTATCTTTGTTATAACTCAAATTTCATAATTCAATGTCAACTCTTCATGTCACCAAAATAGAAACTAAGAGGTTAAGTGTTCTATTTTTAAGATATTAAAGGCTTTAATGACTATAGGACTCTTTGAGGACACATGCTGGTAAGGCCATGCCTTCTTCAATATGAGAGCAAAGCCACGAATGCTCAACATACAAGCAAGCACATGTTTTTGCTCAACATGAGAGCAAAACCATGTCCCCCCTTCAGTGTGCCAATAAGCCTATGCCCTCGTTCAACATACAAGCAAGGCCATGTCCCTCATTAACATGAGAGCAACACCATGTCTTTGCTCAAGATGCAAGCAAGGCCAAACCCTCCTCAACAATGAGAGCAACACTAGGTTCCTACTCAACATGTGAGCAAGGGCATGTTGTCCTCCTCATGCGAGCAACGCCATGTTGTCCCTGCTCTACATGCAAGCAAGGCTAAACCCTCCTCGACATGAGAGCAAGGTAATCTTTCTTAACCACCATTTCATTTCATAACATCTGAACCTTTTCAAGATAGCTGCTTAAGTAACCGCCATCTCGCATATCATCAAATGTTAAGAATAAAAGTTATAACATAAGGAAGCGACGGCCACACAATTGAGAAGGGAGGATGTGAGAAGATAGTTATCGTCGCATGGAAGGAATTAATTGGACCCTAATAAGTGGAAGACATGAGAGAGACGGTCATCTATAGAAGACGGCTTCGCATACTCAAAGCCCTATAAATATAGAGAGGTGAGGCTACGAGAAAGGTTCAAAAATTGTATCTTGCATCTTACTATGCCAAAATCATTCTAAAAGTTCATTGTATTGAGACTTCTTTGAGTGACACTTTACGTGTGTGATCATGTTTTAGAAATTAGTATAAAAGAACAAAGTGGACGTGTTTGATAAAGTTAGTCAGAACCAACTTTTTAGTTAAAGAATAGTGTAAAGCTCTCATAAACTATAATAAAAGGTAAAAAGTTATTGTAAAACTCTCACATACTACAGTAAAAGGCACAATGTTGCAGCAGTGTAAAGCTCTCACACACTGCAGTGTTTTAAACTAAGAAGTTAGTTCTAACCAACTTTGTCAAATACCCTAGTAGACTAGGCTATTTTAGGCCCAACCATTATAAATTATCAGTGTCCTCTGTTTGATTGTTTTGATCATTTTCATCAGATTTTCACCATCAACAATCTTAATTAATTTGACAAATAGTCATTTATTTGATCATTTATTTCTTTTTTTTTTTTCATATCATGCCAACGTACGCAAGATAAAAAAGAGAATTAATTACAAAAATTCTTCTTCAACTATAGCTCAGTGTGGCCAATAAGTCATCAAAATGCAACATTCATTTTCCTCAATTATATGAAACATTAAAAAAAAAAACTTACGTTTTAATTAGCACGTGGTATGTAGTATAGAAGTATTTTTATAACTTTATCACGTCTAAAAGTTAATTTGAATTTAATAACTGATATAGTAGAAATTTGAATTGTTAACTAATTTTTTTAACAAATTAATAAGAATAATATCTCTTTTTTTTTTTTCATGCAAGTGCACGAAGAGGAGCTAATAACGCTATTATACAAGGATTGTTTTGTGTGTGATTTCTATTAAAAATCTTAATTGACAGGTTTTTTAGCATTAGTTGAACATGTTAATATGTTAAGCAAAAAAAAGACTAAAAAATTGAGGAGGAAAGAAATAAGTATGCACGAAAATCAGATAAGAATGAGCAAAAACAAATATGTATGATAAAAATAAAAAATAGAGGGATAGTAAAGAAAATGAGAGAGAAGAGAAAGAAAGAAAAAAAACTATAAAGTAAAAAAAAAAAAAGTATCAGCATTTCAAGCATTCCGAGAGCGTTAGTCAAACCTATTCTCTCTTTTTTTATTATTTTTAAAAATGTTAAAGATATTTTTATAGGGTATATATAAAACAAAGTACATTTGAGAGGATTTTGAAATAAAGTTTAAATTGAGACATCTATAGGAAAAAAAATATTTGAATGGGACAATTTTAAGAAATTAATATATTTATAAGAATTATTTCTTTTATCAATTTATAAGAGTTATTTTGTAAATCATAAATTTATTTCCATCTCCATAAAAAAAAAAAAAATTCCATTACGATAGATTCTTTTCCTTTCCTTGTGGCTAGAATTTTGACATACCAAAGTACAAGAAATCTGGTAAAATATTTAAGGGGTATTAAATTTAGACTAAGTGTCGTCTGATCAAGGTAGTGAATGATAAGGATCAATTTGTGCATCTCATGCACGGAGCCAGGGTGCTTCACTTGACCAATCGCGCACTGCACATGCCTTGCATTGCAGCGTCGACTATTACGTAGGTCTCGTCACCTTTTTTTGTTCCTTCTTTTGTAGAATTCTACGCTGCCAAGCTCGTACGAGCCTGTTTCTTTTGACAAATCGTCTAATGAAACGTAAGCAAAAAAAGAAGACAAACAATAAACTTGTGATATGTAGCAACATAGTTTAAAAAACCATTTCCAAACTTTTGTCATTTTTAATGGTGTGTTTTTCTTAGGTATTCTTTAGATTCAATGGACTCAAATTTAGATTCGAGTATTATAAATTCTTTAGATACGTATTTGTTTTCCTTTAAAATTTGAATCAAATGAGTATCAAGAATCTAAGTTTTCAGAGTTCTAACTCATTACTTTTGATGCTCGGATATCTTTACTATAGTAAAGCTGAAATTATCTCTCCTATATTTAAAGAAAAAAATCATAATTTATTCATTTGATATCCAATTGAGATATATTTTTTTCATTATGTTCCTAGTGAAGAGAAAATAAATTAAGATCCATATTACATATTTTTTAGGATAATTAACATTAAGATTTCATTAGATTTGTTAATAAATTAAAAGCTATTTTCATTACCTCTCCAAATGCAAATTCTATTTTTATTCCATATTCAGATTAAAACTTAAATGCATATTCAAACGTCAATTCGGATAACAATTTAAATCCTAATTCAAATCATACAACTAAAATCAAATCACTAATTCGAACATATTTACTGAGCTTTAGGAAAGTAGTGTTCGAAACTCATTCACGCTTAATGCGTATGTTAAAGATTTCATAAATTAAGAAAACAAATGTTACTTTTTAAATCAACGGGCACATTCTTACGAACGCCACAGTTAATGAGAAATCTTTGTAATTAAAAAAAATCACCAAAAAAAATAAAAAAACCACCTCACTTTCTCTCATTTCATTTAGTGATGCAAGAATGGGCCGGCTCGACTTCTCCTTAGGCCCACGCAGCCCACGGGCCGGGCCGGCCCGTATTAAAATTACCTTGGCCCGGCTCGGCCCACAGACCAATTTTACATGGGCTGTGCCGTGGGCCTTAAATAGGCCGGCTCATTTTGGCGCATCATGAGTTTAAATGGGCCAGTACATCTAAGCATATAATTTTCAACTTTTTTATTTTTATTTTTTATTTTTGAATTTTTAAACAAGTTAACAAATATAAAAAGTTTGAATAGTCAAGAAAAAAATAAAAAAGAGATATTTTATTTACGATTGTCTCATTAAAAACCATTTCAAGGAAAAACTAAGTGAGACAAAACCTAGGTAAAGAAAAAAGAACACAATCGGGATAATTATATATAAGATGTTTACAAAATTACTAAAAACAAAAAAAATAAAAAATATAAAAATATTGTTCATTGTGGGCCGAAACAGATTGGCTCATTATGGGACTATACAGACCGGGTCGAGCCTATAATTTTTTATGGGCCTATATATATTAACCCAGCTCAACTTACCATTATTTATGAACCGAATTGAGCCATAAACAATACCAAACTATGTCGATCCAACCCATTACTATAACAGGATGGCCCAGACCGGCCCACGAGCCTCGCCCATTGTTGTATCTCTAATTTCATTTTCCCATTGTCATTCCCTCTTGCAAGAGGGAGAGTAAAAAGCGGAAGCTTGTCAGCTGTCTCTCATACTCTCTCTTTCTCCCATTAGTCCTTCTCCATCGCCTGAACCCAGACCGGATTTCTGTCAGAGATTTCTGACTTTTTTTTTATTAATTAGGTATTGATGGATTTTTTTTTGGGGTTCTGAAGCAATTTCTTGTCGCTCAGAGTTCTACGCCGCCGTTTCCTTATTCATCACTTCTGCCTGAGCACTAGGTAACGAACGAACGACATCAAAAATTTACCCAAATCTCTTCCCGATCTTTTTTTTTTTTTAACAATATGATTATTTTTATTTGATTTGATTTTTTTTTCATCTAAGGATGGATTTGCCAAAGGAAAGGATTTCCTGGTTTCGTTCATGTCGGAGCTAACCTGTGCCCTTTGCTAACGGATTTGATTATCAACCAAAAAAAAAAGTTTTTTTTACCCATTTTGTTGATTAACTAAACGACAATTACTTAGCTTTTGTGCTACTTTGATTAAGTGTAAACAAGGTTTTGCTCGTTCCCAAGACTAAAGTTTGTCAGCTAGACTTGTTTTTAATTTTCAGTAATGAAAAGATAGCATTTGCAAAGTAATTGAGATGGTATGCTTTTTAATGGGTTTTATATGAGAGATATGGTACGTTTATGCTGGTGCTGATTAATGATTAATGATTAATGTATTGTGTTTCATTAGTGATTCTAGAAGGCACCATTTGTCGGTAACATGTTAGTGGTTTGTTTATCGTTGCTTTAGTTTTTGTTGTTGTTGTTGCTGTGTGTTTGATTGGATGGAATTCTTTGTATTTCCGAGGAGATACGACTTCTGAAGTAGACAAGTAACTAAAGACTTTGCTGCGAAACCGTAACATGTTTCATCACTTTCTGCACTCTTGATAAATTTGCTCATTGTTGTTTTTGAAAACCAAATCGTGATATTGATATTCATTGTTCTTATAGAGTTAATCATTTATCATAACTCAATAGTTCAAGCTTGACATACTTTTGAAGTACCAAAATCAACGGGAGATGTTATGCAAAAGTTTTAAGCACTCTCTGAAGTAGCCTGGCCGCATAATTAAAGTTGTAACTAATCTAGTTTGCATTCTTGTTGACAGTATTAGTTAATCAAATCTTTTCTAAGGAAACTTCCCAGATTATTCTTGGCACTTCACTAGAATAAGTCTGATGCATGCATGGAAGTTTTACATGCAAATCTGATGATGTACAGAAAATGATTCACTGTGTAACCACTAACCACTAACTTTCCGGCCTGTCAATTTAAATGAAAATTTGAGTTTGATGTTGCATGCTTATGTTATGTTTTACTTTACGGTATTGTGTGTAACTTCGTTTTATTTATTAAAAAAAATAATGATAATAATAAATTTACTCGCACTATTAAGTTGCGTGTAATTGGATTATTTTTTTAATATTAATCCAGAAAATATGTTTGAAAGCGATAGGCACTCTATCAACAAACGACGATTAGAGTTGTGTTGTTTTTAACTATCTGTTAGTCAACTGACTTCTTTCAACATTTCATACATTTTGACTGACATTGATCACTGTTTTTGTAGTAGTGATGGTTGCTCATGAAATTACTAGAGGCAGAGTTGAGCACACATAGCCAATCTATAAGAAGTTTGCATACATTACACAGATCACTTTCCTTGTATCATTCTTTTTGGTTTGGTTTAGAAAAATAAGAGTTTTCTTATATTTTCCTACAGAACAGAACCATTTGTATGTAAAGAATACAACAGCAAACGACCTGTTGTTGTAACTTACCGCAAGGTTGAAAGAGGTTGTATATTGTATATTGGATTTCAGGCAAAGTGCTTGAAGCATGTGCAGCTGTCTCTTTTTCTTATCTGTGCTTCTCTCTGAAAGCACACTGATTGGTGTAGGAATTTACTCAAGATTTAGCTGCTCAGTCTTAAGCTGTTAAGGATTGTCTATACTCCATAAGGGTAGGATCCTGTTCGTCTTATTCTAATTCCATTGTATTCATGAGTTAGTTGTTGTTTATTATGTATCTAAAAGATTTTTAATTACACGTGATACATTAGTTGTTTCAAAATTTCTGGTCATAAACATAGCACATTTGGTCTTCTCTGGGATCTCATTATTTTTTTCTTTTTAAATTCTATCTTTGGTATCTATGTTTCACGTTATTTGTTAAGCCCCACTTCTTTTTTGGCTATATGCGAGTAGCTATCATGGTACTAAGTAGCTTTTATTGAACAGGTTAAAGTTTTCACAGTTTGTCATCGAGAAGCGCAGATAGCATGGATGGTAGTTTACTTCTTTATCCTTTTGGCTACTATTGCTTTCTTTTTGTTCCCTTTTTTATTCTCTTTGTTCTAGTACTTAGTTATTTACCTTTGCTTTGGCGAAGATGACCCAACTTTTCTTTACCTACCTTTTTTCTCCTTTATAATAAGAGCAGGATCTAAATTTAGAAATGTAAATAAATTCCTAACGCTACAAAGATAAAGCTATATTGATAAGCCTGTCCTGTTCTTTTTTTTTGGTTTGCAGATGAATATGAAACTGCACAAGAAAAAGAAGAGCAATCTCATGGTTCTCTTATGGTGGAGAGATTAACAGGAAGCACGGAAGGGCAGATTGATTATGTGCCTCAGGTTGGTAGCTTAACCCACACAAGCAGACGCTGGTTCACTTTTTTATATTCCCCTTTATCTATCTCCCCTGCAAACTAAGTGTTACCCAAAAATTTTTAGTTCTTATTATGGATTTGACTTTTATTTGATTTTGAAAATGCCAGCCCTGCACCCTCCTGATATTTGTCACAGAAACTGATTCAACTGGTTTAGTCATGCAAAAGAAACTGCAATTTCACCAGCTTGTCTAAGTTGTAACTTCATCTTACAATACGAGAGTATGCATAATCACTTTCCCCCCTTTTTCTTTTTGAGCTTAGATGAAGACAAATGTTACGTAGAACCATGAAGGGATTAACTTACTGAAAGCCAAGCCCCAGTTGGTGGCTGGCAGTTAAAAGAACCTTAGTCTGACTGGGTTGGGGCAATTCTCCGTCTTAGGTTCTAATGATATTAATATGGAAGAGAGTGAGAATTGAAAGAGTCAGGTTGACTGTTGGAGCTTGTGTGAGATCTCTGTTATGGGATCTAATGCTTATGGATTTAAGTTGGTATGTTCTTCGTTCCAGAATGTTTAGGTATTTGTACTCATGTTTTGATTGCTTTCTTCTTCCCAAACAAGGATATAGATTTGGGCTGTTGCTGCTTGTTGGGCTGGCTCAGTTGCCTTCTATCTATATGGCAGGCTAAGATATCTAGTCTGCGAATAATGATTGGTGTTTTATCTCTTATTATTGATAAATGCTAGTACAAACTCGTTCTCTTGATTCCTTACTAAGAGTTTTGTGTTCATCGTGCAGGATAAAATGTGCAAACATCCATATATATCTGCTATTGGGTCAAACATGTATGTATACGTTTTGCATTTTTAAAGTATTGTTTGCAGGCTTGGTCTTGGGGTTATTTTGTTTATTTATTATTTATTTATTCCATTTTAATGTTACATTAAGCAAACGTGATGTATTGCAACTCGGCAAATGACCTTGGTACCATTGATCATGCTACCTATTTAATCCAGAATGTCATTGTTGCTTATAGAGGTGATGCTTTCACAAAAAATTGCCATGTTTTTATGCTTTGAACTCTTTTTCATTTGTGTGTATTTTGCCGATCAGTTGTATACCATTTTGTGAGAGGTAGACTTAAGAAATCTTTAGAGTCACCTATCTGAAACAATAATGAAATTTTCCACATTGTGCGTCTCTCTCTCTCTCTCTCTCTCCCTCTTTTCCCTCCCTTTTTGTGCTTATGGCCATGCATACTGCATACTGCTGTTTGAAGATTATATACATCCATCAATTTCTTTTAATCTTTGCATCTTGGTCTGCAGAAACTATTGGAAAGATTGTGATACTGAGTCTCCAATTCATGGCTTTTTCTCTTGTGGCGGTGAAGTCACTTTGCAAAGAGAAATCGAGTGTCCAAAACGGTTTAATCTTTCTCCTTCAATGAAGTCATTGTTGAAGAGGAATGTTGCGCTGTTTGCAGCCAGTTTCCGAGCAAATTCAAAACAGTTTCAGCCACAAGCAGAAGCTTTCCCAAATACTTTGACAAGTGGGAACTCCCTGGTTGGACCAGGTGCTGAAGATCCTGCAGAGAAGGGTGAGGAATCCCAAAATTCAAAGAACCAGGAAGCTGTTGACTCAGTATTGAGTAAATTTCGTGATTTAAATGTTGATGAGAATTCAGAGTTCGTGGCTGAAGATCAGAAGGATCAGATGATAGTTACTCTGATTCATCAGATCAAAGAGCTCGAGAAACAAGTGAAGGAGCGGAAGGAGTGGGCTCACCAAAAGGCAATTCAAGCTGCAAAAAAGCTGAGTAATGATCTGAAAGAGCTGAAGATGTTAAGGATGGAACAGGAGGAGACTCAAAGGTTGAAGAAGGGGAAACAAACTCTTGAGGACACAACAATGAAGAAACTTTCCGAGATGGAAAATGCTCTAAGGAAAGCCAGTGGTCAAGTGGACCGAGCAAATGCTGCTGTGAAGCGTCTTGAGACCGAGAATGCTGAAATCAGAGCAGAAATGGAAGCCTCTAAATTAAGTGCTGCAGAGTCAGTCACTGCCTGTTTGGAGCTTGCAAAGAGAGAGAAAAAGTGCTTGAAGAGGCTTTTGGCTTGGGAGAAACAGAAAGCGAGGTTGCAGGAGGAAATTGATAGTGAGAAAGAGAAGTTTTCACAATTGCAACAAACTCTCTCTCGCATCAAGCAGTCGCAGAAAGTAGCTGAGGTGCGTGTTCTCATATTATGTTTGTTTGTAATCTATCTTATTTCTTGGCCTTGTCACAAGGGCTCGTGCCATATTATCATTCAAGCAAATGATGGAGTGAGACTTTTATTTGAAAGACACAGGACTGACATGTAAAATAGCTTGTAGGAGACCTAATTTTTACTCATTAGTAGGCAAGCGTAGTAGTCACTTGATTCTGCCAAAAAAAAAAAAGAGAGGTATTTTAAGCCTCTACTGAGGTGTGCATAAACATTTCCCTTAAAAAATTTTGCATAGAGATAATATAAAATCAAATGAAAACTAATAGAAAGAAGAAATGATGACAATGTGTTGCAAATATGCTTAAAAGGCTAAGGCTTTCTACCTCTCATAAATGGAAGTCCAACAGAGGATTTAGAATACTGAATTATTCAATGGAAAAACATATTTGGTTTTCTAGGTACGTTCTTTCATTGTTTGTATCAGAGCACACTGATTTTGAATTCTGTATCCCGTTTGATCCTTATCTTATGAACTACTTTGACTGTTTTGTTTTGAGCTAGCCTGTTAGTTTTACTCAACTGTGCTAGTGTTTTCTGGTACGTAACATGCTCACCATTGTGATATAGATACTTGTTGTTTTTCATTTAGTCCCTCTTTAAGAAGATACTGCAAGTTAAATAGTGTTTAAAATGCATTTGTAGATACTGCTGCTGAGTTTATTTAGGTTTGTGGTATCTTATAGGGGTTTCTAAGTAAATGGCCGTTTTTTAAGCCTATTCTTGTAAATGGCCAAAGTTCAGTAAAATTAGGAAATGTCTGTTTTTTGAAATGGTTAATCAGTATTGTATTGATTTGTGGTTTATTACTGATAAACTTGGTTATTTATCTCTAATTAACCAATATAAGTTAGTGATTAAACAATTTCAATCAATAATTTACCGTGGTTTATTATTTATTACCTGCTGAAAAAAGGGGGGCTCCAAAAAAGGAAAGAAATAAAAAAAAAACGGCCATTTACCTAAAAAAAATATCGGCCATTTGTCAAAAAAGTGTTTCCAAAACCGGCCATCTACCTAAATTTTCCTGTATTATATACCTGTATTTCTTGTTTAGTTTCTCTTTTTGATAAGCCAACTCATCCAGAAATTTTGCAGGGCCTATCTCTTCTCTGAGTGAGTTCTGAAATTATTTGGAAAAATAGGTGTTTCCTGTAGTGATGGCTTCAATTTTCTACCTTCCTGTTTTAGATTTTTGGCAATTATCAGTTGACCTTAAAATTTGAGAAGTTCAACCGTGAAATCTAATCAAAACATGATGTCATTGGTCGAGCCAAAGAGGTTTACACTGTCGTGGTTGTAGATGATAGTGATACCATGTGTGGTTTTTTCTGATGCTCTTAGCTAATGATCAGTGGAGGCATTTTTGAATTGGTGTTCCTACAAAGACAATATCTTCTCTCTTTCTTACACTTCTACAAGAGCCTTCAGCTTTTATTAAAAAATTTCTTTGCTCTGGTATTTGTTTTGCTTGGCACTCTGCACTGGATTCTATTTTTGCATGTTACAGTAAAAACATTGTTCTTTATCTTTGACGCATCATATACTGGATTACCAGTTTTTAATGAACTTCTCTTATTGCAGATAAAGTGGAGGCAGGAGGTTAAGGCTAAAGAGCTAGCGATGGCACAAGTGGAAGAGGAAAGGCGCTTGAAAGAAGCAGCTGAGGCTAGTAGCAAAAGAAAGCTTGAAGCCTTGCGCCTAAAGATAGAGATAGATTTCCAGCGCCACAAGGATGATCTCCAAAGACTTGAGCAGGAACTGTCTCGTCTAAAAGCATCGTCTCAGTTTATCGAGTCCCATCATCCGGCAAATACACCACCTGCTGGGAACTTCGAGGGGCCAAAGCCACAAGGAGAAACAATTGCAAAGCTGCTTCGCGAGCTAGATAATCTGGAGGATTCGTCGAAGAAAGAAATGGACACTGATAGGGAGTGCTTAATTTGTCTGAAGGATGAAGTCTCTGTTGTTTTCTTGCCATGTGCTCATCAAGTAATTTGCGCGGGCTGCAGTCAGGATTTCGGGGTAAAGGGTAAAGCTACTTGTCCTTGTTGTCGGGTCCCAATCGAACAGAAAATCCGTGTTTTTGGTGCAAGTTCATAGCTTGACTGAAGAAAAATATTGCCAACCCCAAAAGGTCACTTTTTTTTTGGTAGACCAAGGTATGCAAGTTTTGGTATTTGCATACAGTCAATCAAAGATCGTCTGCTTGAATGTGCCTTTGGTACATCTGCAGAATCAGAGTGTATGTAAATAAAAAGTTAAGGATATTTCTGGATTTTATACACAGAAACTTTATCACTTTGGTGTTGCCATTGGCTGTGATCAGTCAAGTAATCCAAAAACACAAAAAATTAAACTAGAAAACCAGTTCTATCATGTTTACTTAATGAAATTTTCTTGCAGAATCTAATAGATTTCAGTTGTGCTGGGTAAATCTGTCACCTGGTACTTTGTAACAGTTTATGTTATGGTGGCTTTTGTGTGGTTTTTGTGCTGCAATTCATAATATACCAAATGGGATTAAAGTAGGGAAATGGTTCGTGTTTTGTCGTTTGAATTCAGAAAATACGAAAAAGCAAAGAGACAAAATGATGTATATTAACGAATAAAAACTTCAAATATTCAAAATCTTCTACGTTGTACACAATATTAGAGTTTAGAACTTTGAGGAAATAAATAAAACAAATTTTCAACAAAAATGGAGACTTCTTCTGAAACGCAATTAAAATGCGAGATTCTTTTATCTACACCTCTTTTTTAACTTGTCCTTTTGAGTAAACTATATGTTCAATTTCTTAGCACTAGGAAAATGTGAATATTTAGAAGATTTCTTCTCCAATTGGTAAATTAATTTTCCATGAAACATTGCTCTCGTTTCCGTTAAAAGCGTCATTACCATTTTGTCGTTCATGGAATGGGGCGCTTGGCAAGTCAGTCAAAACCAATTACAGTGTAAAGTTCTCAACAACTCCAATAAAAAAAATTATTATAATATAAAACTTTTATAAGTCACAGTTTTTAAACTAAAATCGGTTTGCCAAACACCTTCAAAGGTTGGCTCAATGTTTACATGTATGATGTCATTTAATTACAAACGGCATGTTGTTTGTCCAATAATTATAAGTTTGCTTTCTTTTGCTTGCTTCTTTGTTTTTCCTCTCTGCAAAGTTTTTCATATGGTCGATAAATTTGACATTCATTTTAAGCTCAAAGGTCGTTTAAGAAAGTAATGTGTCTTTTCACATCTAATAATTATAAAATGGTAGGGTCGTTGAGGAGGAAAACTGAAGCCTTTTGTTGTTAACCAATAAAAAAAGAAAGAAAGAAAAAAAGAAAAAAAAAGGTCTTCCGTCATTAAAACTAAATGTCGTTTAACTGAACTTTGTTGTAGTTTATAGAAGAAAATGACGTGTCGTTGAATTGTGAAGAATATTCCCTTATTTTTTATTTTTATTTTCTATTTGGTTTGACCCACAGTTGTCTATTAGCGAATCCTTCTGCAAAAATAAAACAGACATTAATTGAACCTTTTTTTTTTCTCTTTCTTTTTTTTTTTTTTCCTCCCAACACACGAGTTTTCCCTTTTGAAATTCCGAGAAAATTCTTATTCGATGGCTAGATTTTGAATATGAAAAGGATGGATTTTTCTGTTCTTTGCAACCAAAAAATAAAAAAAAAATAGAGGAATAACATATAATATACGGTCATAGCTGAAGAAGAAGAATAAGCGGCAACAGAAAAGCTGAGCAAGAGCCCAATTTTCCTCCACATTTTCTTTCTGTAAGATCGAATTTTGTATTAATTTCTTTTGTGGGTTTTGTTTAATTTTCATTGGCCTTTCATCCAAAACACGTTCTATTAGTTGTTTCACATTCGATGCAAATACCCATTATGTTCATGTACCACTTTCTGGCAAAAAGCATGAAATGTTGAACCCAATTGAGTTATTTGATTGAGCTTTCCGAACCCATTTTCCATTTTTTATTATTATTATTCGGACGCAAGTTTGTTTCAGTTAAACAACTAGAAGGTGAAAAGAGGATATGAATTTCTCCCGAGAAGGAAAATTTTCTGAGTATTGAGGAGTGAGAAATATGTGACTAAAGATTATGTGAAGTAATTACGTTTCTTTTTATTAGGAAGTGATTTTTTGCTTTAAACATTTACAATATGTTGTCTCAGTTTGTGTGTTTTGTATAAGGTTTTTTTTTTTTCTTCTTAATTTGTATGTTTTAGCCAGTGTAATTTGCATCAATTCACGCTGAATATTTCATTTGCAAGATGAATCACAGAACTTTTAATTTTGACATTTAAACCCTTTATTTGGCTATCCTTCCTTAACAATGCAGTCCAATCGATGGTAGAGGTCAAATAATTGACGGCCATTAAGGTCCTACATGCCAAAATTAAATAGTTCAGGGTCTAACTTGTCAATAAATGCTAAGTCCCGGGTTCTTTTGTACATAAATCTTGGGATATTCTCATACATTAATTAACGTCCGTTAGCTGTTGGATCATATCTCCGAATTTAGAGTCCCGTAAACTAAAATAAAAAGGACCTTTCGAGGTTCAAGCTGTCAAAAACCGATAAGATCAAGGTGTACTAGTATGAAAAAAAAAAAAAAAAAAACACCTCTTAGCTATATATCAAACAATAGCGCTGACGGTTATATGTTAGTTTTTTGTTAGTAACTGAAATATTATTTGGGAATCATGGTTACTAGAGAATCATGGTTTAAAAATTATTTGGGAACCTAACTGAAATATTTCTTGCTGGCAGGTATATATACAGTAATGGCAACAACGGTTGTGTCACCCAACTGTCCAAGAAATGGGCCTATACTTCCATCTTCAAAGTGCGTCAGTTTTGGAGCACGGCTTTCGGTCTTGCAGCATGTCTTCATGAAACGGCTATCGCCTTCAGCTGGAAACACTATTCTCGGCGCGGTTTCTTCTATGTAAACTAACCTTCTTTGGCCAACAAATTCAAGTAAGTTGTCACTATAGCTTAATATGGTTTACACTGCTATTTTTGTGTGAGAAACTTTTTTCATTCGATTAGAATTATATGCTACAGGTTACTTGGATGCGGAATTCTCTTGACCATTACCAAATTGTTGTGCATTTATGCATTGATGCACTGAAAGAACAGTCATGTATCGAAAGATATACATTTCCTCATGGCCAAAAAGAAAAAGCAACAAATATGACAAGTAGAAAAGTTCCAAACTTGAACGATGAGGTTAGCATAGAATAAGCTCCCAAGTTAAATCACCATCATGTTTACTATATTGATGGTTTGATCTTCCCTTTATCGTTGGATTATTATTTTATTTATTTATTTATTTTGCTTGAAAAATATCTACCCTGGTAGTTATGGACTTATCGCTGGCATTGTTACAGGAAGATGTCCTGGTCTATTAGGAGCAGTGTAGATAGTAATCCCCTGGATCCTTCTCCATCAAATAGCGGTAATGGCACTACTCGACTAATTAGGGCAATTCAAGGTATCTGAACCAGGGTAGGTGCAAGAATTCCGGAAATAAGGAAAGGTTTTCCAGTAAACTACTCTTCTTCTTAGCAGGATTCTATTGCACAACTGTATTTGCCACTGTTATTGGGCAAACAGGTGACTGGGACATTCTATCTGCCGCCTTGGCTGTGGTTGTTGTAGAGGGTATTGAGGCACTCATGTATGGGGCTTCTTTTCCTTTTCTAAACAAGATTAGGAGCTGATAACCGTCTTTAACTATTGGAAAACTGGCCTTCCCTGGGTCTCTTCCTCGATTCATTCAAGTACGAAATGGAGGAAATTTTCGGGTTCAATAACCCCTTCGATTTTGATTTCGATGCACTCTCAATTCTCTTGTGACACAAGGCACCACCAGGTGCTGTTGGCAGATGGTGATATGTTTTCTGTCCAACCATATAAAGAGAAATTGATTGGTCAGCGACAGCGTAGGTGCCCTGTACGAGATTGGTGCAACGAGAGCAAGGTCGTATCGGTTGGAAATCCGGCTCATAAAAGCGAGATCAAACTACTAATTGTAAGGGGGTGGAGGCAGAAAGGCAGAAAGGAATTGTCCCACTTCAATATGGAGCGTGAAAGAGCTGATTTCTTATATGAATTTTATGCGAGATGAGTTCATTTCTGTGATGTCGGAGTACAATGCAAGGACTTGTTTGCATATTGGGGCATTGGAACATCAGAAACTTAAGGGGAACTTGAAGTATAGGACCATGTAGTTGCAGTTGATTGGATTTGGAGCTGTGGTTCTGCGTTTTCATGGGTGCCATTTTGGCGAAGTTTGAAATCCTTTCAATCATATCTCCCCAACTCCAACGGTTCGATGCGTGCTTCTCTTTTTTCCGCCAGAACTCTTACGATGATTTTATTAATTCTTTAGCATGTACATATTTAACAGTGAAAAAGGCTCTCAGCTTTCATTCTGTAATAGTGGATTTGTTTTGTTTCTTTCTGGCAGCAGGGCACCAGATTTTTCTTTTACTGCTTGAAGGATCATATTTAGCGCAATAATAAACGACAACCACCTTTCTCCAATTTTTTTGGTCGTATGAGTTGGACCATATGCTAATACTCTATTTTCCTTTTCCTCTCTCTCTCTCTCTCTGTTTTAATATGCAATCTGGCAATACTCTTCTTGTTTGGTCGATGTTTGCCCTTCAGTTTCTAATTCGACTACTCGTTTAAAACCTTTTTATTTATTTTTATATTTCCTGAACTTAGATGCTCCTCTGCATGTAGGTAAAAATTTCATCATTGATCCTTTTAAATCAGTGACAAGGATTATAAACTAAAGGTCTGTTATAGGAGTTGAGTAAAAAGACGAAGCAAGCATATTACAACGTTCTTTTTCTCTGTTTTTTTTTTTTTTTTTTTTTTTTTTAAATTTTATTTGAATTGCATTATAAGGTCTATTCACAATAATATTTTATACAAACTTGAGAGAGCATGTGCTATACAACGTAAAACCTTGTCACCTGTGGTTGCAGCTATGACCTAACAATCCATTCATGCCTCTAATGTTAAGGAGTAAAAGGGGGAAAAAAAGTTACTAAAGTGAACAATGACCCTTTCATATGTATAATGGTCGGATGATGTTACTACATCAATAAACCCTACAAATCTAATCCTATAAAAAAAAAGGTAAAAAAATCATAACGAAGTAGACGTATATTACTGTTTTTTTTTTTTTTTTTCATTCATATTTACAAACTAAAAGGTAGCTCTCATCCTCCCCATAAATTCCAAGTCCTAACACCTTGGTCTAGATGTATCAGTGTAAAATCTCAGCCAGGTTTTTGAACCATACATACATCAAGCATCAATACCGGGCCCTGGATATGCTGGAAGGCTCATTATCCGTTTGTCCAGAACCGGGCCTCCTACAGTGAAATGATACAGACTTTGAAAGTTTGATCCTTTTAAACCAAGCACTTCATGCACTGCAAAGCAACAACAATATTAGAACTTTCAACATCTTAACATTAACTGTTTATAATAGAATTCAATGACTCTTAATTATTTTCCATTGAGTAACATTATTTATCATTCTGGAGATGCGTCATTATACGTGTGGTGGTAACGGAAATGGCAAAGATAAGATATGGAAAGAAAAGCATACCGGGGTCATCAAAATAGCACCCGATTCCTGTTGCTGAGATGCCAACGGCATGTGCTTCAAGATACAAGACCTGTCCTAGAACGCCAGTCTCCCAAAATAATCGGGGATACATCCACGCTTTCTTGCGCAAAACGGGCTCAAAATGAGCCACCATACCAAGACTGAAGCAGCCATCGCTTGCTATTTTCTGGATATGTATGAATGAAATATCTTAGCAAGAGCTGATGTTATTCCCCTCATAATGAAAAACATTCAAAAAAAAAAAAATTATTCCTCATGTTTTAGGATCAGAAAAATTTAACACACCTGATGGCACGAGAGCCGTTGAGAAAGAAGCCGGTAATCACCTCTATCAAGTTCATATAAAGGAAGATCGTCAGGGCAACCCTCAGGCTTGGTCCACTTAAAACCAGGCCTCATAGAGTTCTTGAGCTCACCAAAATGCTCTTCATTTCTGACCAAGAAATACAGACCCTGAGGCAAACCATCCACCCTATGAACAAAGAGTGCAGCATGCACCTCTGCCTCCCACGGCAGCGCCCGAAATGCCAATGACAACTGCCGTCTTTGCCCCTCCCTGCTTCCGCAACCCGAAGGAAGACAATGGAGCAGAATTTGATAGAATGTATTTCTATGCATGGCAGTGACTCCATCCATATCAACTGCACTTCTTCTCTTCCTAACAATCTCTCTCACTGTACATCCTTTGTAAGCATTTTCACTGAAAATTCCACTACTCACAAATGGATCAACAAAGAACCTGTTTTTATTGTGTAAATCTAAAGGTTTCTTCACTGCCTCAGCCATTCTGTAAATTATGTCCCAACAAACATGTTCTTTACTAAGCGAATTCGGGTTTCCCTTCCATTCCAAGTTCAGAAATTCGGACATCGCCTTACTGAATTCCTCGTAATTCAAATCGAACTCGTTAATTCCACTAGGAAAAACTGCTAAAACACAATCAGGGTGTTCAAACTCAATCTCCGGAAATTTACCTCTAACAGGCCGAGACGGAATCCGAAACTCCGGAAACTTGTCCAATCCCATCAGCTTCTTCAAATCCTCGTACCCCAAACCGTCAAGAACCTTCACGTCCCATCCAAGGCTCGCCGCGGCCACCGCGACCGCCCCGATCGCGTGCCCGACGTCGTGATTACAGTACCGGAAGGCACGCTCGCCATACTTCCAGGCCTCACGCCAGAAAACCGACGACAATCCGACAAGGAACGCGTTCTCGGGAAAGAACCGGGCCAAGAACCCGGCCGGAATTTCTGCTCTAATCTCCAGACCGTGCTCTTTCGGGGCGTAATGCGCTACGAAAGCCGAATTCGAGAGCGATTCGACAGGCGGAGCGACAATGTAAGCCTCGGTTGGGTGCAAATTGCCGCTGCTGGGATTAACCCTAAGCGACCAGGTGGAGAATCCGGTGGTTTTCCAAGCGGAGAGAGCGAAGGAGTCGTAGAGGAACTGCGAAAGGGCAGGCTTCGAGAGGGGTTTGGGAGGAGGGAGAGAGCGGAAAATAGAATGATACAAGGGACCTTGAGGTTGAGGTTGAACTCCATCAATGGCGGACGAGGATGAGGTACGATCGGGTGCGGGGAAGTGCAGGAGAGGGAGGAGAGGGGAGGAGAGGTAACGGCGGAATGGGTTGGGCTGGTTGGCCCAGTCGAGGCCGTGGGGCCCTCTGGCGTATTTGGTGAAGGCGTGCTTGGTCTGGTTGTGGTACTTGAGGATCTGCGACAGCTTTTCATTGTCGTTTGATGGTAGTTGTTGTTGGGGATTTGGGTTTGTTGTGGAAGGTGATGGTGATGAGGAAGATGAAGAAGAGAGAGACATGGCGGACATGAAGTTTTTGGCGGGGAAGAGGGAGAAAGAGACAGAGGGAGAAGGGAGAGTGTGGAAACGGGGAGAGAATGAAGGGAGAAGAGGCGGCATCTCCGTGGAGTGTGGAGTTTTTGCTGCTTTTCTTTTTTGAAAAGTCAAGAATAAAGGGTATTTCTGTTGCTTCTAGAGCTTTGCTAGATTAACGGCAATTTGTACAATAGGGTGCCCCTACTAGAGGAGTTTGCACAATTCCAACAACGGTAATTTGAATTTTTAAATTTGTGGTAAAAAAATTTGAAAAATATAGTTTAAAATTGAAATTTAAAATAAAATATGAATTATGAATTTGTGTTTGAATATTAAAAAAAGAATCATAATATCAACTAAAGTTGTTGGAGCCGAGTTGAGCCGCTAGCCAAGCATGGGAGAGGAGCTGTTGGAGCTGAGTTGAGCCGCCATACGCCAACAATGTCTCTCTCCCTCGCTCGTGTGCGCGTTTCAGCAGCAATGAAGCTAGTTTCAGCGTATCCCTGGTGCAGCAGCGGCGAGTGTTCCAACAATTTCATCTCCTCTGCATGCATCAGCATATAGGTCTCATGGCTGGAAAAGTTTAGCTTGAGCATATGGAAATTAGAAGGGGAGGGGGTAATTTCGAGTTGGGTCCTTTTTTAAGCTAAGATGCCTTTTTATAGGTTGAGTTTGAACTTGAGTAACTTCTTTCCAAACACCTACTCACTCTAAAATTTGGGCACAAAACACGTAAACCCTTCAAACAAACGGTACCTTAGTTTACTTAATGAATTTTAAGGTGTTTGAAATGATAGAGTTTGCAATTCAAACCAATTTTATTATAACATTTTACCTCATTAAATTAGAATTATTATAACATTTTTGGTTGAAATTGAGTTCTCGAACACCTCATTTGTGTTTGTGTGGTGGGTGTAATGTTAACATCAAAAAATAATCTTTTTCATAACCAGTCTTGTACAATATATACTATCAAGTTTAAATTTTACTATCACCATCAATAATAGTCTTATTAAATCTTACAAGTGGAGACAACCGTTATAGAATTTTTTTGTTTTGTTTTGTTTTTTATTTATCACTTTTGGGAAATTAAATTTCACAATGTTTTTCAAGGGGAGTACAAAGGAGTGTCGGAGAAGGTCATGTTTAAACCATGTAGGTAAAGATGTCAATTTGGACTGCTTGGTCTGGCCCATATAGGCCGAAAGAGTAAATTGAATTAGGCCGACTCGATCCAGTTAACAAAAAAGGAAGGGTTAGCCCGGAGCATGGGCCAAGGGTCGGGCCTCCAACTTTTTTATAAGAGAATTTAGAAAATATAAAAAGAACATATATGTAACTACAGTTTTATTTTGGGCCTAAATTTTGGCTGCCTATTTGGCCAGCCTAAATTGACGCCTTTACATGCAGGCAATGGCATATATTTAGGCCAGGTAAAGCTTACCTTTTATGACCTGGTTAATTTCTACTTGAAGATGAGCTCACATTTACTTTAACACCACATCCACAAAGCCACAGATTCATTAGCTGGGCAAGAATCCGAAAGCAGGGTCACAAAGTATCAAACCATAGGTGCATTATCAGAGCCATGAGAAATAAGAAAGTTTTTCCATTGTTGGAAAAAATTATTCAGCAAGGATTTACCACATCATTAAGTTCATGTGCTACACCTCTCTAATGAATATTTAACATTTGCACAATTTGTTTACGTCGGATCTTTATAATTATTTTTCTCTTTTCCTTTTGTGTTTGCAGTCTACAGGAAATATTGAAGATAAATTTTGAGGATTGCTTCGTCCTACTTTTTGTACAGCTTTAAAAAAACTGTTGTAATAAATATTCTTCAGTAAAGAGCCTAGAGTATTGGATATGAAATCTTTCCAAGAGACTTTTTTTTTTTAAATACCAATGATAAACAAATAATGGATATTTAGTTAAAATAAAACTTCCCATAAAAGAATGTGGTAAAAAAACATTAATTACAAAAAATTCCCGCTGAATTATAGCTTTTGTAATACTTTACCTCTTGAACTTCAAAACGTAATATTTATTCCCTCTGAAGTATAAATTATTGACAAAAATGATCATTCTATTAGAATTATAGAAAATTAACAAATGAATATAAAGTTAGGAGTATTTTGGTAAATTTGGTTATAAAATAATCATAAAAATTAAAACTATAATAAAAATAGTCTTTATTAATGATTATAAACAAAAAAACAGTTAAAACTATTATATCATTAGAATCTTTCTTTTTTGATATTCTTAATTTTTTTTAAAAATTTTATTTTTCACATAAAAAGTATTTTGAAATTTTAAAAAGGTATATTTATTAGTGAAATGAAAAAAAATATAACATAAATATATTTAATATAAGACAAAATTTTCCAAGGGAAAAAACTCGATAGAAGTATATATGTTTTTCATCGATTTTTTTTTTTGTTCTGAAACATCAATAAATATTTTTATAATAGTTTTAATTTTTTTGTTGCTCTTGTAACTAGGATTACTAAAACATCTTTAATTTTAAAATTATTTGTCAACTTATCATTAAAATTCAAACAAAATGACCATTTTTGTTAACAGTTTATGCTGTAGGAGAACAGATGCTACGTTTTAAAGTTTAAGGGGTAAAATGTTACAAATGTTATAGTTCAAGGGAAATTATTGTAATTAATCCTTTAAAAATGGTAATCTACGAGTTTTACATTTTTAGTACTACAAAATTTGATAAGTAGTTTAGAATTTTTTTTGTTTCCCTCAACTAAAATTAGGCCTTTTCATTTTATACATAAAATTTTTATATATTATAATATAAAATAATACAAATAATATTGTCATATATTATAATATTTAAATCAAAATTTTGATTTAAACTCACAAATTAACGTGCCAAACATCCTATTATTATTGCTCATCTAAAATTGATGATATTACGTCATATCAAAAAAAGGAGCTCAGGCTAAACTCTCTCGCCAGCGCTGTGATCTTAGCCAGATCTTATTAGTTATTCCTTTTGGATATTCCAAGTTCCAATATCAGAACTCTAATTAAACAAGTTAACTTCATCCATTCCAGTATCCTTTCCCCAATTAAACAAGCAAGGCGCAACTTTAATAGAAATAAAGAGTTAAAAAAAAAAAACACTTTGAGCAAATTAAAATTTCAAGTGCAAAAAATAAAGTTTAGAATTAAAAAATTCAAAAAATATAATTGCAGAAAAATAGTTCATAAAAATGAGAAAAATTGACATCCACTATCGTGTGACGTTGTTAAGTGCTTTAACGTGCTACCATAAATAAATTTTTTTAAGAATAAAGTTATGATTTCTCAATTATTATTATTATTTTTTTTGCTGATTGCTTTTACTTGGAAAATTGTATTGTAGAACAATGCAGTAACTTTTTTTTTCCTCCTTTTATACAATGAGTAATAGCCATCGTAGTGTAGTAAAATTTAATTCTATGTTGGTCTATCAAACGACTCTTTTTTTTCTTTTATTTTTGAAGTGTCAATTCAAATTTAAGCATTATTTTTATCCTTTCATAAAAGAATTTTAAAATGTATCCGTTTGGTAGCGTTTTCAAATAGGTACAAATAATTTTATTTTAAAAAATAAATTTTTTTAAAAATTGTGCTGAGACTATTTTTAAAATTTTTATCTCAAAAGCGTGAAAAAAAGTTTCTAAAAATTCTTAAAACAAAACCAAACGGGCTTGTTTCATATGATTATGAGAAAAGCAATAATTAACACTGATGTTCTTTAAGAATCTTTTTATGATTTTCATAATTAAAATGGAACATTGGCTGAGATAATCTTTTCACTTTAATAAAATATTGTTTTGTTAGGTTTGAGAAAAACAAAATGATATCTAAAAATCTTTCAATAATTTCATATGAAAGATTAAAATCCAGCATTTGCTGAATAGTCTTTTTCTTTCTTTTCTTTTCTTTTCTTTTCATTTTATGCGAAATTGAAAAAGCTTTTCATTTTTATGCAAAATTGAAAAAGCTTTTCATTCAATACAAAATCAAAGTCTTCAGATATGCTAATAATTAATCCAAAATATATGACGTAGTTTTGGGTGAATGACATATACATAGGAGTACTTATAGTTGTAATATTTTTATTTCTGAATTTTAAAAAACTACATGTATTTTTTGGATTTGAAAATATCTTTCGACTACAAAAGTTTTATTTTTTGTTCAAAATGTATTTAATAAAGAAAATTAAAAATATTTTTTTGAGGGATTTTTTTTTTCCAAATCTGTGTATAATACAATGAATAAATTGCGTAAAGATTTTTTTTCTTCTAAAAATTGAGAAAAAAGATTGGGATTTATGTATATTTACCTAATCATTTATTTTGTAGAGATTTTATGTAATCATTTATATGTATCATATATAGTTATAAAAATATCATATTAGATTGGTCTCTAATACCGACACTCAAATTAGTCCAGATTTGTAATGTAATGCCTAAATCTTTTATATAACACTTAATAGTTATAGTTCAATATATGTAACATTAAAATAACGTTAAATTAATAAACAAAAAAGGTTATAAATATGGGATTAACGAGGGTGTTAAATTTGCGTCAAAATCTATAATTTTTTTTATTTCAAAAAATGATAAAAGAAAATAATAATAAATAAATTTATGCAAAAGAGAAAAAAGAAGAAAGAAAAAGAGAGAGAAACCGAGAAAGCACGTAACCGCCATGTCTAGGTGGCGTCGTCGTTCGTGATCGTCCGCCAGTCAGACCTGCCGTTCTTCTTCTTAACGACATTTTCTCTCTCTCCCTCTGCAATTTCACGCTCCTCTTGTTTTTGCTCACATTCCAACATTTTCCATTTCCCCATACAAACCCAACCATTTTCCTTCTCGAATCATCCAGAACAAGCTCGATTTGGGAAGATTCCGGATTCCACTGGAAGGTTAGCCTCGTGTCGTGAGTTTCCAAAATTGTGGACCTCGAATCCGTAATTCGGACTTTGAAGCCATTCCAATGGCGGATTCCGAGGCGAAGTGCGAAGTTCCTGCTGGCTCGAACATTGGAATGAACGACGGAGAAGAAGGCTGTTCGTCGCCGGCGGTTCCAGCATCAGCCGGCGCCGGGGTGATCGAAGAAGCTTCTCTGGATTCGCTGAAGAACACGCCTTCGAACATTGCGAGGTTGGAGGACGTGATCGAAAACTGTACGGCTCGGCGGAAGTATCTCGCGCAGACTCGGAGTCCCTCCGATGGTGGTGATGTTCGGTGGTTCTTTTGCAAGGTCACTTTGGCCGATGATGGTAGGCCTTTTCAATGATTGCACGCCATATTTGTGTTTTTCTGTTTAGTTTGTTTTCAAAATCCAAGAAATTTAAAGTCTTTCTTGTTCTGGTGCTATGTTTGGGTTTTGGACAGAGCTGGCTGCTTTTGTACCTCGCACAGAGATAGTAGGAAAAGGCGACTACTTTCGTTTTGGTATGAGGGATTCTCTTGCAATTGAGGCATCCTTTTTGCAGGTCAATTTATTTAAGATTTGTTGCTTTCTGTTAAATCTTTTAAAATCCTCCTCCTTCCGTAGCTGATACATCGTTCTTACACATCTTAGACGTTGCAAGGTTCTGTAACTGTGATTTTGTTCCCTTTTTTAATTTATTTAAGAACCCAGTTGTGGAGTTATTCAAGTTCTACCACTTTATTCATACTTTCATCAGATTCCAACTTATTCAGGCAATGAAAAAAAGTGCCATGTTTCCTTAATTACTTGCAACTGACCTTAAACTTGCGAAGTACTATACTGACGTATGCTATTTTTCCCTCTCTAGAATTTTGGCTTGAATGTATGTTTCTTGATGGAGGTGACTCTGGTTAATTACAAGGTAGGACAGTAGAGTAGTTACTTATCTGTTAATCGCACATTTACAGAACGAGGAAGAGTTGCTCTTTCACTGGTGGAAAGAATATGCAGAATGTAGTAAGGGGCCGAGGGGATGTCCCAGTTCCAGTGGGAAGCTGGATACGCAGCCAAATGCATCTTCTTCGGAGAGTGCTCAGTCAGCACAATTATATGATGTGGAAGAAGAGAGAGTTGGCGTGCCTGTAAAGGGAGGGCTTTTTGAGGTATGTTTTCTTTTCGTCTATTGCTTATGGTTTTCTCTGTGGTCATCTGGTTGGTCTTGTTAACATTAGCATATCCAATGTGGGAAATAGGCTATGAGTATTTTTACTTTTGATGCAGAGATGAAAAGTTTGTAATTGGATCTTAGACTATATTAGGATAGACCTGACCTGGTAATGTAGTCTTCCCGCACACATGGTTACTTATAATCTTGGATCACCTTTAAGCAATATGCAATATTCTTCGAAGAGGCAGATGTTGCCGAAATACACATAAGTGATCTGCCATGCTTTACCATGATGCATGGCATCCATCTAGCTGCCAGGACAATGTTGCACTTCTATCATCATACATTGGTTCTTACCCTTCTGTCCTCTGTAGTGTCTTTCTTATTTTGATGTGTCTTTCTTATTTTCATTTGACTAAGGAAGTCAGATGCTTAAACTTATGCAGGTAGATTTAGCGAGGAGGGACTGTTTTCCTGTTTATTGGAGTGGAGAAAATCGACGTGTCTTAAGAGGTCATTGGTTTGCTCGTAAAGGGGGGCTTGATTGGCTTCCGCTTCGCGAAGATGTCGCTGAACAATTGGAGTTTGCATACCGTGGCCAGGTTTGTTGGACTGATAAGATCTGCTACTTTGAGGTCACTTTAAAAGACATATTTAATCTTTATGTACAGCAAGATTGCATAGTGGGTTCCAAAATGCGCTAGTTTTTTTAATTCTTAGGTGGCACTATCTTTGATATTTAACATTGGATTCATGGAATAGGGGGTTTAGTTATAGGCAGTGCTGTATGCATATGTGGACATATGCTATGTTTATGAGCCTTTATATAATCCTTCTAGATCAAATTGAGTGTCTTGCATTCATCATGAATTCCTGATCATCCTGATTCTCTTCTTGTTCTTATCTTTTTTACTTTTTTTTTAAATAAATAAGCGGATCAACATAGAGCTTAAGCTGATTTTTTTTGCATCAGGTTTGGCACCGTAGAAGATTTCAACCCTCGGGACTTTTTGCTGCTCGAGTTGATCTCCAAGGCTCTACCCCAGTAGGTGCAAAGCCTTATTAAAACCTAAGATTTTGTGATTCTTATAATTATATTCCTATTACGTAATTAAGCTTGGGTTGTATTTGTAGGGATTGCATGCACTTTTTATTGGAGAAGATGATACTTGGGAAGCTTGGCTCCATGTTGATCCTTCTGGATTTTCAAGTGTTATCCCTTTAGGTGGAAATGGAGTCAAGTTACGACGTGGATATTCTAAATCTGACTCACCAAAACCGACTCAGGTTCTGATCAATGCTAAGTTATCTCCATTTATTACAACACCATCATTTTGTTTCGCCTGAGCCTTACTTTTTTTAGGCATTTGATTAGCTTAGCTTCTTTTTAAATGATTTTTTACTGATGTAGAAACTTATTATATTAATTAATAATTTATCAATCAAATAAAAGGAGAGATGATGAGGAATCCTCCCAAAAAGTTTGTCTTATTCGAATTATTGACCCTGTCTAGAGGTTCGTTTTAACTCAAAATTTTCCATTTGAGTTATCCACTCCATTAGTTTTCCTTTCATGAGCACTTGATTTTATTTTTCACATAATAGAGCCAATCTTCATATACATAACAGGGGGAAACTTAACAGGTACCATCAATAAGCAGGACATGAGAGTACTAATTCGTTTATGGATCCATGAAGTTCATCCGCTATTTATCAGTAAAAGATATGATAAGAACCAGTGCATTCTCCTATTAAATGTTTTCTTTTTTGTTTTCTTCCCATTTAGGATGAATTACGTCAGCAGAAGGAAGAGGAAAATGATGATTACTGTTCACAGGTATATGTGGTTACATTTACATTTCCATTTGTTGTTATTTTTATTTATTTATTTTACAGTGTTGACATTATTAAGCACATAGTGCATGCAATCTTTTCCAACGTTGTGTTTAAGTTTCCCCAGTAGTAATCTTTAGAGATTTCCTTATCGTTGTGTTGAACTTCCTAATTACGCTTAACATAGAAAGAATAATCAAATACAAGTCACGACTTTACAATCTTGTTTATGACTCCACTGACAACAATATCCTTTTGACTTCCAATGCAGAAGTTAAACTTTTGTTTAGCAGTATTGATTTTGTTAAATAGTTATGAATAGTTGGTAATGTCACATTACTTAAAGCAGCAAATTTCTGTTAATGGGGATCCAAGGTTTTCTGTAATTTGAAATAACCTATCAACAAACAATATATATATATATATATATATTTGCAAAATTAAACAAAACTGAGATCACTCTATATCTTTTATATTCATATGCTGTAAAACAAACGGAGAATTTTAAGATAGAAGCAAATTTGTCATTACACTGCATGATCTTGGTGAAACTGGGAACGGATTAGAAAGGACTCCAAATACTTTATTTAGGGACTTTAAGATTGCTTCTCCCATGACTCTGCAATGTTTGAAGAGGGCAGCTGAGTGTCTAGTAAATTGGAAAATTCTGTTGATGTCATAGTAAATTGGATAGTTGGGATTCAAAGTGTGCCTTCCCGAGCATAGTTATAATTTTGTTCCTGTAATTTGAATTATTAAATTTCGTCTGCTGCCTCTTGTGATAGTGACAGTAGTAAGTTATATTTAAAAATTTCACAAGTGGATCATTTTATTTCCTGTAATGTTCTTCCTCATATATATATGTTGTATGGAATTTGTAATTGCATATTTTTGTCAGGTTCCTGTTCGGCACCTTGTGTTTATGGTTCATGGCATTGGTCAGAGATTAGAGAAATCTAATTTGGTTGATGATGTTGGTAATTTTCGACATATTACTGCCAGTCTTGCTGAGCATCACCTTACTTCACACCAACGCAGCACCCAGAGAGTCCTTTATATCCCGTGCCAGGTATGGAATTGTTTTGTTCTTGTGAGTTTGTTTCTTTGTTTGCAACTTTTCAGCCTCAAGTTATAGGAAAACATAGAGTGGTGTCATCTATGATTCAAAATATTTCTAGAGATGGATGAAATGAGCAATGGTTCTTGAGGGGTTGTATTTCATTATTTTTGGTCGTTGTTGTTTTCTCTTAAATGATCTGGTTGTTGGTGAGGTATGCCATTAATTTATTTGGATAATTGAGGTTAAAAGAAGTTCGCCAGGTCTCTTTAATTTCTGAAACTAGTATATCGTTGAAGAGTGGTAAGCCAGTTTCCTTGATTATGAGTCCCTTGGCATTTCCTCTTAACAAACCATGAGCAGGACAAGATGAATGCTCAGGCATTGGAAATAGGGCTACTTACAGGATCCAGATGCTATACCTGGTTGTTTTATATATAAGCTATGAAACATAGTTCTGAATTGTGTAGTTTGATTTCACTGTCGGCTCTAGATGGTCAATATGCTACTTTGCAATACTTTTCTAGTCAAGGAGACAAGTCGGCGTGGCAGATTTTTAAACAGGGAGTTAGCGCATATGCTACTAATAGCATGTCTATTATTACTAAGAATACCATGTGTATCTACGAGATATCACATAAATCTATCAGTTTGGATAATCTGCTCATTGTCATCCGCTTTGTTTTGTTTTCCCATGTCTGATTTGGGTGATTGAATAGCTGTGGTTTATGCATATTTGATTGGTGTGGTATGAGCTCGTGCATATCAGTTTATCTAGTACTCTCTCTGCATTTGTATTATGTGTGCAATTTTGACTCTTAATCCCCAATCTTTGTGTTTCAGTGGAGAAAAGGTTTGACACTCAGCGGGGAAAGTGCAGTTGAGAAAATTACTTTAGACGGTGTTAGGGGCTTGCGTGTTATGCTGAGTGCAACTGTTCATGATGTATTATACTACATGAGCCCTATCTACTGTCAGGACATTATCAACTCGGTAGTGCATTCTTAATTTATAAATTTCACTATTATGTATCATGTGCCCTTTTTCATATCTGTGTTTTAACTATCTTGTAGAATCAGTTAAATGTTTGTTATAGTTTTGGTTTTTCTAGTTGGAGATTTAAGCTTTGTTATACATATATGTCCATGTGTGGCGTTATGTGCACACGCTAGTGATTTCCATTCTTGTCTCTTCTATGCACCAAAGTTGCTATTATTGTTTTGGTAGGATAGCCTACAACTGAAAAGGTTCAATGTGTAAAATTTTTATTTATTTCAGGTCTACAGATTGGCAGAAATACTTTCTCTAATTTCTCTTGATTGCCTTTTGCAACCAAACGATTCCATGAACAAAGAAATAACATAATATTGTACCAGGAAAAATAAAACTTTTTCCTCAGTGCGAAAAGCTTAGTTACTTCATCTTTTCTGCAGTTCCTTTTTCTGGATCCTATTACTATTCGTCAAAACTATTTCAACGAGTCCCAGGTGCCAAACAAAAGTTTTATTGTTCTTTGGATCTTAGCTTTTGAAGAAGACAAGAATGATAGCAATCATAGAGTTGGGAGTAAAACAGGAACTGTTAATTAGTTCACTCAATCGTAGACCAAGAACTTAAAATATTAGGCCCGTGAGATGGTTTTAAATATTGGTGCTATATGGTGTTTGTGTTGGATTTAGAGTAAAAGAAGTGGAATAGTTGTGTTCAACTGCTATTGAAGGGGGAAAAGTGGCGTTGTTGGAACTGGATATTTTAATTTTGAAATCTAAGTCTCTTGTTGCCAGCTGGCGAATAATGGTGCTATAACTGTTGGAAACGACCATGTGGTAGAGTCTGTATTTAACTTTGACTGAAGTGTAAATAGTTCCGTTTGCCTGCTGTCAAAGGGGGGAAACAGTGATGTTATCGGAACCTAATGTTGTGTTCTAAATTTATTATTCATCACTGCTTCATAAAAGATGGGTTTGTATGTGTTATTTCTGCTGGTTCTTCCCTATATATTTGGCTGAAACATAATAGACGTAGAATAATTGAAAATTAAGAGTACATGTGGTTTTAGTTTGGGGTATAAATTGTTGATTTAAAATTTGAATCTTCTGGTGTGACGTCATTCAAAGAGCAACTGTGTTCTATGATGAAGAGATGTCTTTAGGTGTTGGTGTCTGAACGCTTTTAGTTATCATTGGTTTCTGGTTATTTTGGTGCACTCATTTGCATATTGACGTGAGATATGCTGCACTTCGTTAGAGTTGTGGCACACAATGTCCCATGAACTGATGAACAATTTCTTTTTGATCAGGTATCTAATCAGCTAAATCGTTTGTATCTGAAGTTTCTCAAGAGAAATCCTGGTTATAATGGAAAGGTGCATGGTTGAAAGAGATTTTGCTTCATTATAAGTTCGTTGTATGGCAACTTTTCATAGCAAGTATACTTAACCCATGCTGCCGATGACACAGGTTTCGCTATATGGTCATTCTTTGGGGAGTGTTCTCTCTTATGATATTCTTTGCCATCAGGAAAATCTGTCCTCGCCATTTCCAATGGAGTCGTTATACAAGGAACATCCTAAAGATGAAAAACCTTCCCCTGATACAAATGATCAATCTTCTATTCGTGGCTCTGATTATTATATGGGGGATAAAGGGTCCTCTGAAATCGGCCAAATTGAGGGCATGGTGAGCCCCGATGACGATGGCAAGAGGAATGCACACCCAACTCTTTTGTTACATGATGAAGATGAATCAGAACAATACAGTGAAGATGCTTCTACTGTTGAGCGTCCTGTTACGTCTGATGTTGATGAGTTCACTACTAGGGTTATCTACTCTAAGCAACCAGGTGGTGAGGAAGGTGTGCATGAATCAGTTTCTGATCCCAATGATAAGGTTCCTTGTGAAGGTGATACTGTTCCTTGTGAAGGTGATACTTTGGACGAAGCTACAAGCATCAATGGTGGAGTCACTAGCGGTGATTTAGGAGACATGGCTGTAGAAGATTGTGAAGATAAAACTGATAAAGAAAAAATGATACACTTACTGCAGAAAGAGGTTAAAAACATTAGTGTACTCTATTCTTCATAGCTTGCCTTGGCATTATTTATATTTTATAGAGAACAAACATCTGCTTCTTTCAGATTAATTCCCTGAGAGTTAAAGTAGCAGAATTAGAATCACAATGTGGTGATGGAGATAGTAGTAGAAAATTTCACCAAGGTGATTGCTGATATTCACTTTTTGTCTTTTTCTTTCATTTTTGTTCTAGGCCTAGCTTATGACACTGGCTTTCATGCACTTGATAACGTGTCTCTTTTTTTTTTTTTTGTGTTAAATGGAAACAGAAAATAATGAGGTGGTTCCAGCTACAATAGAGGGTCCAATATCTGAGCAGTCAAAGAGTTATACACCTTATATCAGATATACAAAACTTGAATTCAAGGTAGAAATAGATTAAATTTATTTAGTCTGAATTTTGAATCTCGGTTCCCTTCAAAAAAAAAAAAGAAGTTATAATAATAAAATGAAATTGAAACTTGGTGTGAATTACTTGGTCAGATCTTTACTCGCTTTATACATAAATTCTTTAGTAGATCCTGTGAATCACAAGACACTAACCCTTTTCCTCTTTAAAAAATTTTTTAGGTTGACACATTTTTTGCTGTCGGATCACCTCTTGGAGTCTTCCTTGCTCTTCGTAATATTCGAATAGGAATCGGTAATATATGCTTTGTCAAGAACGATTGATTGCTAATAATAGTTATTGGTACTAGTGTCTCCTATTTTCATGCTGTCTATGCTTCTCCTTTAGAAGGAGTCCTTTGGTTGTAGCTTTATATGTATTATATCAACCAAATTACTGTCTTAAAAAACAGTAGCTTATTTTTTAGTACGAAGCAAGAAAGTTTAGCTTATTGAGGAAAATGAGAAAGCTATGAAGGTATTGACTTTAAATTGTGTATATTCCCTTGATTTCATCCAACCAATGTGTTTACTGTTTTCTTAGTTAGCACATAAGGTTAAATTTTATATATTCCCTTGATTCCATCCGAACAATTTGTGTTTACTGTTTTCTTAGTTAGCACTCCCCCCCCCCCCCTTTTTTTTTTTTAAGATAAAATTACATTTTAGATAGCGAATGGATGTTTCAACTTGTCTGGTGCATTTCTCTATGATTGTGTCCTTTTGTACTTCCTTTTATCTTCAATTTAAAAAATAAATCATTTGTAGATATCAAGATATGCTTTCTTGGTTTGAGACTTTTATTACCTGATTTAACATGTTTTCTTTTTGTATTCCAGGTAAAGGGCAACAATATTGGGCCGAGGAAAATATCAATGAAGAAATGCCTGCTTGCCGGCAAATGTTCAACATTTTTCACCCTTTTGATCCAGTGGCATATAGGTATACTTGTCTGCTCTCTCTTGCAAATATTCATTTTTGCCTTTTTACCAAACAGGATGCTGGGAATAAAAAGTTTAAACGTTAAGGGACATCTTATATGAGCCATTAGAAAGTTATGTTTTGTGGAAGGTGAAAAGTAGGTTAAAGTTTGAAGGCTATAAGCACCGGTCATGACAATCCCAGAGAGTTAAAGGAAGTAGGCAGCTCTACCATATATTATATAAAAAAGTTGAACTTCCGTTGACCAGTCTGAGCTTAATCCTATAGCCTATTCCAATTGCTTAATTTGTGTTAGAATTCAGATGTCATTCTGCCACCCTGCTTATATGTTTTATTGCTTGGTTATCCACATTTTAAGAATGACTTTAGCTATATAGTTTTCAGCTACTTGATATATAACTTGTCAGTTTCGTCTCCATTGAACGTAATGCTTAAGCTCCATGTTCTTAGAATTGGATTGCTTAAAATCGAAATTTATGCGCTGGTGGATTACTTTTGCATGGCTGATACTACCTTTTCTCCCAATGTACTAGAGGGCTTATGCGCTCATTCTTTTGCATATGGATTTACATAAGGCACTAGAGTACCATTCTTGACGCAATTAAGTATTTCTTTTTTCTACTATTTTCATTCTATAATACATAAGGGAAAGTTCCATTTGGTGGCCCTCTCAAATTGCCTATGCCCATTACAGCCATAATATAGTTTTTCCTAATGATTATTAGAGGCAGTGTTCTGCACACCTTACCAATTTATAAGAGGTTTGCATACATTGCATAGATCGATTTCCTCATTGTATAATCTTTTTTGGGTTCAATTAATAAAAATAAAATTTTTCTTTTATTTTCCCACAGAATAGAACCACTTGTGTGTAAAGAATACATCAGCAAACGACCTGTTATTGTACCCTACCACAAGGGTGGAAAGAGGTTGTATATTGGATTTCAGGTAAAGCGCTAGAAGCATAAGCAGCTGTTGCTTTTCTGCTCTCTGCTTTCTCTGAAAACTCAATGGTTGGTGTAGGAATTTACTGAAGATTTAGCTGCTCGGTCTCAAGCTGTTAAGGATCGTCTACACTCTATAAGGGTAGATTCCTGTTCGTTCTCTTCTGATTCTGCCAAATCACTGAATTAGTTGTCTATTATGTGTTTAGAAGATCTTTGATTACACTTGATACAGTGGTGGTTTCAAAATTTCTGGCTACATACATTGCATGTTCGGTTTTCTCTGAGATTTTGTTATTATTTTTTTCCTTTACAAAGTCTGGTAGGTTCAATCCTTGATACCTATGTTTCACATTATTTGTAAGCCCTAATGTCGCTCGTACAAGGTAAGTGGGCTTCAATTTGTAGCAATATGTGAGCAGCTATCATGGTACTAAATAACTTCTATATTACAGGATAAGGTTCTCACAGTATGTCAGTCGAGAAACACAGATATCATGGATGGTAGTTTACTTCTTTATCCTTATGACTATCATTGCTTTCCTTTTGTCCCTTACTTTATTCTTTTTGCTCTAGTACTGAGTTATTTACCTTCGATTTGGCAAAGATGACCCATCTTTTCTTCTACCTACTTAGGGTGGGGTTTGTATTTAGAAATGTGATATAAATTCCTAACCCTACAATGATAAAGCTATCTTGATAAGTGTGCTTGTTCTTTTGTTCTGTTTGCAGATGAAGGTGAAACTGTGCAAGAAAAGAAAGAACAATCTTATGGTTCTCTTATGATGGAGAGATTAACGGGAAGCATGGAAGGGAGGATTGATTACGTGCTTCAGGTTGGTGGCTTCAACCACACAAGCACACTGGTTCGCTTATTTATATTGCACACACTGGTTCGCTTATTTATACTTCCCTTTATCTATTTACTCAGTGAACTAATTTTAGCCAGAAAATTGCATGTGTGCTATTGATCGACTTTTATTTCCAATGAAGCTATCTCTTTGGTTTTGAAAATAACATCCCTGCAGCTCTCCCCATACATGGAACAAAACTGGTAACACTGGTTTAGTCATGCAGAGGCAACATCAATTTCACCGCCTTGTCAAAGTTGTAACTTTGTCTTCAATTTTTGTCTGCCTGTTTTCTCTTTGAGCTTAGATGACAATTTATATTACTGAAAGCTAAGCCCAAAACTTCAAAAAATATTAAAAAAAAAAAAAAGATGAAGAAAGAAAGCCAAGCCCCCGTACCCTGCTGACAGTTAAGCAACCTTAGTTTGACCGGGTTGCAACAAATCTCCATCTTTGGTTCTGGCCATATTAATAGGAAAAAGCAAAAATTGAAAGAGTCAGGTAAAGGTCGACTGTCGGAGCTTGTGTCAAATTATTTTTCTTATGAGATTTAACGTTGGTGAAGTTTGAATGATTATGGACTTAAGTTGGTATGGTCTTCTATCATGTTTTGATTGCATTCTTCTTCTCAAATTAAGATATAGATTTGGGCCCTTGCTGCTTGTGGGGCTGGCCTAGCTGCCTTCATTAAGCAAACTCTAACTATATGGTCGACTAGATGTCGAGTCTGCAAATAATGATCTGGGTTTTTGTCACTTATTATTGGTACAATTACTAGTACAAACTCATACTTTTGATTCCTCATTGTGAGCTTTTGTGTTGATCATGCAGGATAAAACGTTCCGACATCCATATATATCCGCCATTGGATCACATACGTATGTATACGTTTTGCACTTTTTAAGTATTGTTTACGGGCTTGGCATCTGGGTGTGTATGTGTTTGTGTGTTTATGTGTTTTTTTTTTTTTTTTTTTCCCTTCTTCAAAGCAGGAGATGTATTGCAACTCCACAAGTGACCTGGGTCCCATAACCATGCTAACTATTATATTTTAAGTAGAATGTCATTGTTGCTTACAGAGGTGTTTCGTTCACAGAAAACTATTATTATTATTATTATTATTATTATTATTATTATTATTATTTTCTTTTTTGTGCTTTGAACTCCTTTTCAATTTATTTGTATTTTCTGATCACTTGCATGCCATTTTGTGAGACTAGACTGAAGAAATCTTCCCTAGCTATCTTAAACGATTATGAAAATCTGTTTCATTTGGTTTGAATCAAAGAATTCAATTGAACCAGCATGTGGCAAGTATTTTTGAGACTTGGTTCAAACCAATGATTTGGCATTTTAAACCACCACGTTTCGAACTCATGACCAAATGAGTCTGAGATCTCTCTCTCTCTACCTTTTTTTTTGTTTTTTTGTTTTTGTTTTTGTTTTTGTTTTTTTGTGCTTATGAGTTGTGGTGGTGCATACTGCTGCTTGAAGGATATATAAGTTCATGGACTTCTTTTCACCTTTGCATCTTGGTTCGCAGAAACTACTGGAGGGATTGTGATACTGCCCTGTTCATATTAAAACACTTATATCAAGATATACCTGAAGATCGCGAAGATCCCGACTCACCTAACGAATGTAATGGAAGTGATGCAAAAAACAAAAGTGGTTCAACTGGCTGGTTTGATCGGAGAGAAGCCATCGAGGAAGAGCTGCCTCTGACATTCTTCGACAGAAGCATGACCAGAAACTTCTCGAGTAAAGTGAAGAAGTTCTTGACGAAGCAATGAATCTTGCAACTTGTCCTCTTGAAACATATTTTTTCAGGCAGCAAGGCTAAGAGCTTTCGCCGTCACCACCCAGCTCCGCTCCAAGTTATTTCACTTGTTGAGACATGGGACTTGCTGATTTGCGAATTTGGAACTGGGAATCAGAATTACTTGAAAGCGAACCATAATTTCATTGGCAAAGGAAGAATGGTGACTCTAGGAAATCGGTTCTTTTTCGGGGAGATTTGTTGTGGTCTAAGGTGTTTTATATGTAGATTCTCTTATCTAACCCCATCTCTTTTCTTTTTATCTGCGTACATAGATTACGAATATTGGCGTACTTGCTGAATGTAACCAAATAAGATAATTCATGTTATGTTATGCAGCCAATCAAAGATTCCTGGAAAACTTGGGGTTTTTTTTTTTTTAATGGAGATACAACATCCAGGTTTTTCTTCCTTGATTTCAACATGTTGAAGTGCTCGGATATGTTTCCATAAATAAATTTCACTTACCGTTTGAAGGTTTTTTTTTTTTTTTTGGTTTTTGTTTTTGGTTTGGTTTGGTGTTGTTTTGTTTTGTTTTTTTGTTCTGTGTTTTTTTGTTTTGTTTTGTTTTTTTTTTTTGGCTTTTTTATCACAGGTTGAAGTTTAGGTCTGAACTTGTGCGTTCAGATTTGGTCTTCTGCTCGTTTTGGTGTCTTAGTTTCTCTCTATCATATGCAACCATTTCGAATCATCTGAAATTTACACTAATTTATTTGTTTTATAAACTTTGTCATCTCCACTAAGATTACGTGGGCTGTAGGCTTAGGATCCGTTTGATAAATGAATTTGAATTAGTGACTTGATTTGAACTATTATGATTTGAATTAGAATTTGAGTCAGTGATTTAAATTGTTATCAGAATTGATACTTGGATTTGTATTTAAGTTTTAATCTGAGCATGGAATAAAATTACAATTTGTGTTTGAAGAGGTAGTGAAATAGTTTTTATTTTATCAACAAATTTGATAAAAACTTGATGTTAATAATCCTAAAAAACATGCGATATAGATCTTAATTTATTCCTCTTTTCACTAGAAACATAATGAAAAAAGAATCATCTCAATTGGATAACAAATGAAGAAGTTATGATTTTTTTCCTCTCAAATATAAGAGAGTTTTAGTTTTTACTATAACAAAGATATCAGAGTATCAAAAGTTCAAGGGCGTCAGAACTCTAAAAATTTAGATTATTAATACTCAAAAGATTTAGATTTTAAGGGAAACAAATAAGTATCTAAAAGATTCTTAATATTTGAATCCAAATTTAAGTTCAAAAAATCTAAAAAGTTCTCAAAATAAATGAGCTTTTAGTCTTATAAAAAATCTACTTGACTCCGTCTTGAGGTGTGGAGTTTAAATTTTCCATGGCATTACTACATTGATGATCGAAAGAGATACAAAGAATTATCTCAAGCATTAGGAGACTACAAAATAATGGGTATGCAGTGAGGCTGTAATGAATAAAGAAGAAACATACATATATGTATATATAATAATATAGCCCATCAACGCATTTCAAAATCTACGACATATATGCGTGTATGTTTTATTTGAAGGTCAACGAGGAAGAAAAAAATAACGCAGCAAAAATAGCTTGTCTTGGGATAAGTGAGAACAGCTTAATTGATTATAAGTCCCTCTACTTTAACCATAGGTTGAGAGTTTAAGTCACGCTTAGTCCCACTTAAAAGTTGTGGTATTCTTTCTCTCCTTGTATCCAAAAAAAAAATAGCTTACCCTAATTTCTGGTAGAATTGCTTTTATTGTAGCATGTAAAAGCTTTACACTGTTTCTAACTGAAAAGTTGGTTAGAACCAATTAATGCTAAACATGCTAAACTTATGTTTGGCAAACAGTTTGAACTAATAACCGTGAGTGTAAAACAAAAAATTGTTATAGTATGAAGCTCTCATATACTACAGTTTTTGAGTCAATTTTTCAACTAAAACCGGTATGCCAAACAAATCCGTCCGTGCAACAACCAGTTCGGTTGTTTTGGTATGTCATCCTTGCAGACAAGTTTTATTTTATTTTTGGTTTTAGGCTTTGCTTAATACCACATGTAGACGCCTAGCAAGTTGTCCCCCAAATCCAAAACTCCACAATATTAAGCACGACGTCATTTTAATTTCTTCATCCTTTTGTAAAGAAAATTTAATTATTTGTATATGTTTAGATGGCATTCAAATTTCAAAGAAACTGTTTGGCTCACTTTAAATCTGGAAGAGTCAAGAATTCCGAAACGCCTTAACATTTTCCAAGCCTTGAAGAAAAAAGGGCATGCTCAACTCACACCAAATTGATTGTTTCTAGTCCAAAAAAAGTGAGAGTTTTGGGATTGTTCATTATTGCAAATCTGTTTCTGGGAATCCATATTCTCTCCAAATTTGGAGTTGTTTACTTACTAAATTTAGATATATTACTTATTTAAAAATAATTGCACTGATGGTGATGGTGAAACTTGTTTCTCTGAACTTTCTAGTCACTCAAATTTTTTTTTTTTACTTTTTTTAAAGGGTAGCAATTAACTCCACTCGTCAACGAAAGTTGAGCTTTATATAGGAAATTCTACCGCTAATTCAAAGATTAAATTACAAAAAAATAATTTAGATGCCATTCATTGGAATTATTGATTTTTAACCTCTTTAATTGTTGCTATCTTGTAATTTTTTTCAAGTTTAATGATTTTTTTCTCTACCCGTGATTTTTATCCGTCTTAGATTTTTACGTAAATCTGTATGTATTCTTGTTTTTGTTTCTACCGTATTATTTTTGTAACAAATATATATATATATATATACACACACTTGTGATTTTGATTTTGGTATAGTTTAGAGGTTTTAATTATATCAATTATTATTTTTGATATAAGGGGAAGGGGAACACCACTACCTATCAAGTGGGACGTCGCATGACTCGAATCATAGGATGAGGGACTTACAACCAAGTAGGCCGCTCTCACTCGTTAATTATATCAATTATTTATGCCATAATGATTTAAGATTTAATCCTGATGGACATTTTTGAAGTCGCCTGAACCAGGTTAAAACAATTTAATAAGAACGTTTGCTAGTACAATAGTTACCTCTAAAACCTTGCACAATACAAGATTATTTCCATTAATAAAAGTAATACCAAGTTCAAAAAAATGATGATAATAATAAAACCAATAACTTCGTAAAAAAAAATTCGTGAATGAAATTCGAATTAAAGGGTGTTTTGGTAATTGTGGGAGGAAAAAAAGCCCCAGCAAATGATCACCACCATTATTAGTCCTTTCCTATTAAAAGCATATATCAAACGATTTTCCATCATCAAATTTTCTTTCACAAGAAAACAAAAACTATTTTCCAATTCTCCAACCATCCTTGCATAACCATTTTACATACTAGTTCTCCTTCTTCTTCTTCTTCTTTTTTCTTTTTTTTTTTTTTCTTTATCAGGATCAACTTAACGAGAAATGTTTGCAAAAGTTCATGCAGTTACAGAAGTTGAAATTTCCGTGCCTGAGGGAGGTAATCCCGGGCAAAAGAAAGGGAAGGGAAACAAAAAGACCAAGAATTTTCTCCAGAAACTGAAAAGGTTACCGGGTTCGGCATGGCGAACGGCATGGAAAGTGGGGGAAGAAGATCCCAAGAGGGTGATTTATGCACTGAAAGTTGGTGTGTCTCTTACATTGGTTTCATTGTTGTACCTGATGGAGCCTTTGTTTCAAGGGGTTGGACAGAACGCCATTTGGGCCGTCATGACCGTCGCCCTCGTCCTCGAATTCACGGCAGGTTTAGTTTCTTGACAACACTAATGTTTGCTTGCTTTCATAAGTTTTTTGTTGGTTTGATCTCATAAGCTAGCCATGTAGAGCAGAACATTTTTCTATGACAAAAAAAAAAAATAAAGGTCACCAAAGCTGTCCTAGTTCTTTAACCTAAACTGTTTTATTGTTTTAGGGGCAACTTTATGCAAAGGATTCAACAGAGGATTGGGGACTCTGCTAGCAGGATCATTGGCGGTTTACATACAGTACATTGCCAATGAATCCGACCGGATTTTTCATGCTATTTTCATTGGATTTGCTGTTTTTGTGATAGGTAATTTAGCTTCTAAGTTGTGGAAATTGCGTAACCAGGCAGGTTACGCCCGGTTAGTTACTGCTGGTAACCTGTCAACCTACCACAATCACATGACTCGTTCATCACACGGGGTATATTCAGTACCAAAGCAATTTTTGGTAGGAAAAAAAAAAAAATCAATCCATTAAAAAATTCAGCAGAATTAGGTTATGCAAAACTGAAATTAATGTCTTATTTTCATTTGTTTTAAAAAAAACCTCTAAAATAAGTTATATTTCTGTTTCACGATACATTTTGAAATTGTATTTTTCATGATATGGATCATTGGCTAAAAATTAAATTCCAAACTCTACCTTAACGTATTCAACTTTTGCAGGGGCTGCGTGCACATACGTTAGATTCGTTCCCTACATAAAAAAGAACTACGATTATGGTGTTATCATTTTTCTCTTGACGTTTAATTTGATAACTGTGTCGAGTTATCGCGTTGAAAATGTGTTGCCAATGGCGCGCGATCGCTTTTACACCATCGCATTAGGCTGCACCATCTGCCTTCTCATGAGCCTGTTGATATTTCCTCATTGGTCGGGGGAAAATTTGCACAATTCCACGGCGTCGAAGCTTGAAGGCCTAGCCAAATCCATCGACGGTAAGCTTACAAGATAGTCGGATTTTCTAACATGATATCAGAGCAGTAATACATACAAACATCTGTGTATTTTGTAGCTTGTGTCAATGAATATTTCAACGACATCGAATCGGAAGAAATTGATGATGAATCAACAAGGGATGTTGATGATGGGGATCTCATATATGAAGGTTACAAGGCCGTTCTAGACTCCAAATCTAATGATGAAACAATGGTGATTATTATTATTATTTTTCGCAACTATTGACTCATCTTTTTATTTTGTATAAAAAAAATATAGAGATCCATGAACTTGAAGTGGCTACATTTTCATACCTTGCAATTTGAGATTATTAAAAATTATCATATTATTGCACTTTTTTGAATATGAATTACAATTGTTACATTTTTATACCTTTATTATGCTAATTTATGTTTAATTTATACCACTCCTCGATAAGTGTTTGTTTTGACTTATGAAATTTCAATCACACTCTTTTGCTTAATAACACATTACTTTTATCCTTACAACCAAACAAAACTGATGATTTTTGATTAAAGGTATTCATGTAATATCACAAGTCAAAATGAACAGTTTATCATAAAACGGTATAGATAAATTTGAGACTGTAACGGTATAAAAGTGCTCCAGTCCAAAACACAACACATAGTTTTCTAACAACCTGAAAATATTTTGAGATGACTAAATATTTTTCCTTTTGGTGCTCTGAATTGAGTAAAAGGCTTTGCATGCGAGTTGGGAACCAAGGCATTCGAGACATTGTTACAAATATCCATGGAAGCAATATGTTAAACTTGGAGGTGCCATTCGCAATTTTGGATACACCGTTGTAGCTCTGCATGGATGTTTGCGAAACGAAATCCAGGTAAAATGCACAAAATTATTGTAAATTTTCCTTTTTAGGGTTCATCAATGACCAATTTTACTAAGTATATATTAGCTTTATCAAAATGTTTAGCCAATAAATGTCATGTTTACTCAATATTTCTAATGATAAAATAATATTTACTTGAATTTGCTGACTTATTAACTAATTAATATTGGTCTCTAAAAATAAAATTTACAAGAAAAGGTTATTTTCCATCCTATAAAACTCAATTGTTAAAATACCCTTTTTAAAGAGAATTCTACTTTTAGAGCATACATACCTCATGTAAATTAAAGGCCTAAAATGAGTTGCCCATGTCCCATGAAAGCAAAAATTCTTTTAAGTCTGTCACTTACGAGATGTTCAGATTCTGATTAATTTTTTTTTTCTGTTAAATTTAAAAACATTCCATATCGTAAAACGATTTGTCAAAATGACCACTATGCTTAACTATTATGTATTTTTGAAACACTAAAGGAAAAACAAACTCCTCTCCAACGAACGTCAATGCAGTCATCTACTATTGTTACTTGAAAAATTATTTATATTATATTTACAGATATTTTATTTTAACAAAGTGGCAAATAATATATTTTTTTTTTGTAATTTTTTGAAGCAAGTAACATGACCCAACATATTTGATGTAAATAACCATAAATACAAAGAATAGATAAATTATTTACACAATAAATATGCTATTTAACTCAAATATTTTAAAACATGCTGTTTACTTCTTTTAGTTTCAAAAAATGTTATTTACTGCAATTTTTCATGTTGTAATTCAATATCATGGAGAGCCAACAACATGCATAAAAATCAAATAAAAGCCTTTGTAATATGGAATCCTTAAATATTTTTTATTGTTTACTAATTAAGACCTACCTTTGCATATCTCCTGATTAACAGACCCCAAGGCCCGTTCGAGCACTATTTAAGAACCCTTGCACTCGTTTATCAGGAGAAGTCTCTAGAGTGCTCATGGAGCTTGCTGCAAGCATAAGAAGCCGTCGCCGTTTCTCGCCGGCGATATTCACTGACGACCTTCAAGAGGCCTTGCGAGATCTCAACACTGCAATGAAATCCCCGCTAGCACACGAAAAGCAACCTGACCATGAACACGAGTCAAAAGGTGATGATAGTAAGAACTTAGACATGTCTGCTGCCGAGAGGAGGAGGATCATGCTGAGGAAGCAGCCGAGCAAGGTCATTGTGACGAGCCTCGAATTTTCGGAAGCACTTCCTCTGGCCGCTTTTGCTTCTTTGCTTGTAGAGGCCGTTGTCAAGCTGGATCATGTGATTGAGGAAGTTGAGGTGTTGGGAAAGAGGGCTCGTTATTATAAGGAGTTTCAGAGTAGTCGTAGTAGTAGCAGCAAAAGCAGTCGTAGTAGTAGTAATAGTAGTCAACATGATGAGAATGATAATAATAATAACACTAAAATTAGAGTGACATGTGAGACACCAAGAGTAAGTTTCCCAGAATAAGAATCAGTTTTCCTTCCCATTTTGTAGGGTTTCAGGAGTTTTTTTGTCCTTTGTTTGGGTAAATGTGTGTGAAATGGAATATATTAAAGTTTAGGTTAATTATATAACTATACCTCTTAATTTTAATTATTTCTTAACTTATCTTTCTATTTTTAGAATCTAGAAAGGTGGTCTTTGAGTTTGAAAATTTTGTTTCAATTTGTTTTAGGATTTTTTTTTATGTTTTAAATCTATAAAGTATTTTTACAATCGTTTAAAGGTAATTATGTTGTTTTGTCTAATTTTTCTTTTCATAAGGATGAAATTGATATACTTTTTAAACTATAAAGATAACTATGTAGTTTTTAAAGTTAGAGTGATAAGTTGAAAAATAATTAACTATGAGGTATAATTAAATGATTAGTTCTTTCAATTTATTTATTCTCTTTGCATTGTGATTCTTCATTACTGTATAATAGGACAAAGCCCTTGAATTATAAGACTAATTTCAATTTGTCTCTCAATTATAAAATGTAGCGATTGTACCCTAGTATTTATGACCAAGTCTCAAAACGCCCTTTTCGCTATGAAAAGGGAATAGTGCTTGTATATGCATGACAATTCAAAAATTTCATTTATTTTAAATTAAAATACCAGAATATGAAACATCCACTAAATTGACATGAAAGTAGAGATAGAGATAGAACTAGTTGATTGTAGGAATATAGAGAATTTCACTCCAGAAATTTAGAGTGAAAAGTCTAATTATATTAGTAATTACCCAAGCACGGATCTGGAACTAGCTTTTAGGCTTTTTGTTAAAGTATGGTGACTCGAATTTAGTTTGGCCCGACCCGAAAAGCTCGTAGTGCGACAAATTATGGTGAAAAATAAAAGTGAGATTTTTCATGAGATCTGTGGTGGTAGCGGAGGGATCGGGCCGGCCCGATCCCGTAGCCCACCACTGATCTAGCCGAGGGTACGGGGGCTCCGCCCCCGCAGTACGGACCGTTGTTGTTGAACTATTTAGTTTATGTTTTTGGCCCATAGGGTTTTGTTTTAGGGCTTGATTATTAGCGAATTTTGAGCCTCCTTAGCGCCTCCATTGTAATCTTCACGAGTTTAGCGATTTTCTTCTTCTCTACCTGTAGTTTTTCCTGTTTTGGGTTTTCACGTAAATTATCTGCGTGTTTTTATTTTTTGTTTCTATCGCATTAATTTTGCAACACTCTTCTCTCAATCAGAAATCACTTTTCAAACAAAAACAAAAATAATGGAACATTACTTTTGAAACGCAGATTTTTCACTCTTTAAGAGAATCAGATTAATAGTTTTTCAGTCTCAAGCTATGTTATGCCATGATAAACGAAGATATTATGATAGATCCTGTGCTTTTTTTTAACCTTTGATTTCCAGGAGATGTTACCAATCTTATAATATAATATGCTACAAAGCATTTCTTTTACGTTATGTGCAAAAAAACACGGTGCCCCTCTTTGGGTATTCCAATCCAAAAGTTCCATGACAAGTTATCAAATTTACACGATAAATTTAATTCCAAAAAGTTTACACAAATATATAGTCTTTTCGTCTTTATGACAACAGTTTTTCCCCCACTATACATTTAAATCCAAAAAGGTTACACAACTATATAGTGTTGTCATCTTTATGACAACAAAATTTTTTCCCCTAATGACCTGAGTCATATCATATAGGGAAACGTTTTCAAAAGAATATAGGAAACCCTAAGGGGCATTTGGTATGCAGTAATTAATAGGAATCATATTTTATAGAATGTGATAGTATGCAATATAATTCCTAAGAAATCAACATTATCACGTTTGATTGTCACAGAAATCTTCTCTTAGATTTCTAGAAATAACGTATTACTGCATTTGGTTGTACATGCGAATCTTGTATAGTTGACAAAAATAAATTGTTGTAATATCTTTAAAAAATATTACATTATTATTTATATAAAAATATTATATATACTATTATTATTATATTATCATCATCATTATTAACACAATAATAATAATAATAATAATAATAATAATTATTATTATTATTATTACTATTACTACTACTACTATTTATATTATTATATTGTTATTGTTCAATATAAAGTTATTATTATCTAATAATATTAATTTTACATATATCGATATAGTATATGTTACTCCTAATATTAAGTAATAATAGCAATACAAATTTGAATTTTATTATTATATTACTATAATTTAATATTAATGTTACTATGAATATTAGTATTACATTACTAAGTTTTTATTACTATTATTATTATTGTTACTAATATTATCATTTTTATTATCAAAGTATTATTTTATATTAATATAATATTTACATTTATATTATATAAAAATATTAATTTATAATCATATTATTATTTAATAATATGTTAATATCAAAATATTATACATGCTATTTATAATTTAGTGATATGAATATAAATAGAAATATAAGTCTTCATAATATATTTTTATTTTACAATAATATAAGTAATAATATTGTTATGATAATATTACAAAAATATTTAATTTAATATTATATAATATTATTATAAGTTAGTATTATTATTATATTACTATCATTTAATATTAATATTATTGTATTTCTATCATTATTGTTAATATTAATATTATGATTATTATTTTATATTAATATAATATTTACATTTATATTATTAATAATAATAGTATTATTACTATTATTCAATGATGGTATATTTATATTAAAATATTATATACAATATATTAAATAATAATAAAAATAATTACTAATAATATATTATTATTTGATATTAATATTATTAAATAATAATATTGCCATAATTATATTATAAATATTTAAAAATATTTTATATTATTTATTTATTATCATCGTTGTTGGCGTTGTCATCATCATGATAGAAGAGAAAGTGAGATTCCTATGGTCTTTGAGATTCTTTAGAATATGAATGTCATTTTATTGGGCGGGATTCAGATTACTTAAAATGAGGTAAAATGAATACCATAGGATTGTTCCTTGGAATCCAAAAATTGAAATTATTGTATTAAAAGTGATAATCGTGTAGATTTTCATTCTTATCTTCAAGATTATTACATACCAAATGCTCTTTAAGTAAAACCTAGGAGGTATGATAATGTGACTAACCCTTTAAAGTTTTTTGTCTCTCACTTTGCATTGTGATTCTTCATTACCATATAATAGGACAAAGCCCTTGACATAAAAGACTAATTTCAATTTGTCTCTCAATTATAACGTTTAGCGATTGTACCCTAGTATTTATGACGGAATCTCAAAACGTCTTTTTCAGTGCGAAAAGGGGCAGTGCTTGTATACGCATGACAATTCAATAATTTCATTTATTTTAAGTTAAAATACTAGAATATGAAACATCTACTAACTTGACATGAAAATAGACACAGAGATTAACTAGTTTATAATAGGAATATATAGAATTTCACCCCAAAAATTTAGAATTGAAAATCTAATTATATTAGTGATCACCCAATCATTGATTTGGAACTGGCTTTCAGGCCTTTCTCTCAACCAGTAATCACTTTTAAAACCAAAAAAAAAAAAAAAAATCACTTTTGAAACTCATATATATATATATTACCCTTTAAGAGGATCGGATTAACAGTTCTTCAACTTCAAGTTATGTCATGTCATAATAAACGAAGATATTATAGTAGATCTTGTGATTCTTTTAACCTATAATTGCTAGAAGATGTTACCAATCATATAATATAATCTACTACAAAGGATTTCTTTTACGCTCTGTGCAAAATACATAGTGCTCCTCTTTGGGTATTCCAATCCAAAAGTTCCATAGGAAGTTATCCCATTTACACGGCACAATTAAATCCAAAAAGCCAGCATAAATATATATTGTTATCGTTTTTATGACAACAGATTTTTCCCCAATGACCAATGTCATATTATATATATATATATATATATCAAAAACTTAACATTAAACTGGATTAGATAATTTGCTGATTATTACTAGACCAAATGACACATGATAAGGTATAATAAGATTAGGTTTAATCCTATAGTATATAAAAAAATTAAGGAAAATTTTCAAAAGAATATAGGAAGAATGTCTGAATTTTTTATGTACATGATGTTGTGTTTGGTTTATCAAAAATCACTGGGTTTGGATATTTTCTTTTAAAAAAATTCTTTTAAGGATAATATGGCCATTTTGAAAAGCAAAACACCCCAAGAGATATATTTTCTTTTAAAAAATTCTTTTAAAGATAATATAGCGATTTTCAAAAGCAAAACACCCCAGAATCATAAAACAAACACAAAAAGGGCCCAACCGGGTTCGAACCGGTGACCTCTTGATCTGCAGTCAAATGCTCTACCACTGAGCTATGGACCCGTTGTTAACTCAGTTGCTAAACAGAAAAGTTAATTTAGTTACATACTAATTATTTCAACCATCACTTGTCAATGGTCGAGGAGAGAGAATATGGGAAATAAGATAAGATATGCTGCTTCTTTCTTTGATATTAATGAACTGTGAGAAACTGATGAGTGACAGTCTTCTTGGTTAATCTTAGTCATATTCAGATGGCTTGCTGCATCTCAAACAGTATAGTCTTTCATGGGATTGAGAGAAAGACCATAAGCCCATATAACTTGTTTGGTTGGAACATAGGCAAAAGAGAAAATGAGGATATATCAAAGACCAAGTACCATGATATTGGTCTTCCTTTCTCACTTTCTCTTGTGGACAAAACTTTCCTCAGAGGTACCCTCTCTCTCTCTCTCTCTCTCACTATTCTTATTAGTTGCTCTTGACATTTTACAACACATGAAATCAACGAGCCCAATTTGAGTAAATATTTTTTTAATGAAAAATCACGATACATTTATGAATTATCAGATTTTTCATTTAATTTTGTTAAATTGGTATATTTATTACAATTCTATATTGTTCTTACGTAATATGACGGTCAACATCATTCTATGAATTTTGTATGCTTATCGCCCTACCACATAATTTTCCTCTATATAGAGATGTATAGGTAAATTGTGTGAGGCTCAATTGTTAATTTTATTGTTATTTTTTTATTAGGCAGTACTAGATGTTACGGAGGTAGTAGTTCGAGCCTATAAGGTTGGGTCCACTATTGTGAGATGAAGGGCTACTGTCCGTCGGTTAATACAAATATTTCTTTTTATATTATTAGTACTGTTTATGATTGTAATGTTTACAAGCAGGCAGGGAGCTGAAATGTTGCTATAAGGCCACAACAGATGGGTTTGGCGCAACTGATTTTCACAATTTCTGTGATTTCAAAGGTCCTTGTGTGATAATTGGATACACAAACAAGTCCTTAAAGTTTGGTGCTTTTAACCCTGAGGGCTACAGAAGCACAGACGATTACTATGACACTTTTGATGCATTTCTCTTCTATTGGGAAGACGATGCAAAGCCTGATGGCGAGCCCATTGTTCTGCCCAAAGTAGGGGGAAGCGGTGCGGCCCTCTTCGATTATGCTCGTGGCGGGCCGCAATTTGGGGCTGATGGACTGCTTATTGGGCCGCCTCTTGCGCCGGTTATGGGCGGGTTTGCGGGTCCGGATACAAATTCGGGTGTTGGTGATTTAAGGCAAGCCAAGTCTAGACTAGGATTGTCATATGCTAAGAGGAAAGATGGGAAGGATTCAATATTTGGAGATGAGTACAAGGCGACTCTTGAAGAAGTGCAAGTGTTTTGTAGTCCTCAAATTGCAAGCTTGTACTAAGAGTGAATTGGTGGATTTACGTTCCATATGTACCTCTTTAACGAAGCGGTTTCTTAAACTTGATGCCAAACAATTTAATGCGTGTATATAAGTATTTGATAGCTTTTTCTAGAAACAAAATCTATTGTTTTCCTAACGCTTTTTTGCTTACTCTTAAGTGGTTTGATAGATAAGAGGTCTCAAGTTTAAGTCGTTTCAAAATCGTAGAACGTTTGAGATTATTTCTAGATACCCCATGAGCTCTTTAGGTTTCAACCTCTAATCCTAAAACTTTTTACAATTTATTTATTACTACCCTTTGTAATTTTCAATTACTATATTAATATGCTTTAAAAAAATCAATTATACCTTAAGTTTCGATTTTTAAGTACCATGTTGCAAATTCAAAATCTCAAATAAATAAAAAATCAACCATACAACTATGCAAACATAACTTTTAGGACTCTAAATGTTAAAAATTGAATTTAACTTTATTACTAGCTTAGTTCATTTAAGGATAAACGATTAAAAACACAAATCCTTAAACAAAGGTAAACATTGGTGTATTATTGTTTTAGATTAAAATTTTGCTTCAATTCAGGCCCTCTCCAAAAAAAAAAATTCGACTCTACTATTATTCATATATATTTTCTTTCTTTTTTTTTTTTGATAAATATTGAAATACTTCACCCTAATCATATTGAAGACTAATGAGTACTTACATATGACTTAGATTGTCTCGTATGAACATGATTATGTGCAAGCCTTTATAAAATGTCACTGTTCATTAAAATACTCAATCAATCATTTTCACTTTCTTGATGCTTTATTTCCTCATTTCATTATCATTGAAGCACAGTCGTTCTTTATTTTGCATTGTACTCAAGTAAAAGTGCCACGCTCTTATTCCATTTGCTTTTTTAAGGGAAAATTAGTAGGGTGTTGAGGGGGTGAAAGTAATAGGGGGGAGGTGGAAGAATCTGTTTTAGAAAATTATTTGTGGGTATTTGATATAAAAAAGGTAAAAAGAAAAAAAAATAAAAAAAGAGTGAATTATAGGCCTTTTAAGAAAAAGTCACTATAGTGAATTCCCTTTTATCAAGTGCTTCTCAAAGTGAAGTGGAGAGGGCGGGGAACATTTTGAAAACTTGGGGCAAAAGACAAATAATAAAGATTTATTGCAGCGGCCAGCTGCCATTTTCTGAGATAACTGCTTCACCTAAGCACTTTTATAGGGTGTTTGAAAGGATGGTGAGAACCACTTTTACTGTAGCATGTGAGAGTTTTATACTGTAGCATATTTTTTTATTGTTATTGTTACATGTGAGAGCTTTATACTTTTTATAACTGAAATTATAGTGGAAACTAAACGGTTCCCACCACTGCTAAACACCCCCTTAAGTTTGGGAATGACCCCTTAAAAAAAAAAAAAAGAGGAAAAAAAGTACAAGTTAAAGTTGTAATTTGCTCCTTTTGACGGAATGTTCCTACCATGGAGGGGCGCTTTTGTAACAGACAATGGATTAAGAAGATAGAAAAGGGTAAAAACTTAATAAGTTATGCATTACTCTTTCTCAAAGGCTTCTTTTTTATTTTTAAAAGAAGACTGTTTATGGTTACTTAAGTGGGTTATAAATAGAAATATCAATAAAATTGATGTGGGTTTGTTTAAGAAAATTTCTCTTTTCACACTAGATTGAAAAGAGGCACTTCTTCTTCTTCCCTAGTAAAATAAATCCCTCTAATTTTTTTAGGACAAAATTTCCCTATTGTCATTTAGTATTTGACCTTTCATGTTGAATTTGTCATGTACTAATTTTTGGTATGAAATTTAGTACATTTACAATAAGGGCAACTTTTGCATTTTTAAAAAGTTGGAAAAGTCTACTTTTTCCATAGAAGGATTTAATTTTCAATATATATATATATATATATATATATATGTCAAACATGAGAGATTTGAACTTCTTCTTGTTGATTCCCAAAATGCACAAACTTTCTATTCTTCTATAGAGTCCTCAATTTAGTTCTATAGTAGCTAGTGATTCTCCTCTGCTTGTAACTGCTTATAAGCATAGAAACCTGCATAGCCATTTTCCATATGAAGACAACACATAAGACATTTCCTTGATACCCCAGCAAAGCAAGCTTTTATCTTAGCAAAAATCTTGTTTTTGAGTGGTGGAAAAAGCATAAACAAATCTTAGGTTTGGCTATAGAAAAACTGGCCAAAATGGCACTTGAGTACAATAGGGACCCTCTTTCTAGGATGATCCCATACTTCAGATATGCTTAAAAATGAAAAGTTTTGATCAACATTCAATTAAATACTTGCTAAATATAAAAGTAAGTGCCAAAGGAAGTGATTCTTTGATAAGTTACAGAAATTTTTTAGAGTGGAATGCATATAGCTGCCTAATGCACAAAAATAAGTGACCCCCCAAACAAGTCTTTGAAAAAAAAAATTATAAAAAGAACAAAAGCCAAAATATAAAGAATGTAGAAAAGAGAATAGCTTATTGATAATTGGCCAATCAAAACTTGAAAAGGAAACTTTATCCTTAGCTTTAAATCTTAAAAGGAATATTTCATTCTGAAATAATCTTTTGACGGATATAGTGACAGAAGACGGAAATCTTATTGCTTGGAATTAATATATATATACATATATGTGTGTGTATGTATATAGATATATGTGTGTATATATATATACACATATATGTCCTGCCTTTATCCTGTACACCATTAAAGAATCTTTAGTTTAGGGCTTGTTTGGGAGGGCTTTTTAAGAGCTATTTTTGGCTTTCTGAGTTTAAAAGTTGCTCCTGGAAGTGGATGAATTATCAAAGTGCTTTTGTTTTCTAAAAGTGCTTCCTATCAAAGCCACAAATATAACTTCTAAAAAAACACTTTTGAAATAGACTTCAAACTTGTATTAAAGTATCAATAATACATTATACGTTTAAATATAATATTTTTGTAACTTTTAAAAATAATTAAAATCATTTTAACCCAATAAAACTCTTTTAAAATATAGTTCCAAACAAGCTATAGCTTTTGTTTTTTTTCTTCAATTGACGAAAAACACAAACAAAAGATGTGTAAAACAAGCCCAGTTCTACAGAAGTAACAACCACAGCCCCACTAAAAAGCTCCATTACATCAGTGTTTCCGCATTAAACCAAAAAAAAAAAAGAAAAGAAATCCAACAAATACAAAGAGCAATGTTTTCTCTCGGATTCACTCTATGTCCTTAGCCAAATAAGAAACAAATGTAGATAGGTAAAGATCTTAAATTTTTGTGAGAAATTATTTATTGTATCACTGTCGGTAATTGTCACTATACCTTTTTAAACAATTATGAACCCGGTAACAGAACTACATGATGTTAAGTGCAGCGTGTGCTCTCACTCAATTTTTGTAGTTTTGATTTTTGACCTAAACTTTTTTTCAAAAATTTTTAGTTGTCCTTCCATTTTATAATAAAATTTATAATCTTATACCCTACTGAATAATTACAATATAATATTGTTTTATGCCTTTATTTTACAAAAAAAATAAAAATAAAACTATTGCCAACACTTGTAAGTAAAATATATGATTATGTCTACATTTAATAAAAACTATCTTCTAATTTATTTCCTAACGCCCTCACTAAAAATAATTTTGGCTCCAACACTACACGTATCCAAATGTCAGTTATAAAACAAAAATATATGACACATGAACCAACAGAGTATAGAGCCTTTCATGTCAATCTCTAATTGGTTAAAACAAGTGGTGACGCTGTCATTTATCATAATTATTAATTTTTATGCATAAAAAATAAATTACATGAAACTACTTCCATGGACAAAAAAAAAAAAAAAAAAAGTGAAGTACACAAAGAAAGCTATGAATAAACGGACATAGCTCCAAGGCAGGAAACCTAATTTATTGATGAAACATAAAGACAACTACATGACCAACTCCAGATGAAAACGATAAAAGTGATTTTCACCTGGGACATAACTAAAAACTCAAAGACAGAAACAAGGAAACAAAGGAGACATGTTGGTAAAACCAACTTCAAATAAAACACAACATACAACATTGCTTCAGGAAAAAAAAAAAAGAAAAAAAAAGAAAAAGAAACCCCATTTCCTCAGTACATATATAAGATGGATTTTATATTCATATTTATTTTTCCACTACCAAGAACCAACTTTAAAAGGCGTTGTCTCGGGCCCTTCCTAGATGACTCAATACATTATCTCCTCAATTGGTCAATGTTACCATATGGCTAGACCCCTAATTTCCCCAAAATTGTCATCTCCACAAGCTTGCCTGTAAATTGGAGCTTGGTCCAAACTTTCACATCCGGAATTGGTCATAACCTTCATATTGCATACACTCATCTGCGCAAAAATCCATGTAGTTCGAGTGTCCCGGGTATGGCGACATGCCGCCGATTGGGTTGAGAATGTGATCAGAAAGTTCAATGTCCCCCGTGAAGTTTGAGTATGATGAACTACGTGAAATTTCTTTGTGTTGATCATATGGCTGCCAAGTTGTCATTGATGAGCCGGGATACTCATACCGCGGAAAGTAGTCAGGGAATGCTGCTTGCAACTGCGGATAGTCCTGCAATAGTTAAAGCCGGAGAGAAATATTGTTGTGTAAGCTTAAATAATCAAAATATCCTTTTCAATCCCCGATAATTAGAAAACAGTGGGCTCAATCTAGTAGATTAGTAGGTACATCTATTACATTGGGAGCGCTATTTTATGAGTAGCGCAGTTTAAACTTTATTGGGATTGTAACTTATAAAGTTATATAGGTTATACAGGAGTACTTTAAATAATCTCATAATTAATATAAAGAGAGAACTAAACATGGTCCCACATGATTCAAATATAATAATAAATATAAACATATAAAGGCATCGAGGTATCACATATCTGATGGGTTGATTTTTTTATTATAGAGCCTTAAGCCGTTAGAATGTCTATTTTTGTTAATTGATTTTTCTTGGTGATAATTGGTACCTTTGATGAATCAAGAATTAAGTCCGGTGAGACCCAGAAGCTAGCGGAATTAGTCTCCGCAATTGATGGCTCTAACTCTGATACAGGAGTGACCACATGTGGAGAAGTCATTGGGCTCGAATGACGACTCACGTTGTACTGGTAACTTGCTTCAGAAGAAATGTCACCAGAGGCGCTCAAGGGCTCATTTGAGAGTGGTGTTGTTGAGGCAAAATCTGCATTGCTTGAACTGCTTCCAATCTTCTTGCTCTTTGGCTCTGTGTTCTCGTTCTTTTTCACGACACGGCACAAAGCAAAGGCACCCTGCGCATATTGTTACGACGCCAAAATTTTGTATCAGTCTTTAAGCTTTTTTAAAATTTGAGTGCATGAAGAAACTGATCATCTTAGTGAGATTCAAGAATTTTTACAAGAAAAGTTGGCAAGCCTTGACTAAGACCGTCAGAGAGGCGATACTCATGCATGATCCAGTCAGTTCGATCACCGACAGGAGCACGTCCGCAATAGAAGACAAGGGTCTTTCGGTATGCAGTTACATTAGCCGATTTACAAACAACTTTTCGGTCTTTCCCAGTGGCCTTCCAATAGCCAGCTTTAGTGGCTCTGTTTGTTCTTGAGCCATTCGGATACTTTCTGTCCCGGGGACAGAAGAAAAACCATTCCATGTCTCGTTTTGGAAGGAAGGATTTCTCTGCAGGTATAACTTTACAGGTCAGATTTGCAACTTCTTTCTTTTCCAATGATGAATCTATAAGAAGATTTTGAAAAGCAGTTGAGGACAAAAATTACTTTCACTGTTCTTGTTCTTTATCTTGCTTGAAATATTGTTTAAGAATAAAAAAAGCAGACAAAATTAGCTTTGGAAGGATCAAGATAAAAAGTAACATTGCCCCATGAGATAAAAGGACATTTGAAACAAATTTTGTCCATAAAGAAGAAGAAAAGATTAGATAAACAAACAAAAAAGTACTTAGAGGCATTTATGCTGCTCACATTGATAAAAGATGTCCAATCTTCCCATTCAAAATGCATCCAAAGCACATAAGCACATAAAGTTATGCTAGAACACAGTTTGAAAACCAAATATTTATTCATAGAGATCCAAAAAGAGCATAAAAGATAAGTACTAGGTGCTACATGCCACTTTAACATCAACAACTTTATGTGATTTCCCAACATGCAATTTCACTTCCATGTATGCAAGTTTCTTAACTATAGTAAATAGTACTAATGCACTTAATTTAGCTCACACAAACACAAATAATTCCTTAAAATCATTAAGCAACATTTCTACTATTTGGATTGTCAATGTCAAAGAGATTGTTTGAGCAAGTACCAGGCAATTCCCAGGGATCGAACTTGTAGAAATCGATCACGGGGATAACTTCGAGCTCGATTTCAAGCCCCTCCACTTTTCTTTTCAGGTAATATCCCACCAGTTCCTCATCTGTTGGGTGGAAACGAAAACCAGGTGGCAGTGATGCTCCTCCCATGATTATCACTCACTATCAGAATTCTTAGTGAAAGAATAGGAAGAAAAAATATGTAAAGAAGAAAAAGAAACTGAAGAGAAAGCAAGCAAGCTTGGAAAGATTTGTTATATATGTGGATTGAATGACATGAGAAAATTGCTTCTTCTTTTTTTTTTTTTTTTTTTTTGGGCTAAGTTCCAATACTGTATCTATTAAAAATCTGGAAAATCCAAAAGTAAAAGCTTTTACAAACAGTTGATTTTTTATCAATATTAGAGTTAAACTTCCACAGGGTGTGCCTGTAGTACAGCAGAATCATTGTCCTTAAAAGAAATGCAATGACTTATGGTGCAAAATTAACACCCCCCCCACCAACCAGTATTATAACCCAATAAAAATATGACAAAGTTTACCCAAAAAAAAAAAATTATGAACTTTTTAAGCAATACCCAGAGACAGATATTGCCTCAATTCCACAACTAAAACTTTTTTTAACTTCAAGCTCTCAATCCAAAATTACAAGACTCTTCTAGAAACTACTTTGGAACTTCCAAACTGAAACCTATTGAGATACCCAGAAGGCAAAAAACACTAAATTTGAAATTTGAAAAGTGGTGAACCTAAAGAGAAATTTGTAGCAGGAAAAAAGCCAAGAAGTGGGAAGAAAAAAAATGAAGGAGGAGGAGGGGGAGGGTAGAGTAGAAAAGGTGGCAAATGGGAGAGGCTCATTTATAGGATTTGGGGGGGAACAAACAAAACGAAAAAAAAAAAAAAAAAAAAAAGAAAGAAAAACAAAAACACCGAAAGTTGTAATTGAGATTGCTTGTCAGACGCACACCCCAAAATTCCAATTCAGAGTGGCCCACACCCACATTTGCTTGAACTCGGTTCACACCTGAGTTCAGTTTAATCTTTCCATTTATTTTACACATATTGGGAATAAATAAACGAATACATATTATCACATGTGTCCTCTTAATTTTAAAATCGTTCTCACTTTGTATCTTAAACCTGTCATTTCAATTTTTAATTAGTCTCATTTAACTTTTTTTTGTTAGGATTTTTGTTAAAACCATAAGAAAATAAGAGGTTGATTGAGGTCATATGATTTTTTTTTTTTTCAATATGAGTTATAAAAGAAGGAACTAAGAGAGACTAATTATAATTATTCTTTTTGCCGTTAATTTTTAAATGGAAATTTTGCAAAAAAAAGAATAAGAGGGAATTTTTTTTTTTTTTTTAAAAAAAATGATCCAAACCTGTGGATTGATCCATAAATGAATGAACAAATCAGCTACCCTTCCCGCCAAGTTATCTTTTTGTGTGACCGTTGCTCTGACCGTCTGTCTTTCTCTCTCTCTCTTGCTCTCTCTCTCCGGTTCTTTTAATACCGATTTTAAACCATGAATAATGCCCACCGTATGATACGAGTCTTTCTACTCTATAGGTATCTCATGTTACGTGCACAAACGGGTTTGCATTTTTTTTTGGCTCTTTTGATTGCCTCGTGCAAGAAGTTGGTGTTACACGTATATACTATGTGATCATGCCTTGTATTTACCTTGATGTTCCAATGCATTCTAAAGCCAAGCCCATTATACTGATTTCTCTTTTTTCTAAATTAAAAAGAAAAAGAAAAAGAAAAATTGGAGTTCTTTTCCTTTTAAAATGCACATTAATTAAAATCAATAATATCTATTAATTTTGGGGTTTCTTTATATTGATTAATTAGCATATTCATGTATCCCTCATGAACGGCATAAGAAATTTAAGTCTCTTTCTTTTAGTCTTCTAAAATCTTTATTTTTTTATTTTCTAGTAGTGAGAAAAGATAAAGACCCATATATATGTGTGTGTAAACATACACACATTTGGGTTCTCTTGTCTATCAACGGAAAATCCACCATATAAATCAATATAGGGGCCACTCATAGATATGCACATTTGTTGAAAATTTCATAAGATTTAAAACTTTATTACATCCATAGGAACTTTTTTTGGTAAAAACATTTTATTGACGTTGTGTATTTTAAAATCGTTAAGTTTAATTAAAATTTATATATTTTTTTTCAGATATAACACTAAAAAACAGATATATAATCTTTTTTTATTCTCATTATAATTTTTTTTCATCCCCGGTCCTTGGTCTTACATTCGTAATCATTTGAAATTGAACGTACTGTATAGATCCCACTGCAGAGTGGTCAAACCAGCACTAATTGGGGGAATTTAGGGGTTCTCCTTTGGTCATGTCCTTTTTAGTCTTAGCTGTTTGGTTCCATGTCATCCTGAGTAGGACAAAACACTTTTTTTTCCCATTTATTTTATTCAGGCGATGGCGTCATCTTCCTGGCCCCACTGTTCAAAAAAGAGGGTTCCAAAAGTGCTTCTTACCGAGTTCTTTGAAACTTTTTATGGAGTGACTCAAACACGCCTTATAGGGGCAAGAGAGACTTTCAGCTTTCTCAATTCACATGTTGGAAAAATCAGGGAAAAGTTTGGATTTTTATTTGGTACCAAAAATCATAGAACTGTTGTACCTAGTCAGTGGTCTCATGTTAGGTTAATTCTTATCATTAGCCATTTAGCAAGATAGTATGTTTGTTCATTTTTTTAGATATAAGGTTTCAGATTCGAATCAATCCAATCGTATAAATAATTGATTTTAGGAGTCATATTTATGCCATGCAGAGATGTATTGTGCCTCCGAGATTTTCCAGCATATGCGATTATGATCATCTATTCACCTCAGATTTTTGGGTTAAAGAAAAACAGGTGACATTTGCCGACCCATGTATTTGCGGCACTATGTTATGTTTACACACAATTCCTTATAAAGTGTACTTCGTCATCACTCGTTAGGTGGGACCAAAACAAAACAATTTGTTTAGCATACAAACTCCATGCCTGGTTGATGGAACTCTTTGGTTCCACATTAGGCAAAAAAAAAAAAAAAAAAAAGAAAAAGAAGAGAGAAACAGTTGGAAATAAAAAAGTTTTGCTTTAAGACTAGGGCAATGTTTGGTACCTGTGACATGTATAGATGACATAGACTTCCACATAGTTTGTGGGGTTGTTGGTAAATTTTAGTAAAAAGAAACTATAAGTAATCAATGGACTGCTTTTTTCTTTTTCTTTTATTTATTTATTTTTTTTGCATTAAGATTAGGTCATAAAGGGCACAGAAAGATCAGATAAATGTCTTCTGGTGTGAGCTTTGATTATGGTGTTTTTTTTGGCTATTAAATGACTGTGGAGTTTTTACCTACTTCTGCACAAGATCTAAGCCTATTGGTTGAATTGTTAATTATGGACTACTAGGTAGAAAATCAGATTATTAAAAGCCATGCCTTTCACACTGGAAGGATGAAAGAAAGAGACATCTTTTCCTTGAAGAGATCCAATTCATTCTTTCAATTTAAAGATAAGATACTGGTAAAAATATTTTTGTCTGGCTAACAGTTTGTTTACTCATTTCTGATCGTATAGTCTAAAACATAAAATTTGAAAAAAGAAATTGAAAAAAAAATGTTAAAAAAAATTAAGTCCTTCCTCTTTCTAGTTCAAAAAAGGGCCTTTTTTAAATTATCAAAAAAAGGGCCTTAAATATACCTGGATGATTTTTTTGAACTACTATAGAGCACCCCAATAGAATTATTAAAATCCGAGGGTACCGACTTATATGTTGTTTGGCAAGAAGTGGTTTCAACCACTATTTCAGTTATAATAATATAAAGCTCTCATATGCTATAGTAAAAAAGAAAAAGTTGCTACAGTGTAAAGCTCTCAATGCTGTAGTAAAACCAGTTTTAAGCAATGGTTTCCATCACCATACCAAACACCCTATTAGTAAAGTTGAAACTACAAGTTGTCATAATAATGATTTCTCTTTTTTTAATTATAAAACATGATCTAACAACGATTATTGAAAAGTTAATAAAAATACTAAGCTAATCGCCCTTAATGTAGTTAATTACGAGTTAAGTAGTAATGTAAACCAGAGCAATTGGACAATGCATTTACTCTCTGCTCTCTTTCTCTCACTCACTCTCTCTCTTTCTTATGTATTAGGAGATTAGCTGTTACTTTGTAAGAAATATATAGAATTCCATATACAACATAATAAATAAATGAGAGTGAGAAGTACTAAAAACATTAATAAACCTTAAATAAATGAGATTCTACAATAGGATGTTCCATTCATAGGGCTGTTGACCGTGATCACAATATTAATTAAACTAGACAATACGACATATTATATGATGTTAAAAACTGGAAATTTTTTGGACGCACTATTACATCTACCTTATAAGCACCATCTAATTATATGGGGTTGAAGTTTTTTTTTTATTATTTTTCATTTTGGAGAAAATGGTCAGCACATTAGGGGTTGGATGTGACTACAGCACATTAAACAAAACTTTATCTTTGCACTATTAAGATTGGAAAAAGGTCATGAGAAGCCAAATTAATATGTTTCCCATTATTAAAGTTTTGTAAGATTTATCAATCAAACTGTGCTTACAAAAAGGCAGATGAAGAAGAATTTGTTGCCAATGCACAAATACAATGTGTCCAAATACGGGGAATGGGATCATAAAATTGAAGACCATTTAGGGACATGAAGGATTTCAAGGCCAAAAAATAATAATCAAAGTGTTTTTGAAGGGGGAAAAAATAATAAAAATGTGAAAAGAAGTCAAGTGGGAAAAGGTTGTAATGGGTCTAACTGTGAATGAAGATACACAATGGAAGAAAAAAAATAAAGATTTTTTTTTTTTTATAAGTAAGAAAGACTTTTCTCTTATGGGGAATTGGAAAATGAGAAGACCACCTTATCCTTTGTCATTGTTTGTCTACCTCTTTCGGCTCCCTTTTGTCTGTTGGTGCCATTCTTGCAATCGACCGTTCACCAGCACTTGTGTAACACAACCAGCCAAAGGTCAAAACATTTGCTGGCTAGTGCTTGCTCACAATTGAGCAGATTGGTTTGGAGTTTGGACTCATTTTCTAAAAGTCTAAATACTAGAGAAATTTTATATGATTTTGTGTTTGAATTTTTCATCAAAATTCTAGTGATATGTGGGCTGCATTTTGTTTCGTTTATCTTTTGGTTCCATAGTCAAATATCATGAATCGACCACGTTAGTGGTCCAAAATCTTAAAGTTGTTTTTTTCGGGTTTTCTCATTTTAGAAATTACTTAAGATTTTTTATATGGGTATTTGTTTTTCAATGTTCAAAATAAATATTATAAATATTACACGTCTCTCTTTTAAATAACTACCGATTCGAATTCCATAGTCAAATATAAATCAGCCTCAATTAGTGATCCTAAGTTTTTTTTGTTATTTTTTTAGGTTTCTCATTTGACAAATTACTTTAAAAAAATATTTATCTGAGTTTTTTTTTTTTTTGAATTTTTGAAATAAATAAACTCTCTTAAACAACTACCAATTCGAATGATACGGTAAGTATTATGCATATAAGGGGAGTTTTAATTCGTTTAAACCCCCATTTGTGTTCTTGTTTGAAATAGTTCATTGGCACTATTGACATGCCTATGGATACATATATAGTTAGATCCTTTGATAGCAGGGTATCTCAACTAGAATTGTATGTTTTTGAACGTCAACGATATAAAAAAGAACAAAAAAAGATATGTCAAATTATAAAGACCTAATGAAAATTTGACAGTTTAAATTACAACGTAGTTTTGGCAAGACACTTTTTCTACATTTTACCAAAAAAACTCCTACGCGGCTAGAATTTTTTTTTTAGTTCCTTGCAGCTAGCAGTGACCCCAATTGATTCTCCACGAGGTAGAGAGATGTGACAAGCATATTTTTGGCTGATTAGAGACATGACAAGTTTCTTTCGGAGATTAAGATTGTGGAAACTATTAGTGACGCCAAAAAACCAAAAAACAAAAAAAAAAAAACAAAAAAGGTGAAAGCTCTAATTCATTTGGCTGCATCCACAGATTGAGGATGAATCAAAGGTGCTTTAATAAATCATTTGGTATAGTATATATCTCAATAACCAAGCTATATAGACTTGCAATAATTTAGTCATCTCCAAGTCTTGAGTGTAATAATTTTGGTTACTTATTAGCAAAAATGAGAAAAAGTAACCTCCAAAGACTTCTATTACCAAAAGCCGAAAAGACAAAAAGGGTATGGCATGTTTGCCCTTACCTCCTATCCTTCACCATTATCAATAACGTCTCCTCTAATCATCATTACTTAGTACAAAAGATAACTATAAGTATTGAATAATGACGCATTTAAAAAGACTTAATAAACCGACATGTTGCGACATTGACACGTAAGCACTGAGGTGGAAACCCGTCCTACAGATCTTCGCATGTGATTTGCTCATTCTTCACCACGCGATCAGGTAATATAATTATTAACAGATTTTGGCGATCTAATTGAGTAATTTAGTTGACTAGTGAGAATTAGGGTGTGATTAGCAAAATCTGCTTTTATTTTTAATTTTTTTTGAATGTAATGGTTTGACGTGGGAGGCAATTCCATGAAGATGAAGCCAACATTTTGGTCAAACACTTGGCATAGGATAGTACAAGTCACTTTTATCAAATGGAGCATAATGTGCGCAGTTACGCAGTCTTCTATAGCGGCAGTCATGTGAATTACCAAAAACGTCCAAGATCGCCATAATTGTTTATTTTTCCTCGTGCTTCACGATAGCTTGTACTTTTATAATTTGTTTATTTATTCTAGAAAAATTTTATGATGTATAGTTCCGATGAGAGCATTCTACAATAAAGTATTCTTGCCGGTAACGTATATTTTTGAATAGTAAATCCAGTCATAGCAATTAAAATCAAAATGAAAAAGTGATGCAACTTAAAACTGTGATTAAGTAGAAAATAAGATAAATCTTCTTATAATCCATCTTTTTCGATGTGAGTATTGAAAAATAAAGGATCCATAAATATGTTGATTTAGACAGAATGTCTAGGATATAAAGGTGTGGCTTAATTAATACGATGATGGACAAATTTAATTTTAATAGGATGAAATACAATTTTAAAAGGATGAAATATTATAATTTTATAAAGGAACGGAATACAATTTTTATAAAATTTTATATATAAAATTATTAAAAAATTATAAAATTTTATATATAAAACTATAAGAAAAAAAAATTATGTCCACCCATCCGGCTCTGCCCTTGGGCATAAACATCAACTTACAAATAATATTGTTAGAATAAGGGAGAAAAAAAAAAGTAAACTTTCTATTTGATTAGGGTATCATTTATCACCTCCCCCAACAACGAAACACAAGGCTATATATTTACAGGCATTGCAACACTCAAAATACGTAAACCATTACAAGAAATTTCACCTCCAACGACTAAATTTTTAGTTGTAGAAAGTTCAAATTTAGTCGCAAAAAATCTTTTGCGACTAAAAAATTTTAGTCACGTTTTGATCACTAAAAGTTATTTGTAGAAAGTCTTTTGTGACTAAAACATTGTAGTCACTAAATATTCATGTATTTTGTGACTAAAATATTAGTAGCAAAAGAAGATTGGTCAGTCGCAAGAAGACTTAAAAGACACAAAAACTTGTGTTGTGGTAGAACAAATTGCTTTTGGCGACTACATGCAAATTAATTGGCGACTAATAGTTAGTCGTTGTTAAATCAATTGCGACACTCACAATTACTAGCTTTTTAGTCACAAAAAGAGCCAATTTACTGACTAATATTTAGTCACAAGAAAAATTATTGGAAGCATTTTGGTGACTAAATTGTAGTCACAAATTACATTCTTAAAAAGAAATATAAAGATCATGCACGTCTAAATTTAGTCTTTTCAACAACCAAGTATTAAAAAGTAATCTATTTTTTAAATATTATATTTATATCGTTTAATTCTGGAGAAAATATCTTGAAATTACAATTCAAATTGAATAGCAACCATAAAATTTATTGTCAAAGTGAATATTTAAATGGGAACGTCATAGATTCAAAATAACTAAATGCAACCTCAATAAAATTTAAATTAAGTATCCATACATAATAACAACAATCTCTCAAAAAGAATTTTTAAATGTATATATATATATATATATATATATATATATATATATATATCGATCAGTTGGGTGCATAATGTAGCGGTCACAGCTGATTGAACCAAAATGAAGAATCCTCGTCCAATTTATGCAATGATCGGAGTGACTGAAAGTTGAGACATCTCATGCTGCAACCTTTCAAATCCCCTCAACCATCTTGTCCCGCTTTTATTGTATCTCATAATAAAATGAAAAGCCTGGTTTAGTAACAAGTTACAGTATTAGAGATATTAAGAAACAAGAGACAAGTCACATAACCAAAAAAATAAAAATAAAAATCGATACAATGTGCATGATAAATATGTGTGTGTATATATATATAAAAACTGACAATCAATTCAATTAGAAAAATGAAGTACGTTTGGAAATCTGCATGGGTGGTTTAGCGTCGTTTTCTCCCATTTCAAAAACTAAAGGGCCGTTTGGTATTGTTTTCAAAATATATAAAATGTTTTTATTTTAGAAAATGAAAATTTTTAAAAAATTATACTGAGTGTGTTTTTGAAATTTTTGCTTCAAAAAGTATGCGAAAACATTTCCAAAAATTCTAAGAACAAAAACAAACGGGGCCTAAATTCGTTTTCAAGGCAAAAACAGCCGCAAAAATTCTTTCTTTAATCTTCCTTCCAAATTTTAAAAATTAGCTTTAATTTTCAAACACTCCATTCTTTAAAATAAAAGAATAAAAAACACACACACCCTCATATATATATATATATATATATATAATTATAAACTATATATACAATATACTTCCGTAGTTTTAGTTTTAGCCAACATATATTGTAAATAATAATAACGATAGCAATAACAATACTAATTTATACTCATAACTAAAAAATACTAGTTTATACAAAGTTGTATGATTTTGAACAGAAAATTTTAATTCTAAAAGAGATTTTGAGTATTTTTGTATTTACACTTAAAATTACTTTTGCAATTTTCCTACTCTTGAAAATAATCTTATGTACAAAGGATTTTCTTTTTCTTTAATTTTTTAAATTTATCACGTATTTCTAAATTTTGAATATTTAAGAACAGAATAAGAAATTTTAAATAGAAATATGAACCAATAGCCTATTACCTGAAATAATGCTTAGGTTCAAAATTATTTTTTTTATAATATTCTTTTTTTTAATTTTCATATCTAAGGATAAGATTAGATTATTTGAGATTGATGTGAAATCCACAACTGAACTTGAACTTACTTACAGTTAAGGATGTTCACGAAACTCGTCAATCCATAAAATCTACTAAATCCGATCCAATCTAAAGGTTTTAGATTAGATTGGGAAGAGTTTAAGATTGATAACAAATTGAAAAATCCATCCCAAATATTTGGATTAGATTAGGGATGACAATTTTTTTGCATACACAAAAGTACCCTTATGACATGGAAACCAACTTATGCAAGTTAACAGAGCATGGATGTAGATTGTAATTCTTTACGAGGGTAGGTTGGCGAGAAGACCACCTTGTTCTACTGCCATCCTTGTTAGGATTAGTGCCCTAATGATCGAATACATTGGACGTATTTTAAAGATTTTATATTCGTAAAGAATTATGCATTTATTTCATGTATCAACGCGGCTATTTTTTCATAGGGTATTGATTGCATGACAAGTAAACTAAAGTACCAAGACTATTATTGCTAAATTTTGAATCGCTCACATATTGAGTTTATATGAGGAAAGATATAAGTGTAAGGTAATAGTTAAAATATATAATCCGCAATTTATAAAATAAAGACAAATATTTTAACTGGTAAAAGTGTTGTAAAAGTTAAAAATACCCTCAATAATTAGCGATTAAACATTTTTTTAAAACAATCATGCTTATTTAAATATTAACTATTTAAAAGTTAAACAAAAAATTTTAAATCTAAAAAATATTTATAGACATTGAATTCGAAGATCTAAAATTTATCAAAAAAATTATTATGTTTATAATTATTATTCTCTTTAAGAGTTTAGTCTGGTAAAAAAAAAATATGTATAGCACATTTTAAAAAAAAGTTATTGATACCACAGTTAAAGAAAAAGTTTTAGTGGGAAAAGTAAGATAATAAATTATTTATACAGTACATACAAAAAAAAAATTAGAGTTGCATGAAAAAATAGTTTAGATAAGGACAAATCTGAATATTCAGGGGTACAATTAGGAAAAAACATTTATAAAAGCATACTTTAAAAAATTTCATCCCATGTATCATTATTTATCTGGTACGCCATCAACAATCCATCTATTCTTTGATAAATCCCTTGTTATATCTCTTTGAATCTTTCAATTAGACAGTATAGAAATAAATGAGTACCTAAAATCCTTATTTATAATTTATGTTGAAGGAGTCAGTATCAAATCAGAATACTTGAAGATGATTCTCCTCGTCCTATTACTGAAAAAAAGGGGACACTCAGGGAACAAGCAAGTAAATTTCGACCAAGTATAGGGTTATAATTGAATTCTAACTCATTCAGATAATTTCAAATCAATTAAAATTCTAATTTTAATTAAACATTAATACTATTTCAATAATTATCTAATTAAAAATATTTATTAGTTAATTATCCAAACCAAATCTAATTGGGATTAACTAATTATTTAAATACCAATTTCAAATTTGATTTGTTATTTTTTAGAATTAATTAAGTAATTATTTATTTTCAAAAATTATTTGCATTTGGGCTCGCGAGGATTGTGCCCACACCCAATACCGTTGAGACTGTTGCCACTTGCCCCATTCGACCGAGTGGCTGGTTGACCCGTGTATGATTTCGTTGTATCAGTTGTTTCTAAAATCAGTTTGATCTATTTATGAGAGTTTATGGGCTAACATAGAGATGCGATGGACATATATAAATTAATTATTGATTAATTATTTATTTAAATATAAATTTTGGTGCTACCCCATTAAAAGAACGAGCTAAACTCTTGATTATATATTGCATTACGTTATTTCAACTAGCTTGTCTTTGATCTCTTTTTATAGGTAATGTCCCTATAGGTATCCATAATCAACTTAAGAACCAATTTTCTATGTTGATTATTTTATCTAAAAGTTTTGTTGTTTCAATAACAAAAAAAAAAACCTTATTTATAACACGAGTATCATTCAATCACCTACCAAATGACCGAGGTTTTGTTTGTTTTTTAAAGTTTTCAAATAATACCTTTGATTCAAAAAATAATTTTTCCTTCTGTAATATATTTTAATCTCTGGTTGATAGAATGTAAAACAAAGGAATTATAGCACTATTACGGTAACCCTTTCTTTTATTCTTTTTTTTTTTGGCAAAATAGAAAAAGTAGCTAACTTTTACTCTAAATGTTGGTCGTTAATTGTTATTTTCAGGGACTAAATGAATTTAGTCCTATAAACTTGTTCTTCTCTCCATTTTTATATTTGACCCCAAAGCTTTTTATGACTAAAAACACTTTTAGTTGCTAAATCAACCTTTTTGTGACTAAAAAATTAGTTGTTAATAAACTTGGGACTAAAAATTACGTACGTTTTTACTAAATAATTTGGCGACTAAAGTTTAATCGCTAAAAATAGATTTAGTGACTACAAGTTTTTAGTCGCTGAAAGTGCAATTTCTTGTAGTAAACCTTTAATAAATGAAAACTTTTCTAACTTTCTATAGTTAGGTTCATGTCTAGATTTTTCAAATTCATTTGCATTTTCTAAGGATTACCCAACTTTATTTAATAAATTTACTACAAACCAAAAATATTAAACCCACTTTAAATGGAACATGTTTCTAATTATTTTTTAAAATTCCACTTAACATGCATTGCATCATCCTCTCAAAGAACATAATTCTTTTTTGAATTCGAAATAAGTTCAAGTATTTAATCACAGTGAACAATTTTCTTCTCAATTTTTAACGACATATTTGCAAAGATAATCCTTAAGAATAGTTGGTGACAAGACAATTATCATGCCGAACATATTTTCCATTGTTGAATTCCAAAGGATGCAATTCTGGTTGTAAATAATCACTCAAATGATCAAGGATTGACTGCACAGTTCTTCACTTTTGTATTTGTCGCTAAAGTCAAAGAAGGTATCTAGCTTTTATTTATTACCATGATCTATCAAGTTAATTGAATTAAGGATTGGACAATATTCTTCTTCATTGTTGCTTAGGTTAAAAAGGGAAATCAAATTTTTCGACTTCTTCTCCATCTCTTTTGTCAAAAATTGCGTGAAGATTAAATCTTTCACTTTCTTTTCCATCATTGCTTTTGTCAAAATTTAGTAGGAATTAAATCTTTCACCTACTTCTTCAATATCAAAAGTTGGCTCATCATCTACTGGATCGAGATTAAGGATATATATATATATATATATATGACTCGCGGTAAAGCAACCTGCAATGCCTCGACCTTCTAGGTTCATATATCTTGATATCACAAATTCATTTGCATTTCTTAAGTTTATTTCTAAATTATTTAAATTTGTTTGCTAAAACTAACCCAAAATTATTAAAAAAAAAATGGAACCGAAATTTAATAGAAGCACATGTATAACTATTAATTTTCAATGTTCCACTCAAGGAGCATAGTATCATCCTTCTCACACCTATACACGTGATTGCATGTATGCAATTTGATGCCAATTTCACAATAAAATGTTGAGAAGTGTGGAACTTAATTTAATGCCCTATAATTTATCACCTTATGTAGAGATCACATGGATCAACATTTTACAAAGGAAGACAAAGCACAACTGGCGCTGCGGCCATGAGAAGCCAGCACCTGCAATGGGCACAGCAGCCTGGCGTCGCGGCTGGGACACGTGATGGTTTTGTTTATTTTTCACTTTGTATGTTTTTGCTCTCGGTAAAATTAAGGCATTTAATTCACAACATAAAAAATGTAACCTATTAATAGTGCGTTCTTGGGTATCCCATAGAGTTCTATTTAGAAAATAAAGTACAGCAATTGAATGAAAATTAAGAGCTGATGATCGTACTACGCTTTTGTAAAAAAAAAGCACCTTATTATATTTTCTTAAATTTCTTCTTCCTTTTTTCTTCTGTGTCTCTCTTTTGCAAGAAACACATTTCCCTCCCTCCGGGCCTCTATAGTGCATTCATTTTTCTAGTTAATGATGTAGTATTATTTAATCCTTTTGGATATATTATGGGGCACAAGAGGTAACGCTGTTAGAACCAAAACTCAAAACGATTTTCTTCTAACACGTAAAAGCTTTACACTATATCTTATTTTTGTTTTATACTGTAGTATGTGAGAGCTTTACACTGCAATAGTTTAAACAATATTGCTAAACGCTCTCAAAATTTTTTAGATAAAGTAAATATTTGTAATAGATATAATATCTTTCCCCTTGTTTGGTTCGTTAGTTTAAATTATTTTGATTTGAACTTTTTTAGTGTGAACATAAAAAATGAATTATGTAATTAAATATTAATCCCAAATGGTCTTTGAATATGTAGTTAAATCGTTAATTTAAACAGAAAATCTAATTCAAATTTGCGTTTGAATGAGTATTGATAACTTTAGTTTGAAGCATGAAAATTTAACTTAATATTAAAAAATAAACATAAAATATATAAAAAGAGGTTATTTAATTGAAAAATAATATGAAATAATAATGTTAAATTATAAATACAAATATATAGAATGAAATAAATATTTAGTATTCGTTTGAAATGTTGAAATGGAGATAGAGTTTGAATTCTAAGTTAGATAGCTCAGTCCAGTTTAAACTGTTAATTTAGTTTGATGTTAATGCTTTATTAAACATCAATTCAAACTGTAATAGCTGTTCGAATTGAGTCGAACTCAATTGAACTAGTGAAACAAACATGCTCTGATTTAATAAAACAATAGTTTACTTTTTTATGTGCAAACAAGAGATATATCTATCGTGATAAAGTATACATATGTACTTTTGAAATTACTGTTTTTTTGGATCCAAGGTAAATAATAATAATAATAATAATAGACTTCCAAGCTAGGTGCATGGTGATGAAACTAGGATTTACTTTTTCCATTTTCATAAGATATTATATTGGTCAAAAATGGCAAGTGGGAAGTCTACATGCTTGGAAAAATTATGGCCTGTAATTGCTTGGGTTAAGATCGTGGTCAACATATTTTTGTTGCTAACTGTTGTTGATTCATGCGCGGGCCACACAATTAATTTACACTTGAAAAACGTTTTTGAGGGACCATGAAAGAGCTTTAAGTTTGCCAAAGAAAATTATGATATGAAATGTCTTTTCTTTTGTTTTTTTTTTTTTAATAGCCTAAGCGTGCACTAATTGAGTTTGTTCTAGTAGCTAGCTCAAACCATAGATCGAGTTAATTTGGATTTAGATAAGTAGTCTTTAAATTCTTTTCTTTCTTTCTTTCTTTCTCAACTAAATTTCACTACTTATTTCGTCAATAAGAATTCTAACGAAGTTCTACATCTAAATTGATAATTACTTCCAAGTCTCAAATAATTAGATCAAATGCAGAACATAAAAACTTTTAAAAGAAAACATAAATAGAGTAATTGACACCATTGAACCACAAATTGGTAAAACGTTTGCCATTGAATGGCTTCCGTTAATTAACTTCAAATATTTAACCTAAGAGGTCTAGTGCAATTGCACTTGACTAGTCGATCAGGAATAACTAAGTAAAATAAAATTACTTCATAAAGTAAAATAAAGAAAAACAAACACAAAACATATATAGTGTAATATCGAGCTACGAGAGAGGAAGGCAGAGGGATCTGGCTAGGGCAAAATCTTTTGACCAAAAGTTTCCATGCTTTTTAATGTTCATTAGCTAGTAGACTTTAATTGTTAACGATTTTAAAGTTTCAGATGTATTTTGTTAAGATTAAAAGTTTATAATGTATTATGCAAAAAAAACAAATAATTCAACGTGTACTAATGTAATTTACTCTTGTATTCACATATTGTGATCATTTTCTTCCAAGATAAAAAAATAAAAGTGAAATGTGCTTTTCCCACTAAAAGAAGCGTGCCAGGCACGTCCTTGTAAGAAGTCTTATGCAATCACACTTAATTAGTTGACTTGGATAACTAAATAAAGTAATATTACTACACAAAATGGAGAAAAACAAACTCAAAATATATATAATGTCAAGCATCGAGCGAGTGGAGAGGTTGGGCGGTGGAGGGATATGGACAACAGAGGAGTTGGCTTGATGTAACACCCTAAAGTGGAGGTTAGTAGATAATTGAAAAATTAAAGTAAATAAAGTGGATTATGTTAATCCAAAACTAAAAATACACTATTATTGTAAATAGATAAAATATTTGTTGCAGAGTCTTTAAATTAGAAGTAGTAAAAATAGTTTAAAATTACAGAATATCTCAAAAGTATACAGACGTGGGGCACTGTAGTACAAATATAGTTTCTACACATAAAATACAATATCATACTGAGAATTAAAAATTAGATACAATAAAACTATACACAAGCTATCTTGGGCTTCAAGTCTCTAAAATCGATAACTAAGCACTACTAGCAGCTAACACAATCTATAAAATCCTGAAAGGGGGAAAAACATAGAAAGGGGCGAGGCGAGTGCTCAGTAGGGGAAAAGGGACTGCGAAGAGAAAACGACTCACTCACATGCATTGACTCATAGATACATTTCACAACATAAAGTGCAACATGATCAACAAGTCATCACATAACAGTGTATATATGCATGCTAGTATGTAGAGCCAAACCTAGAGCTAATTCTTGAGCTACTGTACATGTTTCAAAACTCTTTCAGAGTCTTTTTACCTGACTGTAGATAAGAAATCTTGTGCAATCTTGGATAACCAAGTAAAATAATATTACTTCACGAAATGGGGAAAAATAAACACAACATATATAGTGCAAGTATCGAGCTAGGAGAGAGGGAGGTGGAGGGATTTGGGTTGGGTAGTCTGGCTTGGGCGGTAGAGGTATATGAACAACAGAAGAGTTGGTTCAGGGGGCTGGACTGGGCTAATGGGTCGGGTGAAGGGAAGGGATCACTAGGGCTTGACTCGCACCAAGGGGAGGGTGCGATGAGGCATAAAAGGGAGAAAGAAATGAATCATGCTTGTGAATCACAACATCAGTGGGCTTGCTACCGAAGATCTATTGTGGTGTTAAGTTTCTCTTTTAGTTACTTATTTAGGGTGTTTGGAAGAAAAGTTAGAACTAAGGGGGTCCGTTTGGTTCATGGGTTTGAAACAATAGTTTGAATTTTTTTAGTTTGAGATGAGAGTTTGAAAAATTAGGTTTGAAACTACAATCTAAACCGTTTTGGATGTCAATTGATTTTAGATTTGGAAAGACAATAAAATTTAAAACTATGTTTGGATATAAAAACTTTTGTAAGAAAATGGTTCAAAACTTGAGTTCAAATATCTTGAAATTAGGGTGGTGTTAAATTTGAATCCACCCCACTTTTTAAGTTCCAGAGATTGAGTTTGAGTTTTTTTGCCTCCAAACTCTTGCCCAGCTCAAAAATTGGGTTCAAACTCATTAAACCACTTAAACAAGCACATCCTGAGACTTTGAACTTTAAAAACTGTATCTTGTAAAAGCTTTACACTGTAGCTCAATTTTATTTTACATTATAGAATCAAGAAAATAAGAGCTTTACATTGTTCGTAGTTATTGCTATGAGTTTTAACTGTTCTCCAAAATACCTTAACTATTTTGTTTTGTTTTTTTATTTCGTTTTTCGTACGAGCTTTCGATTACAAAGGGATTAGGACATCTCAACCTTATCACAATAAATTAAGTACATGTGAGAGTCAACTATAGAAAACTTTCAAAAAAAAAAAAAAGTGACGAATTTAATGCAAATCAATTCCCTTTCTTTTTTGTCCTCTACGAGTTTTCTATTCCACAAAAGAGGTAGGGCATTTCAATCTTTCCATGACAAATTAAGATCATGTAAATTTCACATTACAAGTTAATGATAATCCTTCAAATATAAACGTTTTATAGGTTCTGGGTTTTATTTCTTAAAATTACTTATATAAACATGAATTTTGACATTATAAGAGGGTTACAGTGGGCACAAAGTGATGAAAAGAACTAAAATTGTTGGATGTATAATTTCTTCACGCTAAGATTTGGTGCAACTGGGGAACACGTATACGTCCACTGAGCTACTGTAGATTCGCCTTCGATAACGAAAACCTTTTACAAAATGTCTACCATCCAATAAGATATATATGTTTATGTGTCTATAGAAAAGGCAAGAACAAAACAAAGGGTAATAAGGAATTTGGGTTAAGATGATGCAACAAGGGTTGAAGAATGTCTACATGTGTATTATCAGAAAGGAAAAACGTCCTAAAAGGCTATAAGTCTCACGTGTCTGGTCAAGGACACTCATTTAGTAGTGTCAGGTGAAATTTTGCATTAATAGTATATTGAAGGTAGTCTGCCATATTACCAATGATATTCTACCTTATTACTGAAAGTAGTCTACTATGCCATCTGTCCCTTTTTTCTTTTGGGTGTTTACAAGAATGCCACATAATTTTAAGTTTGGACTGATTTATGTTACAAGAAAAAAAATATTTATAAAGAATGTTACGGCTAAGTCATAACTTTTTTTTATAAAATGCCAAATATACCCTCAAGATATAAGTAGGTATTTGTCATGATAACAACTGATATCCGTCCAGTATCTATTGAGACACATGCATTCAGCAATCGTCATGATATCAGTAACTGGCATATAACTACCACAATATCGGTTAATAACTACCAAAAACCGCCATTATCGGTGGTGACGACCACTCCTTCAACAATATACATAAGAAAAATATCAAAAAATCTACCAAAATTACACTATCAAAAATAAATTATCATCATTAAAATAGAAAACGCAAAAAATTGACTAGGTGGTTGTTGATCTATCCATGTCGGAGACCCAGCGAATCCAATGAGAATTTAGATCTTAGCTGCATAGAGGCCACGATCCACAGTTGCAAATCGGGATGTTTTGCGACCTTTCCTCTCAAGCTGGTTGACAACAGCCTTGATGTTAACAATGGCTACCAAGTTTTTAACAATGGCTCCAGCATTTCATTGGGTCCTCACACTGAAGAACCACATCTCAAAGCGCTAATCTCCCCGACCTTCAGTCGTTGACGATACCCGGCTTCTGAAGTGAGGTGTTGAACTTGCTAGCCACCCTTGGGAGCTAGACTGTTGACAGCTGGCAATGTCAGAAGCTGTGTTGCAACTAGCAACGAGAAAGCATCGCGGAGTCTATGGAGGAAAATAGATGAGAGAGAGAGTAGAAGGAGAGGAGGCAAGGGGTTGGCGGTTTTGGGTGGAGAGATAAGAAAAGATGGATGGAAATGAGGGAAAGAAGAGTGGGAGAAAAAAGCCCTAATTATTTTAAGGGTATTTTAATCCTCACACTTTATAAACATTTTAAGCCTCGTAGCAAAAAAAAAAAAAAATGTAAGAGTTTATATCATGTGTCATAATTCAATCCACACTCAAAAAGTGTAGCATACTCCCTAATTATCCCTTTTTTTAAATCGAAATTACTAAACACAAAAAAAAAGTTGTCTATCATGCCATCAGTCTTTTTTTAAACCGGAATTACTGAATAAAAAAAAACCCCTTAAGAAAATAATTTAAAGAAATATTATCCAAGAAATATTAGTTGATTGTATTTCATAAGATTTGGCTAACTAAAGCTTGTTAAACTTGGTGTTCTAAAGATTAAATGATGTAATTGTTTTTTTGACACATTCAATCAATAAAAAAGTATTATTTATGCCATACATCAATATTTTCCTCTAAATGTTCTTTATATTGAACGCATGATAAGTAAACAAAAGTCTAAAACTGTCAATTCAAATCTTTAGGATGATGGCTCTGATGGACAGATTGTACAGAGACATGAATTTTAATGTGATAGTCTAAACTTAAAAGGTCTGTAATAAAGGGAATAAAGTTGGGCACTTTATTAATGTTAAGATTGTTGTATTATCTACATTCTTAAATGGAGATAACTTATCTTGATCATCAAAGTAGGACTTCATAAGTAGAAATATTGGTATATTGTCGTTGGTAACGATATATTGGATAGGAACCGAAGATGAATTGATTTAGTTAATAATTCTGTTTGAATAAATCAATTCACTTTAAACAATCATATGCGTTACATCTTAATCCTAAAATGATTTAATGAGTCTATATTCTTGACTTGTGTTTTTAAATGTACCAAAGAGTGACATCCTGATTTAAATAAAGGTATGCATACCAGTATCTTGGAGACATGACCTTTGAATGACATAGACTCGTTTTTCATAGATATGGAATATGTAGTTCTTTTGTAAAGTTAATGATATTCTCTTGTAGACATTATTTTATGATTAAAAAACTAGAGTGCTTAACTATTTGGATATAAATATATATATTTATATATGCGTAACCGAATGGTATACTATTTGTATTAGTTATAGATAGGAAGTATTTCAATGGCGAGATAATGGAATATAAGATAAATATAATCATGAAGGTAAAAGTGAATTTTATCCTTAAGCTGATTATGAATATCTTATGGGGATGTTGCACTTGATGATATGTCATGGACAAATGATTGATTGGAGTTTCATAATTTATATAGAGCGTGAGAGTATAGCTCTAAGCTTTTAGTGGAATAGCTTTATAGTTGATAATTGTAATATATATATATATATATATATATATATATATATATAGGGGATTGTTAATTTATAATTATAGGAGCTTGATCTATATATGTCCATCTGGTCCCATTTGATAGCTCACATATTTCCTGTAACAAAAGGCATGTTTTTTTTTTCCTACAAATTTGTAACTTATGTAAATTTTTAGATGGGCTTAAATTCAGTTGATTGGATTTTAATAATTCATGTTGGTTTATAGGATGAATTAATTTTATCAATTAATTCAAGATAAACATGTTAAATTATTTGAAATATATTTTATTTAATATAGTATTATCAATATATGACTATTTTAATCAGATTACTTCTATATTGGATTATTTGAATTAAAACTAAGACTCTATGAAAGATATCCAAGTCAAATAAAATGGCAATTATCCAATCAAATCAAAATGGGTAGACTGGATAGCTCAGCAAGATGCAGAGACATGTGACAATGTGTCTATCATGACACTACAATCGACCCCCCTTGTCAAGTCAATAATCCACGCCTCACATGTTTTTTAGAGAGATTTGATCCTAGGTCAAATTTTGAAGCTAAATCTGATAAGAATAAGTACCCTACTAACCACTACATATAGGAAACATGTTCCTATAGTCATTTAGATTACTTTAGAATTTAGAAAGAGTATTCTAGTACGAGGAACTTTAAAACTCCCATGAGGTTATTGTTTAACATCAAGAATAATAACTATTGGTTTTCTCTTATGGTTGGAAAGAGATATTACCTGAAGGTAGGTTGAACATTGTGTGCCTACTCGCATTCTAATGACACGTAAAAATGTACATCTTCATGTGTTTGAAATGATATAATTACATGTTATTTGTTATTAAAACTTCTAATCAAGCATTTTTTTCATGTTTCTAGCCTATTAGTATGATTTTTGTAAAATATGTTAAATTTCATGTTTTTGTTGTTCAATAATATTTTATTTCTATAATTGTTAGGAGTACTTTAAGTATTACTAATTTTATTTCTATAAAATCAATTTTAAAATGGTAAGTTTAATTAAGTTTGATTTTAATCTTTATTTGATTTTTGTTTTTAGTTTTAGTTTAGTGTTGTATGTTTAAGAATATTTACTTATTTTTAGTAATTTTTATTTTGTAAAAGAATAAATTTTGCTAGACTGATTTGTGTGAATATTTGAATCAGGGCTAGAATGAAAGAAAAAAAAATGACAAGAAAATGAACTTTGGGGCAAAAGAATTAATTTGGAAAAGTAGTAGGTAGCTACTTTTGAGCTGCCCAAAGGTGAGCCAAGCCGACCACTGTGCCACGCTAAGCCGCACCCAAAGATGTGCCTAAAGTAGAGCCGAGACGGAGCTGCGAAGCTGCAACAAGGGAGGGCCCACCCATGTGGGCTACTTAGTGAAACCCCTAATTTGCTACGGGCAAGTGCACCAGCTCTCATAATCTTGGCCATCCAAGAGCATGATAGAAGACCTTATCACTGGTAGAGAATGTCCCAAGCTCACCCTTCAGCTCCAGCCACACAATGGAGTCAAATTTCGTGCAACCAATGCCCAAAGTCACGTTGTTCTGTCCTCCCATGAGCCACAAAGCACCAAATCATGAACCCAAATTTGCTTTCTCAAAAGCTACTAAAGAAAGGAAGAAAAAGAAAATATATATATATTGAGCTCAATTATATTCAACTGCTCCATCATATTCAACTGCTCCATCAACTTGAAGACTGTGGCTAAATCATGTTGCCGCCCAAGCAAAGAGCACAACAAATTTGTCATGTTTTATCTGTCAAAATTTGAAAGAAATCACACTGGTTCGCCTATAAAAAGGTAGCATTTTTTCAGTTCAAGGTATCAATTTCTTTATCAATTTTTCATTCAAAAAGTCAATAAATAGTCAACATTTTGAGAGAAAATAGAGAGAAATAAAGGAAGAAGGAGGAATCCAAGGAGGTTTCTGTAGCAAATTCTTACAGACTATCATCATTTTTCAAATACCGCTAAACTTCTGAGCTGTAGATATTGTTAGATTTTATGTTTTTGTTATTATTTTCAATTATGTCTAGCTAAATTTATTTTTGGTTAAAGGTGATTTCAAAGCCTTGGACATGATTATATAGTTGTTTGTATGAATTATTTTCTAAGTTTTCAATTTGAGATTGTTTATGTTTCATTATAATTAAAGCTTATAGTTATTTTCTTGTTAAATTTGGGTGTGCAACTAAATGAGGCTAGAAAATTGCCTAATGCCACGTTAAAAATCTAGATCCGTCATTGTCTTGTATTTTTAACTAGTAGTAGCAATTTATGATCTACAATTGTAGGAGGCTTTTGCTCGATTATGATGTAAAACATAACACAAGTTGAATGAACAGAGTTTGTGTGTTTATTGCTTAGATCAACCTATCTTTCTCAACTTAATGCTTCTGTTGGATTAAATCTAGAGAGGTTGTTCTAGATTATTTAATGGAAAGAAATTTAGTAAAAAACTTGGTTTGCTAAACTACAAAGTATGTAAAGATCAGGATAACAGAGCTTGTTACTATTTACGGTTGATAAATTTAATAGAAAAATTTGAAATAATTCTTCTACTGCAAAATTATTGTCTAACAGTGGAGAATAAACCTTTAACTTGTTTTATCATTTTTGCTTACAAATTCTTAAAATTTTGTTATAATTTTAGTTATTTGCAGTTGATATTTTAACTTGAATTTAATTTTGTTATTGTCATTTAATTCTCCTATTAATTGATTTTTACATTCTCTTATTTTAATTTGCATTTCAATTATCATTTTATTTTGCATCCTAATTTTAATTGTTTTCTTTTGTTTATTTAGTTTAATTATCGTAGTTTTTTAAATAATTAGTTAACTTCAACACCCCTTTTTCTAATTTTGTGAAAATAAAATAAAATAACAATAACAATAAAATAAATAAATATTAATATAAATAAGTAGAAAATTAATCATATTAATTAAAATTAATCCTCGTGAGAACGATACTCAACTTATCATTTATATTACCTTGATATGACAATGTATACTTGCATTTACAACAATCGATGCATCAAGTTTTTAACGCCACTATTCGGAGAATTGAATTTTTAATTAATTTGTTATTAATTTCTCTTTTTTAGTTACTATCAGTTTTTTTTTTTCATTTTTGTTTTTAGGTTTGCACGTGCCTGAATCTCTGTCGAATAGTTTGAGGAAAGATTCATAAGAGTCAAACATTACCTGGAAACAATCAACATCACGTAACTGCTTTCAACTCCTTTACCTCCTTCATCATCCTCACGCATACCGTTTACCCTACAACACGAGTTCAACACATTGATCTACTATCATCTAGTGATTCGTTAGAGCACCTAGACCAACAAGACTAGGAAGAGATGGCGGCAAATTATTGCATACTCAAAGAGTTAGTGACACCGATCCTGGACCAACAACTGCTTTACATTCAATATCCTAACCTAGAAGCTACTTTTGAACTCAAGTCCGGATTGATCCACCTCTTACCAATGTTCCATGGTTTTACAAGGGAAGACCCACACAAGCATCTCAAAGAATTTCATGTGGCAAGCTCAATTATGAGACCAACTGGAATTGCTGAAGAGCATATTAAATTAAAGGCCTTTCCTTTCTCTCTGGCAGACTCGCTAAGGAATGGCTCTATTATCTACTTTTTGGCTCTATCACAACATGGAATGAGATGAATAAAATCCTTTTAGAGAAGTTTTTCCTTCCATTCAAAGCTACAACCATCGAAAAAAAAGATATGTGGCATCCGACAATATAATGGAGAGTCCTTTTATCAATATTGGGAATGATTCAAGATGCTATGTGCAAGCTGCCTTTGTCATCAAATCAGTGAGCAACTCCTCATCTAATACTTCTATGAAGGACTCCTACTGATGGACAGAAGCAAGATCGATGTCGCAAGTGGACGAACACTGGGTGATAAAACTCCAGAAGCCGCGAGAGCTTTAATTTCAAACATGGCAGCAAACTCCCAATAGTTTAGCCATCAACATGAACTAGCACCACCACCACCAAAGAAAGTGAATGAGGTCAGTATGTCTTCTACCATTGAACAACAACTTGCACATGATCAAGCAAATGCCATAGGTGGATTCTCGGGACAACCAAGGAAGTACGACCTTTTTGCAAACACCTACAAAGAAGGATAGATTATCTAAATTTCAGTTACGGGAGAATACAACAACAGGCAATGCCAAACCTCATGATCAACCGACCACCAGGCTTCAACCAACAAGGCCACAAAAACCATATAAATTCTAACCACAACAACTGACTCCACAAAATTCAAGTCCATCCTTGGAAGATCTTGTTAAAACCCTTGCAACCAACACTGTACAGTTTCAATAAGACACTAGAGCAAGCATTTAGAATCTGGAGACTCAAGTTGGTCAATTGACTAGTGCTGTGAACCGGTTGAAGGCACAGAATTCGAGGAAATTGCCATCCCAAACAGTTGTAAATCCAAGGGAAAATGTTTATGTGTGAAGTAAAAAGTGGAAAACAAACTGAGGGACCTTTAAACCCACCACAAAAGGCATCACTCGAAGATGAAAATGACTGCAAGCAAGCAACCGCACGACAAGGAGATGTTCGTCCCTTTGTTCAAAACACATTATCCCTTGAGATAAGTGCCAAAACTCTCATTCCCTCTTATGTCACTTCTCCTCATTTTCCTAGTAGGTTTGTAAAATCTAAGAATGAAGAGCAAGAGAAGGAAATCCTGGAGACATTCTATAAGGCAGAGGTAAACATACCTCGTCTGGATGCTATCAAACAAGTGTCTCGGTATGCAAAATTTCTTAAAGAATTATACACCACAAAATGCAATCTCAAAGGAAATGAAAGAGTAAGTGTAAGTAAGAATGTGTCGATGGTGCTACAAAAGAAGATTCCACCCAAATGTAAAGACCCAGGTACCTTTACCATTCCGTGCACTATCAAAAACATCGGGTTTAAGAAAGCAATGCTAGATTTAGGAGTATCTATAAATGTTATGCCATATTCTATTTATGCTTCTTTGAATCTTGGCCTATTGGAGGTAACTGGTGTTGCTATATAACTCGTTGATTGTTCTAATGCCTATCCCAGTGGAATTGTAGAAGATGTTTTGGTGCAAGTAAATGAATTGGTCTTCCTAGCAGATTTATATGTTCTTGAGATGGAGGATGAATCAACCATCATCCGTAACCTGACATCCATCTTATTAGGAAGTCCATGCCTAAAGACTACTGAGACCAAAATAGACGTCCACGATGGGACCTTAACCATAGAGTTTGACGATGAAATAATTCGCTTCATCTTCGAAGCAATGAGGTATCCTAGTGACTTGCATTCAATTTTTACAGTTGACTTGATTGACACTTTTGCACAGGAAATGTTTAAGTTGATTGGTAGAGATGGATTAGAAGTTGCTATAATTGAGAACGTTAAGATGAGTGATCATAAGGACCAAAAATAGGACTTGTCATTGAGTGAAGAAGTAAAAAAGGCTATGAAAAGTTTGGAATCTCTGCTACAAAAACATAGGTATGGTGTTTCTTATATTGGATTGCTATTAACTAATGAGAAACTTCTACCTTCTATCATACAGGCTCCAACAATAAAGATGAAACTTCTCCAAGATCACTTGAAATATGTATACTTCGGAGAAAAAGAAACATTGCCGGTCATGATCGCCAACAATCTCACATCAACACAAAAGGAAAACCTTATCTGGTTTCTTAGAAACTATAAGATAGCGATTGGATGGGCTATTAAAGACATAAGTCCATCTATGTGTATGCATCAGATCCTACTTAAAGAAAGATCAAAGCTAACAAGGGAGGCTTAACATAGGTTGAACCCTCCTCTAATGGAAGTTATAAAGGAGGAGATACTGAAGCTCTTAGATGTTCTGTTGATCTACCCATTTCAGATAACAAGTGGGTTAGCCCGGTTCAAGTTGTACCAAAGAAATCCGGGGTCACCATGGTCAAAATAAAGATAATGAGCTAATCCCCACTTGAGTTCAAACCGAGTGGTGTGTTTACATTGACTACAGGAAGCTTAACGCGGCAACTCGCAAGTTCCACTTTCCCCTGCAATTCATTGATCAAATGCTTGAAAGGTTAGCTGCTCACTCTTACTGGTTGTTTTCTTGATGGTACTCAGGTTATAATCAAACTGTCATTGCACCAAAGGACCAAGAGAAAACGAAATTCACTTGCCCATTTAGGACATTTGCTTACTGACGCATGCCATTCGGTCTGTGCAATGCTCCAACCACATTTCAAAGGTGTATGGTAAGTTTTTTATTATTATTATTATATGGAGAACATCATAAAGGTCTTCATGGACGATTTTAGTGTCTACGGTGATTTATTTGATAAGTGCTTACATAACCTTACACTGGTGCTAAAAGGATGCATGAAAACTAACCTTGTATTAAACTAGGAAAATTGTCCCTTTGTGGTAAACCAAGGGATAGTTTGGTAGCATATTGTTTCTTCTAGAGGTATTAAGGTTGATAAGTCAAAAGTAGACCTTGTGTGTTTTTTATTACCTCCCATGAGTGTATGAGGGCTTCTTTCTTTTCTTGAACATGTATGTTTCTACCATAAATTTATCAAGGATTTCTCAAAGATAGCATTGACCCTTTACAAATTGCTTCAAAAGGACGTGGCATTCGCCTCAGCACTTATGATCCAACCACCAAATTGGGATCTTCCTTTTGAAATCATGTGTGATGCTAGCGACTATGCAATAAGAGCCATTTTGGGACAGCGGATTGAATGACTACCTCATGAATTTACAGTGTATCTCAAAAACTTAATAATGCATAGCTCAACTACTCCATGACTGAAAAAGAACTATTGGTACTTATTTTTGCTTTTGAAAAATTTTGATCTTATTTAATAGAAACAAAAGTAACTGTTTACTCTGATCATGCAGCTCTCAAGTACTTGCTCATCGAGAAAAATGCAAAACCGAGGCTCATAAGATGGATTATCTTCTTGTAAGAATTCAACTTGGAGATCAAAGACAAGAAGGGAACCGAGAACTTGGTGGCAGATCATCTTAGCCACCTTGTTCATAAGGAGGAAGCTTTACCTTTGTAAGAGAACTTCCCAGATGTGCAGTTGCTTTTTATGAGTGTGACAACCCTTGGGTATGTAGACATTGTCAACTATTTGGTTACCGAAAGGATACTGGATGACTTAACCCAAGCTAGAAAAGAAAAGCTCAAAAGTGACGCCAAGTACTACATTTGGAACGACCCGTATTTATGGAAACATTGTTTTGATCGAGTGAGAAAAAGGTACATTCGTGAAACCAAATTTCACTCTATACTCACTTTTTGTCACTTGGAGGACATTTTGGATCTAAAAGGATAGCACATAAAGTCCTTGATTGCGGTTTATATTGGCCATCATTGTTCAAGGATTCATGCCTATTCTACAATTCATGTGATCATTGCCAAAGGGCAGGTAATTTGGGTATTCAAAATCAAATGACACTAGCCCCCATTCTTCTTATTGAAATCTTTGATGTTTGGAGCATTGATTTCATAAGACCTTTTCTCTCTTCTTTTGGTAATCTTTACATTATACTTGCAGTTGATTATATCTTGAAATGGATGGAACCAAAAGCCACCAAGATTGACGATTCTAAAGTTCTTGTAAATTTTGTAGAGTTTAACATCTTTGCAAGGTTTGGAACACCGAGAGCTATGATTAGTGATAGAGGTACATATTTCTACAACATGTCAATCGAATCTCTCTTAAGAAAATACAACATCACACGTAGAGTCTCTACTGCATACTATCCACAAACAAATAGGCAAGCTGAAGTATCTAACCAAGAAGTAAAATCCATTCTCAAAAAGATGATTAAGCCAAATTTGAAGGATTGGAGTCTGCAACTCGGTAACACACTTTAGGCGTACAGGATAGTATACAAGACACACATTGGAATGTCCCCTTTATTAGTTGGTGTATAGTAAGCCATGTCATTTTCCAGTTAAGCTAGAGCACAAAGTGCTTTAGGGAGTGAAACAATGCAACATGGAGATGGATGCCACGTGACAATAAAGGAAACTTCAACTGCAAGAGCTAGAGGAAATTCGAAATGATCCTACTAGAGCTCAAGAATTTACAAAGAGAAAACTAAGGCGTTTCATGACAAGATGATCTCCTGCAAGACTTTTGTTGTAGGACAAGAATAGAATCAATTTCTCAATTTTATCTCTATACAATCTTGTTTCTCTCAATTTTTCTCTCTACAGCTTGAAGACGAAAATACAAAATGAAAGATAAAAAAACATAAAAAATATAAAGGCAAATGGATTTTTTAAAATAAATTACTATACTTTTTATAAATTAAGCAAATGACGCCTCTTTATTAATTATAAAGTCAAAATAAAAAAATAACCTCTATTAATTATTAATCAGCTATAGTTTATCAGTAATCGACTTAAGTTTATCACTGATAAACCCATAAATAACAAACCCTAAAAAAAACCCAAATCTTGACTTTTTCTCTATACTCTTTCTCCCTCTTCTCTCACTGTACAACATCTCCAGATATTGTCAGTGTCACACTATTTTTATCTTATAAACTCGAGTAACTAATAAATAATAAATCCTAAAAATACCACAAACCTTAATTTTCTCTCTCTTCCTTTTCTCTCACTGCACATCATCTCCAGACATTGTCGGTGCCAGACTATTTATCGAGTTTATTACTAATAAACCCGTGAATAACAAACCCTAAAAAAACCAAAACCCTAACTTTCTCTCTCTTCTCGCTCTCCCTTTTCTTTCACTGCAAATCATCTCCAAACATTGTCGGCTTCAAACTACTTATCAAGTTCATCACTAATAAACCCATAAATAACAAACCCTAAAAAAACTCATATTCTAACTCTCTCTCTTCTCTTACTGCATAACATTTCCAAACATTATCGGCGCTATACTTCGTCAGGTCAGCCACTTAAAGTGCCAACGAATATTGTTTTGATTATAATAATGAAAGTTATTTTTATTAATATGATTTTGTAATTAACAAGAAGATATTATTTACCTAATTTTTTAAAAAATATATAGTTATTTATTTAAAGAGATCATTACAAAGACCACTCAGCCTAATTTCTCAAACCCTAATATGGAACTTCACAATTAAATATCAAGAGCCCAAGGGCCTAAATAGATTTCTTCTCCTCAATATCTAAACGACACCGTTCCAGCTAGACGACATGACGAAGGTGTTAGACATGTATGCCCTAAGGAGTAAAAATATAATACGTTTTTGGAGACATTTTTATCAATAAAGAATTTATTTATATATACCAAATCTTGTCCTCTTTACGTTCATATTCGTTGAATGTATGATAAGCAAACAGTAGTCTGAGACTGTCAGTCTAAACCTTAAGAGTTGGATATATGATGGACTGATTATGCGGAAGACACGATACATAAGGTGATGGTCTAAAACATATGATCCGCAATCGAGAGAATAAAGTTGGGCGCTTTATTCATGTAAAGATTATTATGTTGTTTATATCCCTTTTGGGAGATGGTTTGTCTTGACCATCGGAGTTGGACTCTATGAATAGAAACATTGGCACGTTGTCATAGGTGACGATGTGTTGGATCGGGACATAAAGTGAATTGATTTGGATTAATAATTCTGTCTTGGCAAATCGATTCACTTTAGACAATCATTTGTGTTGTATCTTAATCCTGAGATGAATAGTGGGCCCGTTGTCTCGACTTGTGTCTTTTGATGTACCAATGGGTGACTCCCACATCTCTATAGTGGCATGCATGCCGGTACGTTGGAGGCATGACTCTTGATAGCGTAGACTTGTTATTCATAGATATGGAATCCATAGCTCCTCTTTAGGAGTAATGATATCCTCTTATATGCGTTGTCCTGTAATTGAAAAACTGGAGCGCTCAACCATTTGGATACATAGGTGTAACCGAATGGTATACTATCTTTGGATGGTAAGTTTTCTAATGGTGAGACAATGGAACGTAAGATAAAAAATAATCGGGAAGGTAAGACAGAACTTGTCCTTAAGCCGATTATGGATGATCATATGGGGATACGATACACTATGATATGTCATAGAGACTTAGCTACACGAGCTTCGTAATTCTATAAAGTTCGAGAGTGCAGCTCTAAGCTTTTAGTAGAGTAGCGTTAGAGTTGATAATTGTGAAATGTATATCTGGGATATTGGGTTTCATAATTATCATGAGCTTGAACTTTATAGGTCCATTTTGGTCCCCTTTGCTAGCTCACAAAATCCTGTAACGACACGGCGTGCTTTTCCAATAATTGGTGACTTATGTCGGATTTATCATATTGGTTTAAAATTTGTAAGAATCAAATAATTCATGTCTGTTTATTGGTTGAATTAATTTTGTAAGAAATTAGTTCAAGATAAACTTGTTAAATTATTGTGATCAGATAATTCTTGTCTGTTTATCGGTTGATTTAATTTTGGATAAATTGGATCAAGATAAACTTGTAGAATTATTGTGAATTAATTTATTTTCTTAGAGATTATCTTGATAAAGTTTGTTTTGATCATATATCTTCTCTATTGGGTTATTTGAATCAAAACTGAGACTTTATCCTTTAGAATCTCGGGTGGAAAATAAAGGATTCGCGGAGATTTTTTCTCGGGAGTTCGGCCTGCCGAACTGGCCTGTTCGGCCTGCCTATCAGACAGTTCGGCCTGCCTATCAGCGACAGTTAAGATTACGCGTTTTCACGCGTATCTTATCAGATATTGATCCGAACTTGATTCTGTTTCGATTTTTTGAGACCTAATATGATATGGACTGACCCTAGGACCAATAGGTATAAAAAGGGAGTGAGTCTAATGTTTTACTCGGATCAATTTGAGAGATTACGAGTGATACTCTTCTAGTGAGCATCTGAAAACTCCTTGAGAGCTTTTGTTTACAAATCACGAACATTAGCTTTGGGTTCTCTCTATTGGTTAGAAGGAGAGTCACCGGTGGAAGAGCTGTACGTGTGAGCCCACACTCACTCCGGTTGTGGATAGAGAATAGCAAAGAAGACCAGTTGGTTGAGGCTCTTCTAGAACGTTACTTCTCTACACAGGTCGCGGAGGTTCTTCGGCACACTGAGGTTAGTAAGATCTGTTTAATTTATACATATAACATGTCAAACTTGTATTTTAGAAAATACTCTGATGAAAAATTTTAAAAATTCCGCTGCGCACTTTGTTTCTAACAATTGGTATCAGAGCCGAGGTTTTTACATAAATTTGCAAGTTTGTGATCATGTTATATGCATAAATTTTATGATCTTAATCTCTCCAATGCTTGAATTAAATTTTATAGAGAGATGGCACTCTAGGTTTCTATATAATATATATGTTTTCATAGATTATGTGGTGAATGTTTATTAATTAATTATGGTTGATTAAATTGTTGTTTAATTATTTATTAATTAATTAATACCGGTTATGGTTCCTTAGAGGTTAGAATATGTATCTAGGTTTTTCATGTAATTAGATGGCGGACTATCATCTCCGTCTAGGAATTGTTATTTAATTTTTAATTTGTAAGAATTTTGTAATTAAATAATTATTCGGAGAAGACGGAACGAGAAGTCGGATCTTAAAGATTGGTGATGGCGCCTCCAGGTATTTCCTGAGTCTCTAATTTTATGTTTTTGAATTGTTGAAAATAAAATTGATGAATTGCATTGAAATTGTATTTTCTGGATTGAGGGTTTTCTGCTCGGACGGCATGTCGGACCTCACAGTTCGGCAGGTCGAAGGTCACAAATTGGCAGGCCGGACGTACGGTCTGGCAAGCCGATAGTGGGGCAGAAATTTTGTTGCTCTGCAGGCAGGCCGAACCTTCATGTTCGGTAGGCCGAACCACCATGATCGGCAGACCGATCACCCAGATCGGACTGTCGACCGAGAGCTACCAAATATCTAGAAAAGGTGCAATTTTTTGGTGCAGTTTTAATTTTATTTTTGAGATGATTCTAAGAAACATTAAATTTGGATATGACCGGAAATATGAAGTGTTCGATTCATACGGGATTGAGGACTTGAAGATGGATATTACATGAAGAAGGATACAGCTTGAGGATTCAAGGATGAAGAATCGATAAATGTCTCGATCATTCTCTTGTAATCTTAGTTTTCTATTCTCTAGGGTGGAACCATAATATTTCGGTTATTATTATTATTATGCTTGTAGTTTTGCTTGATTGCTTTGCTTGTCTGCATTATAATATGATTTACCATGTATATTGATAACATGCCATATAGAATAGGGAGTGCCGCTCATATTAAAATTGTTCATGCATAATTTTAAAATAAAACCTTGACTTCAAAAGATTGAGTGGGAGAAGGTTTTTGAAGAGAGAACCTAAGGCCTCCATCGTTGGTCCATAGGAAGAACATGGTGGTCTTGACCCCTAGGAAGGGATTTCTATCATGTACCAGATTGGATCTCTGAAAGGATAAGGTATTTTAGTATGATTTATGGTTGCACACCCCTAGGTGGTGATTATAAATCATGGATAAAATATTAAAACGGTGGTTATACACTCACGTTAATTTTATTATTAACCTCCCCTATGAGCTTTGTTAATAAAATTAATGGCCAAAGAAACGATTATTAGTATATGCTGGATCATACGGGTCCTGGATGGCATATATTAATCAGGAGGGGATCCGTGTTCCTGATTGAATTTGGCATGACTCCCCTAGGAGCTTGTTGAATTCTGAGTTGGGAATTATTGTTGTAAGGTTGTAATATTTTCAAGGTTTTGACACATAAACACATTTGTATGATTTTACATGATTGTGTTATCTTACTAAATTATTATATATGTTTGCTTATGTTTGGTATATGATTCTTTATTGTAGATTGAAAATGTCTAAAAACGCTTTATCATCGATACTTGACAAAAACCAATTAACCGGTGAGAACTATAATGATTGGAAACGGAACCTGGACATCGTCCTATCCTTTGAGAAACTGAAATATGTACTGACAACTCCTTGTCCTCCCGAGCCTACGGGAGACTCAAATAATGAGCAATTCCAAGCGTACGACCGCTGGAAAGATGCTAATGATCAGGCCCGCTGCTATGTTATGGCTAGCATGAACAACGTGCTGCAGGCTCAACATCAGGATTATGAGACTGCGAAGCAAATCTTGGATAATCTTGAGGACATGTTTGGAGGCCAGGCCATAACAAAGCGGCAAGGGGCGCTTCAGAAACTCTTAAACTGTAGACAGAGACCGGGGACATCTATAAAGGAGCATATGATGTTGGTCATGGGTTACCTCGCTAAGGCTCAAACCAATGGAGCCGACATCGATGCTGAAACTCAGATGACTATGGTCTTTGAGACTCTGTCTAAGGAATTTATTCCGTTTAGAACTACTTTTAATCTAAGCAATAGACGGGATATGACCTTGACAGAACTGATGAAACAGTTACAGGAGTTTGAACTGCTGATCAGGGAGTCTCCTGCTGGTGGAGAGGCCAATATGGTAGCTGCTTCTGGTTTCAATCCTAACTCTGGGAATGGAAAGAAGCAACGGGCCAAGAGTGACAAGTCTTCTATTCCTGCTGCAACTAAGAGCAAGAAAAAGAAGAAGAAGAACCTAAAGAAGCTTAAATGCTTCTTCTGTGGTAAGGTCAGGCATATAAAGAAGCATTGCAAGGACTTCCTTTTCAAGGGAGGTAGGTGTGATCTTCTATATTTAGAAACTTGTTTGGTTGAGGAATCCAGTGACATTTGGGTCATAGATTCCGGTGCAACTAATCATGTTTGTGTTTCTCTGTAGGGATTCAAAGAAACGAGAAGTCTACTTCGTGAAGACTTAACGCTTCGGATGGGCGATGGATCATTGGTCTCAGCGGAAGCAGTGGGAGATGTCCATCTTTATTTTGATAATTATAGGAGTTTAATTTTGTGAGATTGTTTTTATGTTCCTAAATTTAAAAGGAATTTAATTTCTGTATCTTCTTTATTTAAAGACTCCTACGTGGTATCTTTTAATGAAAAAGTGGTGATTCGTAAAAACAAATCTTTTATCTGTTTTGGATGGATGCAAAATAATCTATATTTTATCAAACCTAAGATGGACTTATTGCTTAATGCTGAGATAAATGATAATGACTCAAAAAGACTTAAAACTTCTCACTCTAATAAGACTAATCTTTGGCATTTGCGCCTTGGCCATATTAACCTGAATAGGATTCAAAGGTTGGTAAGGGATGGACCTTTAAGTCACTTAAAGGTGGAATCTATACCTCAATGTGAGTCTTGTTTGGAGGGTAAAATGACCAAAAGACCATACGGGTCTAAGGGCAATAGGGCCGAAGGGGTTCTAGAACTTGTGCATAGTGATGTTTGCGGACCGATGAACATCCGGGCACGAGGAGGGTATGAGTACTTCGTCACTTTTATTGACGATTACTCAAGATATGGGTATGTGTACCTAATGCACCACAAAAGCGAAACTTATGATAAGTTCAGGGAGTTTCGGGCTGAAGTGGAAAAGCAATTGGGTAAACCCATAAAGACACTTCGATCGGATCGAGGTGGGGAATACCTTTCTGAAGAGTTCTTGGGACACTTGTTAGAGAATGGGATTTTATCCCATTTGACTGCGTCGGGCACTCCACAACAGAATGGCGTAGCAGAGAGAAGGAATAGGACTTTGTTGGACATGATTCGGTCCATGATGAGTTATTCATCATTGCCTTTATCTTTTTGGGGATATGCACTACAAACCGCATGTTATCTTTTGAACAATGTGCCTTCAAAATCGGTCCCTAAAACTCCTCACGAGTTGTGGACAAGACGGAAGACATCCTTAAACCATATTCACATATGGGGATGTCCAGCTCATGTCCTGTTTAGGGATCCGAATAAGTTGGAAGCACGTTCAGAAGTTTGTATGTTTGTAGGATATCCAAAAGGGACTAAAGGGGGTTATTTTTATAACCCAAAGGAAAATAAAGTCGTGGTTTCAACTAATGCAACTTTCCTTGAGGAGAGTTACATGAACGACTTTAAACCTCGAAGCAAAGTGGTGCTTGAGGAGTTGAGGGGTGATCTGTTTACTCCGGAGGTTCTGAACGAAACCATTCCGATCGAAGTAGAAAAACCAAACAAACCTGAACAACAACCTCAGGGGCTTCGGCGTAGTGGGAGGATCGGGCGTCAACCTGAAAGGTATATGTTCAATGGGGAAGTCTTTTTGGTTGAACCGGATGAACATGACAGGGATCCTTATACTTACGCAGAAGCCATGGAGGATGTTGATTCAAGACTCTGGACAGAGGCCATGAACATAGAGATGAAGTCTATGGAGACTAATCAGGTCTGGGAGCTTGTGGATCTTCCCGAATGGGTAAAGCCTATAGGGTGTAAGTGGATCTACAAGAGGAAAAGAGGAGTGGATGGAAAGGTCGAAACCTTTAAGGCTAGACTGGTAGCTAAGGGTTATACGCAAAAGGAAGGAATCGATTATGAGGAAACCTTTTCGCCTGTAGCCATGCTTAAGTCCATCCAGATTCTCTTGTCCATAGCTGCCGCTCTCGACTACGAGATTTGGCAGATGGATGTCAAGACGGCTTTTCTGAATGGCTATCTTGATAAGTCCATTTATATGGAACAACCAGACGGGTTCAAGGTTGCGGGTCAAGAGGGTAAGGCTCGTAAGCTGCTAAAGTCTATTTATGGACTTAAGCAGGCTTCTCGTTCTTGGAACATAAGATTTGATCAAGTGATCAAGACTTATGGGTTCTTATAAAATGTGGATGAGCCATGTGTTTACAAACACATAAATGATGGGAATGTGGTTTTTCTACTACTCTATGTAGATGACATTCTGCTAATTGGCAATGACGTTGGGGCACTGTCATCGGGCAAATTATGGTTGACCAAGCAGTTTGACATGAAGGACTTAGGCGAGGCTAATTTTGTTCTCGATATCTAGATCTTTCGGGATAGGAAGAACAAAATGATAGCTTTGTCACAGGCCAGCTACATAGATAAAATTCTCAAGAAGTTTGCAATGCATGATTCCAAGAAAGGTGGGCAACCATCTAGGTCTGGAATTACTCTTTCTAAGAAAGACTCTCCAAAGTCTTATGAAGAAAGAGAATACATGAAGAAGGTGCCTTATGCTTCGGCAGTGGGTAGTCTCATGTATGCCATGCTTTGCACTCGACCGGATATTAGCTATGCGGTCGAGATTGTGAGTCGATTTCAGGCGGATCCAGGACCGAACCATTGGGTTACGGTAAAGCATATTTTCAAGTACCTAAGAAGGACTCGAGGGTATATGCTTGTGTATTCGGGTGAGGATTTGACTCCTCTAGGATACACTGATTCAGATTTTCAATCCTGTCTGGATTCTAGGAAATTGACTTCAGGGTTTGTGTTTACTCTGGGTGGCGGTGCCATCAGTTGGAGAAGTGCGAAGCAAGATTGCACTTCGGATTCAACGATGGAGGCCGAGTATGTGGCGGCTAGTGATGCTTCGAAAGAAGTAGTGTGGCTCCGCAAGTTCCTTGGGTATCTTGAGATAGTTCCTGGTGTGGATAAAGCGGTATCACTGTACTGTAATAACAGTGAGGCGGTAGCTAATGCTAAAGAACCAAGATTTCACAAGAAGAGTAAGCATATTGATTGGAAGTATCACGTGATAAAGGACTTCGTTGAGGGCGGGCATGTCACGGTGTGCAAGATCGCGTCAGAGGACAATTTAGCTGATCTATTTACGAAGACACTCACTGGGAGAGTCTTCGAAAGGCATGTGGAAGCTATGGGGATGTGAAATTTGCTGTATTTACTCACTTAGTGCAAGTGGGAGATTGTTAGACATGTATGCCCCAAGGAGTAAAAATGTAATATGTTTTTGGAGACATTTCTATTAATAAAGAATTTATTTATATATACCAAATCTTGTCCTCTTTACGTTCATATTCGTTGAATGTATGATAAGCAAACAGTAGTCTGAGACTGTCAGTCTAAACCTTAAGAGTTGGACATATGATGGACTGATTATGCGAAAGACACGATTCATAAGGTGATGGTCTAAAACATATAATCCGCAATCGAGGGAATAAAGTTGGGCGCTTTATTCATGTAAAGATTGTTATGTTGTCGATATCCCTTTTGGGAGATGGTTTGTCTTGGCCATCGGAGTTGGACTCCGTGAATAAAAACATTGGCACGTTGTCATAGATGACAATGTGTTGGATCGGGACATAAAGTGAATTGATTTGAATTAATAATTCTGTCTTAGCAAATCGATTCACTTTAGACAATCATTTGTGTTGTATCTTAATCCTGAGATGAATACTGGGCCCGTTGTCTCAACTTATGTCTTTTGATGTACCAATGGGTGACTCTCACGTCTCTATAGTGGCATGCATGCCGGTACATTGGAGGCATGACTCTTGATAGCGTAGACTTGTTATTCATAGATATGGAATCCATAGCTCCTCTTTAGGAGTAATGATATCCTCTTATATGCGTTGTCCTGTAATTGAAAAACTGGAGCGCTCAACCATTTGGATACATAGGTGTAACCGAATGGTATACTATCTTTGGATGGTAAGTTTTCTAATGGTGAGACAATAGAACGTAAGATAAAAAATAATCGGGAAGGTAAGACAGAACTTGTCCTTAAGCCGATTATGGATGATCATATGGGGATGCGATACACTATGATATGTCATGGAGACTTAGCTATACGAGCTTCGTAATTCTATAAAGTTCGAGAGTGCAGCTCCAAGCTTTTAGTGGAGTAGCGTTAGAGTTGATAATTGTGAAATGTATATCTGGGATATTGGGTTTCATAATTATCATGAGCTTGAACTTTATAGGTCCATTTTGGTCCCCTTTGCTAGCTCACAAAATCCTGTAACGACACGGCGTGCTTTTCCAATAATTGGTGACTTATGTCGGATTTATCAGATTGGTTTAAAATTTGTAAGAATCAAATAATTCATGTCTATTTATTGGTTGAATTAATTTTGTAAGAAATTAGTTCAAGATAAACTTATTGAATTATTGTGATCAGATAATTCTTGTCTGTTTATCGGTTGATTTAATTTTGGATAAATTGGATCAAGATAAACTTGTAGAATTATTGTGAATTAATTTATTTTCTTAGAGATTATCTTGATAAAGTTTGTTTTGATCAGATATCTTCTTTATTGGGTTATTTGAATCAAAACTGAGACTTTATCCTTTAGAATCTCGGGTGGAAAATAAAGGATTCGCGGAAATTTTTTCTCAAGAGTTCGGCCTGCCGGATGACGTGTTCGGCCTGCCTATCAGCGACAGTTAAGATTACGCGTTTTCACGCGTATCTTATCAGATATTGATCCGAACTTGATTCTGTTTCAATTTTTTGAGACCTAATCTGATATGGACTGACCCTAGGACCAATAGGTATAAAAAGGGAGTGAGTCTAATGGTTTACTCAGATCAATTTGAGAGATTAAGAGTGATACTCTTCTAGTGAGCATCTGAAAACTCCCTGAGAGCTTTTGTTTACAAATTACGAACACTAGCTTTGGGTTCTCTCTATTGGTTGGAAGGAGAGTCACCGGTGAAAGAGCTGTACATGTGAGCCCACACTCACTCTGGTTGTGGATAGAGAATAGCAAAGAAGACCAGTTGGTTGAGGCTCTTCTAGAACGTTACTTCTCTACACAGGTCGCGGAGGTTCTTCGGCACACTGAGGTTAGTAAGATCTGTTTAATTTATACATATAACATGTCAAACTTGTATTTTAAAAAATACTCTGATGAAAAATTTTAAAAATTTTGTTGCGCACTTTGTTTCTAACAGAAGGCGTGAGAGTGACTTCACGCTCTGCTCATCGTCGTTTTAATTAAATTACTTTAACCAACGTTCTTGCGGTGGGGCTACCGCGCGGGACTATAGTTGCTGGTCTTCGGATTTCACGTATATTCCTAACATTTGTCATTCATAGACCAACAAACTACATTCACCGTCCATGGCAGCCTTAACCTTCGCACCCCATATTCACAGACCCACAATCCCACCACCATCACCATTTTCCTCCACACTCAGGACCCCCAAATCCAAGTCCAGACTCTCACTTTCACCAATTCAATCTTCCTTATCTCTTCAATCCCCCACTTTCTCAGACCCCTTCGTCCTCCAACTCGCCGAAACACTCGAAGACTCTCTCCCTTCTTCTTCATCTTCTTCGTCTTCTTCACCTCTCCAGAAGCTTAGAGATGCCTCCTCCGAGACCCTCCTCTCGACCCCATGGCCTTCTCGCAAAGACGAGCCCTTTCGCTATACGGACACTTCCTTCATCAAACGCTCCCAAATCCAACCAATCCCACACCCACCCGATCACTCTCTCGCCGTTTCCGCAGATACCCAGTCCCCCAATTTGGTCATAGTCGATGGGTTTTTAGGGAAAAAGGCGTCCAATTTGTCTGAGTTGCCTGATGGGGTTTTTGTTGGTAGCTTGGTTGACTTGTCTTCTGATTCAGAAAGTGTTGTTGTGAAAAGGGTTGGTGAGTTTTTGGGTAGCGATCAAGAAAAGGACTTGTTTTGGTCAATTAATGGAATTGGGGCGCCGGATTTAACTGTGGTTTATGTGCCTTCTGGGTGTAGGGTTGAGAACCCAATTCGTTTTAGGTACTTGTCTGTTGAGGGAGGTGAAAAGGGATCGGAGAAAATGCCCATTTCGAATCCGAGGGTGTTTGTGTTGGTGGAGGAAGGTGGGGAGGTTGATATAATTGAGGAGTTTTTGGAGGGTGGAGATGGAGATAATAAGTGTTATTGGGCTAATGCTGTTTTGGATGTTGTGGTTAGACAAGGAGGAAAAGTTAGGCATTCTTATATTCAGAGACAGTCTTTGAATGCTGCACATATAAAGTGGACTTCAGTTAGACAGGTGAATTCGTTTTTCCTCACTTATTGCTTCTTTTTTATTGTTAGTATTATTTATGATTGATTGTCACTCATTTTTGGGATGCTTGTACTTGTGTCTGAGGCTTGAATTGTAACTTTAAAAGGTTTTAGAAATGATGGTTAGGTTCATCTTTATGCTTATATTGGTGGGATAAGCTGTTTTGTTTATTTCATTGGAACGTTAGGTAAGCGATGGATAAGCACTGCAAATGGTTTTAAGCATGGTTTGGTATATTTTGCACAGTTACCTTGGTCATTGTTCATAAAATAACCTGTTAATGATCTTTAAAATGTATTATGTATAAGGTTTAGATATTCTGATTTATGCTACTTTCGTTGCTGGACTTCTTTTTTTTTTTTTTTTTCCTAGTAAATAATTGCAATGTATTCCTGAACTTGGATTAGTGGTTATAAATAGTTGATGAAATACATGCTGCTTGCCCTGACTTTCACCACCCTGTAAGGTTGCACTGCTTTAGGTGTTTCTTTTAGTTGTGGAAATCTTTTCACTTTGGAAGGAACTCATGCTATTGTATCAATTAATTTGTAGCCCATTTGATCCATAGATTTGAACAAAAAAATTGTTCAGAAGATTACCTTTTTTATGAGAGAAAACAGAGAGAAGACGATAACAAACTGTGGTTCAAACTGGTGAAACAAACAGGCTCTTGGCTTTCTCGGAACATATGTGCATCTTTGTACTTTGTAAAACTAGCAGACTTTTTCTTTAAGGGTTCTTGATTTATTCAGATATACATGGATACACTTCTCTCAAAATGTAAACTTGGTTCCCAATTCTTTGAGGAAAATTAGACACATCAAACCATGTCATTTATTAAACTCATTCTTTGACCTTGGCTGTAATGAGGTCTGATCTGTTTTTGTAGCTCATCGGTTTACTGAGTCGGATTATATAAATGAAGAAGATTGTTTGGTTCTTATTCTTAGGCTACCTTTTTTGGGTGCTTTTGCATTTTAGCATGCAGATATTCTGAAACCCCTTCAGAACTACAGGAGTTTGGCCTCGTTCTTCTGTTGGGTACTGGCGTGTAAAGCAATCCATAGGGACAGTCATTTGCTACCTTTGGTTCAAAACTAGAAATCTTGGCTGCACTTGTCTTGTTAAGACCATTTTAAGATCTTACAACTTACAACGTAAAATAAGATTGCATGTGTGAGCTTTTTTTTGGGCCCCCAAGCCTTGTAAGTCTAGACTCTATTGCTGTTATCATTATGATTATCACGACTTAATCCAACTGTGCTAGATTCATGAGATTGATTGTTGCAGGAATCAGCTAGCACCTATGAGCTAACAGAAATCAGTACGGGGGGAAAGCTGAGCAGACACAACGTTCATATTAAGCAATTGGGACCAGACACAACAACCGAGCTATCAACATTGCACTTGTCTGTTGGTGACCAAACACAAGATCTACATAGTAGCCTTGTTCTGGACCATCCTCGTGGTTATTCTCGACAGCTTCACAAGTGTATCGTATCTCACTCTCTAGGACAAGCCATATTTGATGGAAACGTTAAGGTCAACAGGTAATTCATTTTCAGCTTCTTATTATCAGCAATTACAAACATGTTAGCTGTTTTGTAAATAATTGTTGTATGCCATTTTGAAATATCCCCATGCCCTATATGTCGCTTCCTTGCTGTATGTATGTGAGTCAAATTATATAATTGAGATGAATAATGCCAGGGATCCCAACTTTTTGATACCAACTGATGTAGCATGTGAGTTGCCATACTTGTATTAGCAGGTGCTTAAAAATTGCTGCCATGTCAATTGATATTACAATGATCCATCTAAGAGTGAAAAGATGACAACTCATTGTCGCATTAGTTGGTATCAGAAAGTTGGGATTAGTAGCACTAGTCGATTCAGATTGGACAAAGTATCTTCTGCTCTTTCCGCAACTAATAATTTCATTAGATTCTCCGTCCGGCTATCCAATCTAATTCAAGATCCAGTTAGTAGACACTACATTAGTAGTGAAAGGGCTATCATATTAAAAATTACCAGTTCTTTTTGACCCCTTTGATTAAAGATACTACTACATAAATGTTTTAATTTAGCAAATTTTCCTGTATGGGCTGCTTCATCATTTGTAGTAGTTCCAAGATATTTGTGTGACAGTATTTTGAGTTAGGTTGGCTTATGAATGGTCTTAAACGAAGCATGCAGTATAGTTCTTTTAACACCAGCAGTTTTGTTGCACAGAGACGCGCAGCAGACGGATGCAGGTCAGCTAACGAGGAGCCTTCTCCTTGAACCTCGTGCAAGTGTGAATGTCAAACCCAATCTCCAAATCATTGCAGACGACGTTAGGTGTTCTCATGGAGCTGCGATCAGCGATCTAGAACTAAGTCAACTGTTTTATTTCCAGGCTCGTGGGATCGACTTGGAAACAGCTAGAAAGGCTCTCGTCTTGTCCTTTGGAGCTGAGGTGTTTCAGCGCATACCTTATCCTCCAGTCCAGAAGGAAGTAGAGACTCGTATTAGAGAGTTATTAGATCCCACGAAGAAATCCTCGTAATGGGATATAACTGGTGTCCTCTGATGTATGTATCCAATTTGTTGTTCTATCAATTAGCATTGGTTAAGGAATCATAATTGTGTTTCTGAGGTTAAAGCAAATTTTTGTTTTGTTTGTAAGTTATATATATGATTCCCGAGGAAACAAAAGGCAGAAGGAAATTTGATTTTAGCAATAAAATGGTTGTTTTTTACCACCTATTATTATATATATGTTTTTTTTGGTCCTGTAAAACTTGGATTCCTTTTACTCTGTTTGAAGTGGAAAAATATCCAAAAAAAAAAAAAAATTCGATGATTCTTGACTGTTTTTGGAAGGTTTGCTTGTTGGAGTTTGGGGTTGCTTCGAGTCGAAGTATGATGTAGGAAACGGTAATTTTTAACTAATCATCAAACGGGGACTCATAAACTTTTATTTGTTTTATTTGTTTTGTTTGAGAACTACAACCCGTGTCAATCTAACGAGGTTTTGCGTTGGTCATAAGAGACCATGTAGGTCAAGAACTTAAAGGCCCCAAAACAAGCCAAAAAAAAAAAAAAGGAAAGGGGGATAATTTGAAAAAATGGCAAAAAAAAAAATTCCTAATTGAGGAAATGATTTTTTTTTTTAAAAAAAAAAAAACGTTTTTTTGGACAGATAAACTGTCTCAGTTTTTTTCAGAAAAAAGACGAAAATAACTGTAACGAGGAGAAGAACCTCAACAGAATGGAAAGAAAAAAACTAGAACAGTTTTCATGCCCAAAAAGCATGTTTTTTTTGCGTCAAAAAACTGCAAAAAAAAAAAAGATTATTTGTCAAAAATGACTTTTTCTTTAAGTCATTTTTCAATTTGCCCCCCTTAAAGAGCGTCCAAAAATTAAAGAAATTGTAGTAAGTCGCATATTTTAAGAGCGTTTGACAACAACATTTCAATCATATAATTTTAATTGTTACAGTATAAAGTTTTATATTTTACAGTATAAAATAAAAATATATTATAATATAAAACCTTAATGTATTATAGTAAATTGGTTCTAATTTTTTTATTGCGTTGCTAAATGTATTCTTTATTTTGTTGCTTTAGTAAACAGTCAGATTCAGTGGCAGTGAAGAAAGTGGTCTGGATTTACTTTAGTAAATATGATATTTATTAGTTAATTTAATTAGCCAATGGGGTAAGGCGCATCACAGATTTTTAGCAAGTTCACCTTCTATTAAGTTCACCTTCTATTAATGGTTGTAAAGATTGAGGTATTAATTTTAAGAGAAATTTTATGCTAGGAAAGGTCCTTCGGGATATGTGAGAAAATGAACAATTATTTTAATAAATTCTCAAGTTTAGTTACATTAAAAAAAATATTTACTTTTTTAAAGTTTGATTAAATTACGTAGTGATTAATCATTAATTGACCGATATTAATATATTTAAAACAATAACTATCAATTGACTAGATTTAATTTACCAACACATCAATCATTTTAACAGCCATAGACTATTTTCTTAAAAAATATATTTTTTAAAATATGTTATCAAAACCGGTCATTTTACCTCATTTATCCTTCAGTTTGTATCATAATCAATTAGCACATATTATAAAGATACAAGATAGATTTAATATTTAAAAATCACATAATAAAGAAAAAATAGATCACAATCTTGAAACAATTACTACCTAGGGAGAATAACTAGGTAAAAGGGTTAGGGGAGAGAATAACCCAACAAAATGACTCCAACATCCTAATTTGCAAAATCCTCTCTACAAAAAAGTTCTTGCTTCTTACCAAAGTACATATTCACGCCCTTAATATAATTCTGACCGGGAATGATTCCTCCAAAACTAGGTTAACATTTTAGATAAGGTCCCATAAATATCCTTTGTTGCCAGATATTTCGTTTCTCCTTCCTCCTCTCTCTCTCCTCTCTCTCCTGCTGCCTCCGTTCTCATGGCTAACACAGCCATTTCCACACCGCTTGATGTTCACTTAACCAAACACTCCAATCCAAACAGATCCCTCTTCTTCTCTTCACCTCTATTCCTCAAACAAAGAAAAACAACAAGAACAACAACATTGACAGTCTCTTGTTGTTCCTCTCCAAAACCCACCAGACACAAAAAATCATCTTTATCCGAACAGCTCAAGCCTCTAACGACAACCACTCTCCCAAGCAACCAAGAACAAAACAATAACAGTCTCTTGTCGAAGCCAAAATCCACTTGGGTCAACCCCACAAGGCCAAAACGGTCTGTTATTTCTCTCCAGAGACAAAAACGTTCTTCTCTTTCCCACAACCCGCAACTGAAAGACTTGAGACGTTTTGCCCAGAAGCTCAACAACTCCGGAGACTCCGAAGAAGCTTTCTTGTCGGCTCTAAAGGAAATCCCACATCCACCCAGTAGAGAAAACGCGCTTCTGATCCTCAACAGCCTCAAGCCATGGCAAAAGACTCATTTTTTCTTCAACTGGCTCAAGACCCAGAATTCTTTTCCCATGGAGACCATATTCTACAACGTTACAATGAAGTCTCTCAGGTTTGGAAGGCAGTTTCAACTCATAGAAGAGCTTGCTAATGAGATGATAAGCAATGAGATTGAGCTTGATAATATAACTTACTCAACTATTATTACATGTGCCAAAAGGTGTAAAGATTTTGATAAAGCAGTGGAGTGGTTTGAGAGAATGTACAAGACTGGTATGATGCCTGATGAGGTGACATATTCTGCTATATTAGATGTTTATGCTCAATTGAGGAAAGTTGAGGAAGTGCTTAGTTTGTATGAGAGAGGGAGGGCTAGTGGGTGGAAGCCTGATGCAATAACCTTTGCTGTGTTGGGGAAGATGTTTGGTGAGGCTGGAGATTTTGATGGGATTAGGTATGTTTTGCAAGAGATGAAGTCTCTTGGTGTTGAGCCAAATTTGATTGTGTACAACACATTGTTGGAGGCAATGGGGAAGGCCGGTAAGCCCGGCATGGCGAGGAGCTTGTTTGAAGAAATGATTGAGTCGGGTTGAGTCCAAATGAGAAGACGCTCACTGCTCTTGTTAAGGTTTATGGGAAGGCGAGGTGGGGGAGAGATGCTTTGGAGTTGTGGGAGAGAATGAAGTCTAATTCTTGGCCTATGGACTTCATTCTTTATAACACATTGTTGAACATGTGCGCGGATTTGGGGTTAGAGGAGGAGGCCGAGAGGTTGTTCGAGGAGATGAGGCGGTCAGAGAGCTGTCGTCCGGACAGTTGGAGCTACACGGCCATGCTGAATATTTACGGCAGTGGAGGGAAAACGGAGAAGGCGATGAAGGTGTTCGACGAAATGTCTGAGTCGGGCGTTGAGCTCAACGTGATGGGGTGTACTTGTTTGGTCCAGTGCTTGGGAAAGGCCAAGAGAGTTGATGACATGGTTAGAGTTTTCAATTTCGCGATCGAGAAAGGGGTTAGACCTGATGATAGGCTTTGTGGTTGCTTGCTTTCCGTTGTGTCGTTGTGTGATGATGTTGCTGATGAGGCGAAGGTCTTGGCTTGCCTGCAGCAGGCTAACCCGAAGTTAGTTGCACTTGTCAAGCTACTGCAAGATGAGGAAACTAGTTTTGAAACCGTTAAAGAAGAGTTCCGGAGCGTTATTAGTGACACAGCTGTCGAAGCTCGAAGGCCCTTTTGTAACTGTTTGATCGACATGTGTCGAAACAGAGGCCACCACGAGAGAGCTCACGAGCTGCTCTATTTGGGAACTTTTTACGGGTTGTATCCAGGTCTTCACAACAAGACTGCGAATGAATGGTGTTTGGATGTTCGCTCGCTGTCGATCGGTGCAGCCCAAACCGCGCTCGAAGAGTGGATGGGAACTCTTTACAGGATTGTTCAGCGGAAAGAGGAGTTGCCGGAGTTGTTCCTGGCTCAAACTGGGGCCGGAACTCACAAGTTTTCTCAGGGATTGGCCAATACTTTTGCCTCGCATGTGGAGAAACTTGCGGCCCCGTTTAGGCAGAGTGAAGAGAAAGCTGGTTGTTTTGTGGCAACAAGGGAGGATTTAGTGTCTTGGGCGCAATCAAGGGTTCCAACTGCTGCTGTCACAGGATAATATGAGGAACCAAAATATTGCTTAATATGTCTCTCTCTTTTTTTTTTTCTTTCCCCTTTTTGGTACCTGAATATTGCTTAATTTGTTTATAGTTTGTAATTTCCTTTTTCAACTTTTTAACTCCGTACATGAAAATGTGCTTTGAGTAGTTGCATTTGGGAATGTTTCTTTGGTAATTGGTACCATACCAGAAGTTAGAGTAGAGGTTTATTGTGCTGTTAATTGTACCAGTCTGAATTAAAATAAGATAGACATGAGAGAGCAACGTTACAAGTATCAAAACTACTATTAAGTTTTTCAGGGGGGGAAACATCTATCAAGTTAATTTATTAAAAGGAAAAAAAGAAGAAAAAAGAAATCCATATGTAACATTACTTTACTTAGCATGCTTAACCAAGCGAGCTCTTGCAAGCTTTGATGGTGAACAACTTCAAATGGTGGAGAAAGCATAGTTTTCCTGCCATATTGAAGATTAAGTCCAAAAAAAATTCATCCTTGTTCCAAAGTTGATCCTGTCACCAGAAGCTCTTTGAGACGAGCAATGCAGAGACTCGAAGTTAAGTCCGTCTGGAACGGTGGTGGTGGCACGACCGACCATTCCGCCAATGCACCAATTAGGGCGACAGAAGAGACTTGCCTCTCCTTATTGCTCATCACAGCCACCATCGGTGTGTACCAAACTGATCTCACCTCAAAACCTCCACATTGATCCTCTCCTGGGAAGAATTACCAGCGCTAGTAAAGAGGAAGAACTTTGGTGCATCATATCTCAAAACATCATTTGTGTTTGCGCGTATATTTTGAACTTTTGACAAAATTTGGAGTTTGAACTGTGCTCTCCAGCATTTAAATAGCATTAGAACCCATAGACTTGGTGATGGAAACGTGATTTGTAGTGTTTTTCTCACTGCAAGGAGAACAAATAAATTAGCACACCGTTTGGTTCGCTTGGCCGGTCTCAACTCTTGGCTATAATATAAGTTGCAGCTGACAGCTAGGCAGCACCACCACCAGTGGACATCGAATCTCGGCAAAGCCAGGTTCTTTGCTCTTAACATTCTCCTCTCTCATGCCCATAAAAGAAGTTGCTTCCACTTGCGTGAGTCTTGCCAACCACGAAAGACCTTTAAATCTTGAAGAAGTTCGCCGGCATGGTGAACAGCGGTCTGAGACTCGGAATTTCCTACTAGGAGAGACATTTGCACCATACAAGCGGGTATAAAATAAACACTACTGCCATTTGCATTTGACGCGTTTACCTTTAATCTTATTTCTCTTCTTTTCTATTGATTTTTTTAATGCATTTGAGCATAGGGTCTGCAATAGTTTAATTGATTCCCATGACGGTATTCTGCAACCATTAAAATAAGAAGATTGTTTAAAAGGAGTTCCTTTTCTTCAACTAGATGTTTAAAATACAACAGACAAAGATTGCTCGTCATTTCCGAAGGTAAATTTTTCCATCCCAACTAATGGAGTTGTTATGTTACTGGTTTTCCTTTGAGAAAATTGCATTAGCAAAAGCAACTAACAGACCGTTCTGCAAACATCTAAACAGCATAGTAGTTTCTGCACTGCGCAAGGATCAGGGCAAAATTTTCAACTCTTTTAAATCCGCAATGGTGGAAAACCCACCTTCAAAGTTACAGCTGCTCATCATTGACAAGGAAATGCTCAATTTCAGTAATTAAATTTTGTACCCCCACCAATTTACAGACCTTTCTATTCGGCTTCCAAAGAGAAGAAAATGGCGCTAATAAATGAAGCCGGCACCTACACAATATTTCTATCTTATAACCAAAAAAAAGTCTAAAAAAAGGACCAAAAGAAAAAGAAAATTGAGCTTTTCTTTTCCACCCATGAGCATTTCCCATCAACCCCATCTGCAAATTTTCCCATTTTCCCTGAAACCAAGTTTCTTTTCACCTATTCAAGTTTTTGTAATATCTAACATTAGCCCTTTCGCCATTACCTCCTGCGGCTCGCCCCCTATTAGCTGTATCTTATGCTGTAAGACGGAGAAAGAAAGACCTTAACTGAAGGAAATGGTCAGCTGTAAAGCTTTCCTTGCCGCTTGCGAATATAACTTCGGAGAAAACTGAACTGCGACATCACCTGTATAGAGAAGACAGATTCTGCAGTACATTGTCAAAGGTACTTTCCTGATGACTTCCAAATTCTTCCTTCAAGTGAGATAATCATCACTGTAACATCATCATGGTACTTCCTCCTATCTCCTTGTGGGATATCTAGTAAATCATGGAAACCCATTCCTGTACAGAAAACCAGATCAAGTTCAAGATTGGAAAACCCATTTAAATGAATGCGCTGCAAGTAAATAAACTGCGTCAAAGTACAGCATTGACCAGTTCCATTGCTACAATGAAAACTTGGGGCATGAAAACCAGTGAAAAATTTGTTGAGTAAACAATGGGCATATAACAAAGACAAAATTACTTGGGAGTCTGGCAAATCACAGGAATTTATAATCACAAAAGAGCAGGGGAATGAAGAATCGGAAGGTCCAGTTAAATCTTGGGTCACTATTCCAAAGACCTCAAGCAATAAATAAAAACCACAAACCAATTCAGAAAACAATCAGAAATACGCAAAAGCATACCAGCTTTCTTAGCTGCACGGAATAGAAGCTCCTCTATCAGGTGTTGTGCAGGATCTCCCTCTGGAAACTTCTCCATGAAATTCTCCACGTGAGAAACCACTTCTTCATTGGTCAAATACTGATATAAACCATCTGACGAGAGGACTAAGAACTGATCTCTAGGACAAAGTCTATGGTGGCGAAGGGAAGGCGAACAGGAAATGTACGGTGCACTACCAATGTACTCATTCCGGAACATTCCCAGCAATGCGTCATTCCACTTGGGCTGTACCAACCAACACAAACAATGTTATTACCGGACTTTATGTCCATGTAAACCATTTATTTTTATAGTTCTGTAACAGATCACAAAAAAAATTCGAGGGACAATTAAATGTGGTTTTATGCTTTTATTGATTCATGTTATAGTATTGTGCAGATAATCACATAATGTAATGCACGGTAGACCATTACAAAATATAAATGATAGAGCAGTTAAAAAGGACTTGGTTTTCATTATGGCTTTTTATGCACTCAAATACTCATCACAATTTCAGGCCAGAAATATTATTCAATCCATTTCACCGAAACTATACACATGATATGTTCTATTCATTATGGTTTTATATGCACTCAAATACTCGTCTCAATTTCAGGCCAGAAATATTATTCAATTCATTTCACCGAAGCTATACACATGATATGTTCAGATAACCCTAAATCCCTTATTTGTTAATGCAAAGTAAGTTTGACAGAAAACTACTATTGAGTATGTTTGGAGAACCTGTTTCAGAAATCCTGCGCCAAATGCTCTGGTGACCTTAAGTCGACCTTTCACTCTATCATTAACAATGCAGTTTTTGTCATCCAGGTGTTCGTTCTTGATTCTTATAATTTCCTGCAAAACATTGATTAAATTCTAATCAAGCACAGTAATGCATCAAGACAATCACCACAAAGGTACTGAAGTATTATGACAATTAATATTATTAAGGACAGTGGCCAATAAAAGGGTGAAACAGTACAGTAGTAAATAGCACAAGCTAGCATTTAGTCATGAATGATGAAGCAAAAATGAGTCTGGAAATGCACAAAATGCAGATGTTTTAGCTCGAAACATACTTTTATTTTGGGCTATTTATCATTGTGTGCTAAATCCTCTTAATTATATTGTGATGGCCACTAGCAGCATGGATCTGGTCCTTTTCCCATTAATAAAGGGCTCAGGGTCTTGTGAACCGTTCTTCTTGTCTTTCTAGAGCATATTTTTCCTATTTGTTTGTTTTATGCGTTTTGGGTATTGGGGGTGATTGAAAAAAGAGAGAGAGAGAGAGAGAGAGAGAGAGAAAATATCCGCCAGAATTATTTAAAGTATACAACTTAATACTACATCCAGAAGAAGACAACATAAACATAGAAACAGAAAAAGTTACGAGGAAGCTTCCCCATAATTTCCCAAATCATTTGTAGAAAGATAGATAACATGAGAAAGGTACAAAAAGGAAGCTCCATTAATTATTCAGTATCAACAAAAATGCACTATTGAGGTAGACAGAATGAAGTCAGGTTTGACCTCCGATGCATTTAAAGTTGTTGTAATATTGTGATTGTCCAAATCTGTTCACAAGCAAATAAAAGCTCTTGTATACTGTATAAGAGTTACGAATAGTACTTTTAAAATACAATTTCATATTGGACGTCGTCCAATCATTTTATATTTCACTTCTTTCCAAGAAGTGAGAGATCTCTGAGAACGAGAGAATAGCTCCAGAACCTGAATATAAAAACAATGCATCTAAATATTCCCACAGAAATGTGGTTAAAAACAGTCATAATCTGGTTGAACAACTTGTTATAAAGATACTGAACCAAAGACCAAGTTACATGCAAAGGATAAAGTCATAAGTATAAGCCTTTTGGCTTAGTTTTGTCATTATGCAACAAGTTCATTTGAAAAAGATAGATTTCAAAAGACAAAAACCTTTCACCAATGTCTGATCACAAGATTCACCGGAAAAAAAATGGAGGAAAGGAAGAACAACTGGCAAGCAATGCAACAAACTAAAGTCAAACCTTCAAAGATTTTAGCATAGCATATGCCTGTGGATTAAATTTTCAGAGCAAAGTAATTTACATTTCTGTGAACCCTTCCTCATGTACCTTAGAGCTTGTTTGATAAAGGGGAAAAATGGAAGGAATAAGAGGGGTAAGGGATTAGTTGAAAGATTGGGAAAGTAATAGTTATTTGGTCGGAGAGAAAAGATGAGGAAATGTATCCTATAAGGATTTCGAATCATTTAAAAAACCTTCCTAATCGTTTAATATCAGTAAGAACTTGTCATTTCTGAGAACCCTTCCTCATTTGCTTTCTTTCTATTTTCTTTCCTTCTTACCAAACACATCCGTAATATCAGTAAGACGTGCCAACATTACAGACATAAGAAACAACAAAGTATTTTCCTTGACTACCATAATGCTCCCTATTTTAAAGGAACTAATGAAGAAAGATACTAATGACAAAAAGGCAGTGAATTCTACCAAGTTGAAGACTAAAATGTGAAGAAAAGTTTCCAATGGCAAGTCCATATGTAAGTTGCAAAAAATTTGAAGCAAGTCATTAGGCAGTTGAGTATTCATATGACAATTACCAAAATCACTACTTTTTATGAAATCTAAACACAACCATGTCATCGGTTCCAGCTATTCATAACCTACATTGACCCTAAAGTCAGGTTGTATGATGTAACTATACCAACCTCTAACGCTACAAAAATTCACAATGATGATGATTAACAAATAATCAGTACACTGAAGAAAGAATTTAGCAATAAGCATTATAGTTGACCATAAGTCATATAACAAGAACCAAGAACTTACTTCTTCAATATTTGTGCTGTGATCCGTGGACAGCTGCAATGCGGTCAATTTCATCACCTGAGCAGGAGCCTCGTTCTCCAGCTTCATCGCCCTTTCACCTGCAGCCAAGGACTCCTCAACTATTCCCTCAACGCCGGATCCATTCTCTCCCTGCCCTCTTGATTGGGCACTAGAGCCAACTTCCTCCAGCTCATACTGTGCAACGATTGCCCGACTGTCCCCCACATTCATAACATACACATCCTCATCCCTCATCAGCACAACCAACAAGCACGAACCCATCAGCGCAAGCTCCGGATTCGTATCAAGAACCTTATCTGTCATGTCCAAATACGCGAGCTCAGTCACTTCTAGCGCCCTGGACAACGCCCCCAATACCAATTCGTGATCGACCGGACCCTCCTTCCGTCTCCGGCCGCCCCGATTAGAGATCTCCTCCTCTACTCTATTCTCCACCTCAACCTCAACCTCAACCTCCTCCTTATCCTCCAACCCGAACCTCCACGGGAAAAACTTCCTTCCATGGCCTTCCCTGTGCTTCGACAACCCCTGCCTCAACTTTGACAGCAGCAGCCACCGTCTGCTCGCTGCAGACCCGCCGTTGCTCACGCTGAGCGCATCGTCGACCGAGAACGCGAACCGCTGCGAGCCTGAGAGGTCAAGCCCGTCCTCGGCATCATCCTCCGCAAGAAAATCACGTAGCCGCCGCCTTCTATTCTCCACCGGCCTCTCCGTCTGCTCCTCCGGTTGAAACGTCACTCTCTTCTCCGTCCTAGCCTCCGATTGATTGATTTCCTCTACAGCCACTACATTTTCATTTTCTTCGGCTGCCACGTTTCGCGGATTGCTTGTAGCTTCTTCTGCTTCGTCGACCTCCCAAAACAAGCCCTGAAGCTCATTGTGGACAGCACGGTAGAGGTTTCCCATGAGAAATTCCGGCGCATCGGGGCCGTTGAATCCGTCGTAAATCCCGACGAACAACCACCCCTGTTCCTCTGATACGACGACGTGTACACGATCCTCACCGGCTTTTCCGAGGGCCCACTGGACATTACTAGTCTCGCTTCTCGCCTCCGAATCGTCTCCCAAACCGGAGCTCTCCTTTCTCCCGACGAAATTAAGCACAGGAACGACCCAGGGCCTCTTCTTCTCCGAGAAGTTCCGGTAAAACGCCTTCCGAATTCCCGAAATGCCCTTCTTCCGCTTCCTCTTCACATAAGGCCCGCCGAGAGGGGCCGAGAAGTGGACCCGGCCGCTCCCGTCGGGCCCGGAGCCCGCGGCGTTGGCGTCCAGTGGGCCGGAGAGCGCGCCCCGCTCGATTGGGCCGGAGAGGAAGAACCCGCCGCGCTCCATTGGGCCCGAAGGCTCGCCTCCGCCTCCGCCTCCGCAGCCCCTCGGCACCGGCTGAAGCGGAAGGGCGCTGAACGATGACGTGCTCTCGAAGCCGTTCACGATGCTCCCTCTGACGCCGCCGCCGCCGCAGCCGAGAGTGGTCTCAGTGGCATCGTCGTAAATATTGTCGAGCTGGAGGACAGTCCGGGGAGTGGAGGTGTTGGCACTGACGGAGGCGCCGGAGATTGTCCTGAAGCCGGTCTCGGGCGGCCCGGTCCGCGTCCTGGGGACGGCCGGCTCGTGCGAGGGCGAGAATCGGAGCGACTGAGAGGGGGAAACGAAGCGATCGGACTGAGTCGGAGAGAGGAAGCGAGCTGAGCTCCGGATGTAGACGAAGGAGTGGCCTAGGGTTTCATCAAGAGGCTCGGAGGCGGTGAAGATCAAGTCCTGGTTCTGGTGGTTATGGAGGTCGTGGTTATGGTGGTGGTGGTGGTGGTGGTCCGGGTGGTTGCTCCGGTTCGCCGGCGTGAAGCACGGGAAGACGGTCGAGAGTCCACCACCCATCACATTTGATTCGCCCCGCCCCTCCCCACTGTTTGGCCGCCAAGAAAATTTCAACTCGATTTTCCGGCGAAAGTCCCTCCCACAAAGACAAGAAAGAGAGCTTCCCAAAAAATAATAATAAATAAATAAATAAATAAATATTTTAGAGAGAAGAGAGAGAAAGTAACGAAAGTAAAACAACACTTGCAAAACAATGAGAAAGAAAGAAAAAGAAAAGAAAAAGTCTGCTCGGTGTTTTTTTTTTTCTCTTTTGTTTTGGTTTTTTTTTTTTTGTTCTCTCTTTTAAATATAAATATTTTAGTTGAAAATCAAATCACTGTCTCGTTTTTATAGGGAGAGATTTTCTCTCTCTGGAAATTTCTTAATTTTTTTAATTTTTTTTTTAATTTTCTGTTGGGTGCAGTTGTTGGCTCTTGGGTTGACGGTTACACCTGGCGTTTAGCAAAGGACAATGCCACGCCATACGCCACGTGGATTCCCATTTCAGGACTGGGACTTTAGGTTAAATGACGGTTGACTCCCAATATTGTTTTCAATTGAAAAAAAGAAGGCAGTTTGTGGACCTCCGGTCAATGTGGGCAAAACCCAGGCCGGATAGAGGATTGTCTCATAGGGGTGCTTCTGTCCTTTTTGTTTTTGGCATTATAGGACTCCTCTTGTCGGAGCCCCGACCCAACAACCAAATTTAGGAAGGCCCTTTTCTATATGTGGAATGACTATCTTGCCCTCATTAGTTAGGTCTTTAATTGGCTTTGTACTTTATATTGGCCGGGCGCTTGAGATCTCACATTAAACCAACAGTTTAAACTAAAATATTATATTAATTTAAATTTTATAAAAAATATATAAAAAATTAGTTTAAATTATAAAATATTGTTTAAATTGTGACTCTAAACACCTCTAGTATTTTGTTGAAAAAAAATTACATAAATATTATGTGCTTTTAATGATATATTGATTTAGACCCTGTATTTTTTTAAAAAAGCCTAAATATATTTACATTTTTAAATCACATCAAAAACCATCGTTGACGGTGTTTGGAAACCAATATGAGACTCGATGTTAGAACTTAAATATGATAATATGTAAAAATTTTACAATATATAACATATTTTTGTTTTACATTGTACTATATAAGAGCTTTACATTATAATAATTAAAACTTAGTTCTCAAACAACCTATTTGTTGTTGGAGAAGATTAAAATTAAGGGGTGGCATTTGCCCTTATTAAATAAATGGTTTGTCTTATGATTGAACATGCATCCATATTCAAATAACAAATGAAAGTTGTATCCAACATTAATTGGCTAATTTGGCTTCTACAAAATATGGGAAGATTTTGACGAAATGGCAAAAAAAAAAATCTTAATTGGGGAAAAGTCCTCTTTTTTTTTGGCAAAAAAAAACATGCTTTTTTAAGCAGTTAGACTGTCTCAGTTTTTTCAAAAAAAAGACGAAAATAACTGTAACAAAAAGAGGAACCTCAACAGACTGAAAATGAAAAAAACTAGAACTGTTTTCATGCCCAAAAAGCATGTTTTTTTTTGTCAAAAAACTGCCTAAAAAAAAAGGTAATTTTGCCAAAATCAAATTTTCTGAAGTCTACTTTTCAAAATCCCCCCATCTAATATGTGTAGAGTTTTACAAATTTTAGGTTGACTCTGACTACCATTGCATCCTACGACTAATGGTTATTGAATATGTGGGTAAAGGGTGTGGTATTACATATGTGTATGCACCAGCACGCATCATCACCATATGGGCAAACAGTGTTCTATTTTTCTTCGAGTATGAATGCAGGTTCAAGCATAAAAATAAGTCATTTTATTTAATAACGGTAAACTCAATAATTTTGATATTTTCTAGCAACAGAGAATGTTTTATGTAATATATAAAATACATTGGTATATTTTTCTTTTTAAAAGACAGAGTCAAAAATCAACATTTCATTAAACCAGAGGGTTATTTATGTAATATTATTTGTTGAATTGTGATCTCCATGCCAAGTAGAAAGTACATATCAGCGGTTATAACGATAGTGTAATTTTAAATAATTATTTTACATAATCGAAATTCTGATCTCAAATTCAAAGATAAAAAGGTCCACATTAAATGCACTAACTTATATAAAAACAGTTAGAAATATAAATGAAAGATGGGATTCAAGAGTTTCCATCATAAATTGAATTCAACCTTTGATTAATATTCCAACTGTGAATTAAATGCTTTAAAATAAAAAGGTTTGAATTGAATGCTTCTCAAAATGGTATATTTTTATTGCATTCAAATTGCAAATTCAACTTTTTCATATACTTCAAATAGGCAACATGTTTTACATAAAAAATGCTTTCAGACACTATCACGTACGTTGGACACCAAAACTAATAAAAAATAAATCTCATATATGAGTTTTATATTATAAAATTTACGTTTTATTAGTGAATAATACTAAACTCTAATAGTCCAATTGTCCGACTTAGTATAGTCTATTACTTAAAAGAAGCTCTGAGTTATTTTATAAACTTCCCAAAATGTCCTTTTTTATTTTTTTTAAAGTTAAAATCCAACAAGAGAGATCCCCAAAAATGGCCCTTGAGTAAAACGTACAGATAATAAATAGTCACAAAATTCCATCTTACCACTTCATCATTTAGATGTAACAAACTCAGCCAATCACAAGCTATCATAATAAAAAGTGCATTATCTAAAACCCTCCCTTGGACTTGAAATTAACCAACTTTTTAAAGCATTCGAGATTTTTTTTTTTTCTCTCTTTAAAAAGAAAAAGGGCATAGAGAATGTCAACTTCCTTAACCTCTTTTGTTTTGATCATTTAATGCAGAGAATTGCCGTGACTAAAAATGCCTTTTCCTTTTGCTCTCACCAGTTTGCAATATTTGTTTAACTCACACGTGGGCAGTCATTTGTTGGTTTTTATTGAATAGTCTTTTAGATTTTTTTTATTTTTTTATTTTTTATTTTTTGCTTTTACTCAGCATATATATCTTTTTTCCACCTGTAAATCTAGTAAAGTGATTGTAACAGAGTTTTTATTTGGACAGTTTTTCAATACTCAGCAGAATCCGACAAAATAATGCAGACTCCAAATTTCCTTTATCTCATTCTTTGCTTGAACACGTTGAAAACTTGCACTAAGCTACCAAGCAGACCTGTTTTTCCCCACTCATAAATGGAAAAGGGTTTCGAGTGAAAACCGTTTCAACTTGCTTGTAGTTCAGTCTCTATCTCTTTTATATAACTGTCCTATCATACACCCAAGTATGGTGGCTTGCCCGTATTTACAATATTTGGGGTCAAATTTAGCTTTAAATGAAAAAAAAAATTATTTAACGCTCGTAGTCCTTAAATTTTAGGATCTCTCTCACTTTATTTCTCAAACTTAAAAATCATCACTTCCTCTTGAACTTTCAAAACTCTGCATTTTGTCCCCTAAATTTTTAAATCCTTTGTACTTTCAAAGCTCCTTAATTTATCTTTTAAATTTTTGATTTTCTATTTGTCCCACCTAATTCACACAGAGGTTATTTATAAAGGCAAAAATGAGATTTTATTACTTTTAAGTTTTGTTTCATATTTACACTCCACTTGACAACTTTATTTTTTTACGTAACTCATTTAATAAATCAATATTGTTTGCCAATATCTGAGTTTAAATACTAAAGAAGAATTACACATCTAAAAATGAGGAGATATCGGTGAACATATCAAGAAAAAATGTGCATATATTCTCTCCTTGAATGAGAGCAAATAAAAAAGGATAAATAAGAGTGTAAACGTGAAACAAAACCTAAGAGTAATAAAATTTTATTTTTGCCGTTACAAGTGATCCATGTACAGATCATATAGGCTTAATTTTTTCTATTTGAATGGAAAAATCAAAAAATAAAGGACAAAATAAAGAGCTTTGAAATAAAGGCAAAATGGTGATTTTTAAAAATTAAGGGACAAGTGATGAGTTTAAAAATTTAAGGGTTAAAGTTGTAATTTTTAAAATTCAGATAGTCAAGTGAGAGAAATCCTAAAATTTAAGAGTTATTAATGTTAATAATCAAAAAAGAAAAAAGAAAAACACACGCACGATGTAGTTTCCATAACTTTGGTAGTAATATGTGGCTCTCAACAAATCATAACAGTATTTTCATACACAACTCAAGAGTTTAAATCCCTACCCTAACTTAAAAAAAAAGAAAAAACTTTAGAAGTATCATATGATTTATCATTATTATTTGATTTTATCTTGGATATCTAATACATGAATGAGAATTCTCTCCTAGGAAACGATTAAGATTGTTTTAAATAAAAATGTGATTTTGACCATATATACCATAAAAAATGCACTACATACTGCCCACTCTTACTACACAAAGACATTTTTTGGGAATTATCTATTTTTGTTTTGATGTGCTGAGAAGAATAAGAACATATTGATCTGAACTAAAATACGCGTTTCGAGATACATTAACCTTTTCTAATGGGGTACCATAAGGATATGTACCTTATAAACATATGAAGTCATCCATGAAAAGTTAAATCCGTTTCAATAAAGAACTTATATTCCATTACTATATGATAAATTTATAAATTGACTTCAATCCTTAGTAATAGACGAACTCACGTTCATATATATATATATATATATATATATATATATATATATATATATGTGTGTGTGTATTATATTTTTTGATTTTTCGACGTTTGAGATTATTTAATAAATTAATAACTTAATATTTCAGAGGCATGATATTATGGACTGCTGAGAATTCTAACTCATAGATATGTAGTCCAAAACTTTATTATAAAGATTAAATATATTCTTATAAAGTGTTAATCTGAAAACTTGGGTAACATAGAATAAAATAAAAAATCCTCATTTATGATTAGAAGATAAATATGTCACTCATTAAATTATTAACCAAAATCATGTGCTAAATGTAATTACAGAGGTTAAAAGAAATTAATACCTAGCTCTAGTTATAAGCATTTACTGTGGAGGGCCACAACCCACGGCGGACAACTGTATTGATGGAATTTGCTTATGAAAAAATCTAGGTAATCTTATGGTTTATTTAGTAAAGTTGGTTAAAATCAACTTTTTGGTTCAAAACATTGTAGTATGCAAGAGCTTTATACTGTAACAAATTTTTGTCTTGCATTATAGCATATGAGAGCTTTACATTATTCTTTAACTAAAAATGTTGGTTCTAACCAACTTTGTCAAACAGCTTATTAGAGTACAACTTTGATTTCTTTAAGCGGCTCAGTACAAAGTTAATAACAATATATAATTTATTAATAGCTTAATTGAGTTAAATATTAATTATTAAGACTTCGATTATATAGGTCCATTTTGTCCCTTCCTGACTCCATGATTCACTTGTTGATGGTCAAGATTCCATATCCAAGCAAGAGAACTACTATTGAAAACAAAAAAAAAAAAGGTGTTTGTTTAGTGGTGAGAATCGTTTTTACTATAGCATGTGAGAGCTTTATATTATAGCAACATTTTTTCTTTTTACTATAATATGTGAGAGCTTTACACTGTTTATAACTGAATTTGTGGTGAGAACTACCTTTAGCCAAACAGGGGTTAAAATGATCCAAGAACGAAAGTGACAGACAAACAATTAAAACAAAAAAATAGAATAAAAATCTCATTGTTATCGTCTATAAAAATGTTGTTGAACATTACGAGTAGTATCTAAAAAAAATAAATGAGACGTATCTACCACATTGTTTTACGATTACATGATTAATAACACGATGTAGGTTAATACCTCTAAATGTCCATAATACCTCATTACCTATTCACCCAAATTAAAATATAATTTGCATTTTTTAATTTCTTTGGTAAAATTAATATAAGGGTAATTTGGGAAGTCTAAGTGGGGTGACTTCCATTTTTTTTTTTTACCAGCTATATAATAAATGGCTGAAATTCTGAAGAAAAATAAATAATTTATTCATAATTTGTTTGGGAGAGAGAGAAAGAGGAGAGTGGAATTTTGCATGCCAAGGCGGGAAGGTGCTCCGGCTGTCTATTTTCTCCCAAAATGTCTCTCTGCAAAGTCAAAAAAGTTGGTGTCGCGGGATCTTGGAGCTAAACGACAACAAAGAGCGTGTGCTGTCACGTGACTCGCGTGAACACCCACACTCTCTACCTCCCCACAAATGTTCAATTGTAATGAATATTTTAATTGAACAAAATTCTTTAATCCTAATGTTAATGTTTAATTAGAGATAATGCAACCGGCTTAACTAAAGCAATAAAGTATACTTGCCCAAACGCTCGTGATGTCACTTGTCCGACGCGTAGTTGGCCTATAATCGGTGATCGAGCTAGGAATTTTTAAAATTCAAATCTTACCTCGTAATATTTTTTATCAAAAAAAAAACTTAACAATTTCTCTTTGTTAATATTTTTTAATTTTATTGTATTTTATTTTATAATTTAGTGGCTGTTTAGCTGAGTGGTGGGAACCAAACTCAGTTATAAACAGTGTAAAGCTCTCATATGTTACAGTAAAAATGGTTCTAACAAGCAGTTCCCACCATGCTTCCAAACACCCTCTTTGTATTTTCTTTAAGGTTAAAAATATTTGTTCCCTCATTTCAAAAAAAAAATTATTCACTAGATTTTATTCTATAGTTATTATAAGTTTGGTCCACTTATATCTTCATCCTATATATTGTGTTAACTTGTTTAGATTATTTATTTTTTATGTGGCTATTTGTGAGATCTATAGCATTAGAGTGTCAGATTTGGAAGTTTTTAACGGTGAAAAATGGCTTGAGCCTGCACTTGGTGACGGAGTTAAGCAATTTCTTTTTAGCGCCATGAATTAAACAAAAATTTTAAGCCAAAAAAATAGTACTATTCTATTCCTTTGTAAATATATTATATTCTAAAGAATATGAACTTGTACAATAATATCATTGATTTTTAGTTTATTTGGTGTTTTCATATTTGAAATATCCAATATTTAAAAATAAAATTTGGAGTATTATTGAAACTTTTAAAAAAATCTCATATAAGTATCATAAAAAAAATTCTAAAGGTCAAAAATAAAGACAAAAATGCAAAAAAAAATTAAAATTATTTGGGGTAAAATTGGAAGAAACCGCCTGGGTCCAAGGTGGTTCTGCTACTTTCTAAACTGAAGACAAAGGGTGTTTTGATAGAGCCAATAATTTTTTTAGCTAAATTTTATATTATTTTTTTTGGTGATTTTCGCTCAATTTAACGCTGAAAAACATGAACCAAGACCCTGATATCATGGTCATAATAAAAGGTTTATAATTCTAACTTTGAATAAGCATCCCCCTCCTTCATTAAGAAAAAATAAAAAAAGTGCGAATAAAATTCCTTTATCTTTTTTTTTCTGTCTTTAGAGCATCTTTAATACAATGTTAAATTAATATGTCGATGCAAATTTAGCATTTAAGTATAAAAAAAGTCTTTAATACAATATTATTTTTAATATTAAATTTACTAGATTGTCACAAAGTTTAGCATATAATGAATTTGTCATTTGATTCTTATTGGTTGCTATATTAATTTTTTTGCTTTTATAATTACAACATTATTACTTTTTAATTATTTTAATATTAAAAGTTTGCTTTTATAAATTTCAAGATTTAATAATTATGATAAAAAAATATGATATTTTAATTAATATTATGCAATGGAGCATAAATAAATTCACACATCAAATATGCTATTTATATATTTTTATGGCAAATATAATATTAGCATTGACATTAGTATTTGGATTGAGGATAGTCTTACAATATGTTCTCACCATCACTAAAAGTGTGAGTCAAAACTCAAAGGGTCTACATTGACATTATCTTCCAAGAAAAAACAAAATAAAGAAGATTATCATAACTTAATACTATTCTAATAATGAAAGTAAACAAGCTAAACAAGTCATAATCATCATGATATAATGATGTACAATATCAATATTGGAATGTGTCCAAGTTTTAGCTTTTGAAGTGATTGCCATAAGAATATAATATTAATCATTCTCAACCTGCAATTTATGTTATCATATGGCATTTATGTCCTTATTAATGAGATTAGTGCATCACAAAATATAAATGTTAACACGGAGGTAACATATTTATTACTTGTGTTGAAATAGGATAACGTAGCACAATTTATTGCATTAGTGCTTTGCGGAGTAATTATCCATTGACTACAATAATTTTTACATGTTTCCCTCCTAAGAAAGAAAAAGAAAAAACAATTTGTATATGTGTTAAACTAACAAGATAAAATAATAACTTTAAAATTTCTTCGACCAAACAAAAAAAATTCAAAAATCACTAAATTAATAGTCTAATATTATCTTGGTCTGATGTAATATATATATATATTGTAATTATGAACTGTTTGATGTTTTACATCTAATTAAAGCTTACTTTTTCATGGTGTTTGGCAATAGTGGTTTACACCACTTGTTTAGTTATAAACAATGTAAAGCTCTTGCATACTACAGAAACAATAAAAAAAATCGTTATAATGTAAAGCTTTCACATGCTACAGTAAAAACAGTTCTAACCACCCTACCAAGCATCTTATTTATGTTATTTACATTCTAACATTAGACAAGTTCAAAGTTATGGTCCATTGCTAAATTAATAATGCACATGTATAATCTAGCAATGATAATAATAACGATGATGATGATGATGATAATGATAATGTTTGGATGGGTCACAAACAATTTTACTCTGGTCTACCCAAAATAACAATTTAGATGTAGTTGCAAATTTAGTTCAAAAGTAAACAAGTTAATTTTCAGTGTTCAGATCTTGAATTTAAATCTTCGCTCTTTTCATAAAAGATAATAAATAAGTTATTACTTATTCTTTTTTTTTTTTTGGAATATTTGAGTCCTTTTTGGGTTACTAAACTCGAGTAAATACTCTGCATTTTGACTTATTTATATCCTCTTAAAAAATATATATATATCCTTTGGTGCTGTGTAGACTGCACTACAATTTGTATGAATAGTCGGCAACAAACTTAATTGTTTTTTCTTTTGTTTTAAATTTAAAAAGTCCTAAACATTTTAGAAAACACAAACAATGCATGATTATTTAATTTTGTTAGATAATTGTCCTTGTTTAGACCTGAAGAGTTTTCAAGTGATGGGGTACTTGGCTTAAAAGACATGTTCATTGTTCCTTTTTCTTACCAAAAAAAAAAAAGGAAAATCATTGTAATTTTGTTACTATTTTTCCTTTGAACAATTTAATTTATTACTTTTTCTTATGAAAAAAAAAAGGTCAGATTTAAAAAGAAAAAAAAATTAAAAGAACACCACAAGACGTACTTCACCACGAACGGTGGTGGATCTTAAGACCTACACCACTCATGTGAGGGGTGGTTCTCCAAACGCACCATGGTGGGTCTTATTATCCATTATCACCCTATGCGAGAAATGGGTCTTGTGACCCTCCCACTTGCTGACTCTAGAAATCCGGCTTTTTTATTTTTTACTTTTAAATTTTGGATTTTTTATCTAATGATTTAGAGATTGATTTAACGTTTGTAATGTCATTTTGCACTGTAAATTTAACACAATCGTCAACTAAAGAAATATGAGAAATAAATAGGTAAACATTCTTAAAATTGAAAGTATCAAATAAAGATACAATAATATGTCATGATATAGTTCAAATAATAAATATTTCTTTCAAGTGGTCTGCAAGCTGCTGCTCAATTGATTGGTTATGAAATCTCATTTATATCCAGATCATGAACGTCTGTAATCCATATTATGCAAGGAGACATTGCTTTTGATAATTCGAATTGAAGGGTGATATAAAACCGGTCTATTTCCGGCATCATATCCATAGTTAGCGCATTCATCATAGTTAGAAGCTCCAGCTCCGTATCAAGGTAGCGGTCGATATCATTACTATCATCAATATGAAGCCCTTAGGCCTGTTATCCAGTAACTTGTTTAGAAATACTGTAACAAAAAAAAAACATAGAAGTTTGTCACTAGATATTTGACCAAATATGATCGTCTAGTTCCTATAGAACCTAATATTAAATACCCCTAGAGAGGTATAGGGCTAAGCGGAGCAACATAGATTTTCCATAAGATGGGAAATGAAAATTATTAGCCCTACAAGAGGTTTACGGTCAAGTGGTAAGGCAACGAGTTTTGGTCCCACTATTTAGAGGTTCAAATCCTTCTATCCCAAAGCATATCCGTCTACACATCCAAAACAATATAATAGTCTCATATACTTAACCCAACTTGTGCTCTGAGGAAATTCATCAGCTGGATAGCTATAGTACAGAGTTTAAGGGGGGAATATATATCGCTTTCCATTCCAGGGGGACCGAGAAAAAAGGGAAGGAGATATGGAGCCAGTGAGTGGCAACTGGTTCAGCGGTGCTATCAAAAACAGCCTTCTATGTGCTATCAGAGCCACTCGTCCCTTCTCCTTTCCTTTCAGTCAAGGTCTAACCTCGCGTAGCTAATGAAAGGGAATACCTTAGAACAGAACCGACTATAAGCCCTGAAAGCCTGCAAGCAAACCTCCCTGACTCTCTCTCTATAAAAAAAGCCTTTCCCCTTTTCACAATAATAAGGTAAGCTCCAGAACCGGCGGAATTGCCCAATCCTATCTTTCCTTGAAGTAAGTCCGAAGCGGGAGCAACTTCTACAGCAAATTCAGACTAAACTCGATCACTTGGCAGGGGGGTTTAGGAGGTCTTTTTGAGTTACATCTAAATCATTAGAACTCTCTCTTATAGTTGTTAAATCACTATCATCCGCACTAGTTTTTATACTAGAACTCTCACTTTCATTACTATTTCCTCTTTTGCCAATAACTATAAATATAACTATCATAGTAATTGTCACTGCTAGTTAAAGGGTCACTATCAATACAGATTTGATAACAAAGATTAATGCTAATGCAACTATTAAAGTTATTATTTCAACCATATTGAGTATCATAAACATAACGATCATAGCGAGAATCATCATTCTTCGATACGTTATTCAGATAACTAGAATTTTGATAAATATAAAAAGAATCTTCTGGTTCTTTCATTTTCAATATCAAAATATATAGAGTAACTATCCCTTACTAAAAAGTTTCATCAAATAAGAAATTCCTAATGTACTTGATGCCGACTAAATGATGAACATTACTTTAATCAGAATTGTTACTATCGCTCTCACTAGGAATGTCTTTGTCCATATCATTTATAATCGGACCTTCATTACACTCAGTATTTTCAATCGGATCACTAAGACTATTTAGTCTTTTTAAGAGGAAAGAAACAAAATCATGTTAATTATTTATAGCCATTAAATTTGTATAAAATTTTGTCACTTTTATATTCTTTATTTGGTAAAATCTAATATTACATATATACATTATGGCATAATATATTTTACGGTGAATTCCTAAAAAAAAGTCTTACGGTGGAAAGCGCTTTAATCTTTTTAAGAGAAAAGAAGCACCGGACCTGGCTAAAAAATAACAGCCTGCGGGCTCGTTTCTATGCCCTCCCCCTTTCCTTGGAAGAATGAGCCGAATTTACAATAAATACATATTCTAAGAATTGACATTGAATAATTTGTGTACTAAAAGTTATGCACGAGGTAAATATTTTATTTTGTTAAATTGTAAGTCTATCTCGTAAATATTTTAATAAATAAATTACTTACCGTAAATTATTATTTATTGTAAATATTTACAAATATTATTTACCATGAAAATTTGTTTTAAAAAATGAGCTATTGTTTATTATTTTATTTCTTTTATACGGATTTCCCCTTTCGTTATGATCCATTTATGGACCTCCTCTATAGTTAGATTTTGTGGTGGGATTTTATTTTTTTTTTGGAAATAGTACTTCTTGGCGAAAAAGGGAAATAAATTTGCTCAAAAAAAGGAAATAAACAAATGTCCATGTCTAAAAAAAAAATAAAAATAAAGGACCCCTCAAAAAAAAAATCAAGGAAAAGTGCAATGGGGACCATAAATGTATCAGTTGGTCAACGAGTGATGACGGATTCCTGATATGCAGGGTCCATTATATGCGTAGGACCTATAGAACCGGGTCATCTTTGTCGGACTTCTGTTTATTTATCGTTGTTTATTTGTAGAATAATATTCTCTCTCCACCGGAGCCATATTTATTTTAGGGCAGGCCTTTATTTTATTTTATTTTTGTCTTTTTATTGGCCTTTGACATTTCTATGGATTTGTTTTTGTTAATGGTTTGAAAAGTTCTCACATGTGGTCCTTTTTTTAAATTCATTTTGGGAAAAAAGTTCTCACTTGTTGGCTTTTTTTTTTTTTAAAATTCATTTTGGGAATCTTTGACAAAGGAGAGATAGCCAATGTTATGATTATTGTAAAAGAAAAAAAAAAAGAAGAGACAGAGCCATTATTAGCAAAATTATGGGGTTATAATGTATTATTTGTGTTTCCATTCCATTAATCAAGAGGGGGAAAAACGAATGAAGAAATTTACCCAACAATAAAAGAAAATGAGAATTCTTATAGCAAAGAAGAAAATTAGAGTATAAATGTTATAGCCGTCAAATTAACTATTTAACGGTCTAATTTACAATTATAAATAATTTTGTATCAAGCGTTGTAAAATTTTAATGTGGACAACTGTAACAATAAATGATTAAAGACATTTAAAGACTTGATATTAATGTATATTAACTAGTAAGTGGCTATAATATTTAGACCAATTCTTGTATGAGAAAGAGAATAAACTCTCTATCATAAAACAAATGCAAAATAGGTAACTTGTAAAGCATAAATAAACTAGAGACACAAGATAAATAAAAGGATTATTTTTACATTTTCCTCTAAAATATGTCATTTATGTTATTTTGTCCTTTGAGTTTTAAAACATACCACTTAATCATCTCATACTTTGTTTTGTTAGCAAATATACTCTTTTATCTAACTCCATTAGTTTTTTGACACTTTTTTGCAAAATATTTTTATATTTTTCCCCCAAAATAAGGCATTTATATCTTTTACCCCGCGACTTTTAAAATATGTTATTATGTCCTCCCTCCTCCCTCTTTTTGTTAGCAAATAGCCTCCTTTCATCTAATTCTGTTTGGCTAATAAATTGATTTATTTTTCTTCTAACTTTATAAGACTTCAATGTCAAAGCAATCCATATATCCAAAACTTGCATATAAATATTTTTTTACAATATGCTATTCAAATACAAATACAAATAAAAAATATATATACAAGAGGAGGTTCTTTACAAAACAATTAAACTAATGTGTTCTTTTTTTGAAAAAAATTCAAAAGCTCCATTCTTTTAAATAATTTTGTGGTTTTTTTCTCCTTAAGCTCTTTTATATTGTTGGAACAGTCTATTGTAAAAGTACTACTTTTTTCTTGAACTTTTCTTCTTAATCTATTTTTTCCCCTTAAACTTTATTTTATGTCTGAGTTTTTCCCTAGCCCCAAAGTTAGAAGAAAAAAATATGGACTTGAAAAGCTAAAAAAAATTGGATGGAAGGAGGTTATTTACTAATAAAAAATTAGGGGACATAGTGACACATTCTAGAAGTTGGTGGGAAGAAGAGGGTAAAATAGCATAAGTGACATAGTTTAGAGGGAAAATATAAAAATGTTTCACAATAAACCATCCAAAAACTATGGAGCTGGATAAAAGGGGGAAACTTGCTAAAGAAACAAAATTTAAGGGTATTAAGTGATATGTTTTAAAAGTCAGGAGGCAAAGTGGCATAATTAACATAGTTCAAGGGGAAAAATATGAAAAAAAAAAATTGAAATAGAAAGAAAGATTTTCTTATTCTTCATCATCTTATTGTGGACAAATACAAGTTTTCAAATGCCATATATATTGACCAAGAACCATAAAATACGGAGAGACTAAGGGTGTTTGGCTAAGGGTGGTTCACACCATAAACTCAGTTATGAATAGTGTAAAGCTCTCACATGCTATGTAAAAAGAAAAAAAAAGTTGCTACAGTGTAAAGCTCTCATATGCTACACTAAAAACGATTCCCACTACTAGCCAAACACCCTATAAAAGGCATGACTTACAACAATAAATTATTATTAATAGAGTGTTAATTGTGAGTTATATGAAAGTTATGGAGTAACCAAATATCAAAGTAATTAAAGTAGAGATAACAAAAATTATGAGAGTAATAGGAATATGAATATCCATATTAACAAATCAATCTATTTATGACACTCCTGTTTCGACATTCATCACTTAAAAATACCTTGTTCAAAATCTTACTAGGAAAAATCTTATGGGGAAAAAAGTATATTATTCATACAAGATTTGCACTTAAAATTCCTTGGTAAAAAACCTTATTAGGAAAACTAATGGCATAAAATCTATGCCAAGAAAAAAAAAAGTATAGTACACAATAATTTCTTTCTCATGTCAACATCTCTTCTTCATCAATTTCAACAAAGATTTGTTGAGTGGACGAGCAAAAATCTTGAAATTATAACTACTTCCATTATATTTATAAATGGACTATTGGACTACAAAAAGGACTTTTCACACTTTAGAGAAATTTTGAGCACCCCTCCTAAGTTTTGAGAATTCCGGAGCTACTATGGTTGTAAGAAGTATTCTGCCTGTACTTGAGAATTTTGCGATATATGCCTACACCTTGATTATTGGAAGAGAGAAAAGCATGAAAGATCTTTTGGTTTAGGGTTCAAGATTAATCTTAGAAGTTCTTGATCTCTCGGAGTTTTATTTGCTAAATAGGTACATCGAGCATTCTTTAATTATTGTATACATACATAGCAACATGAGTTAAAAGATTATGAATTTTCATAAAAAGGATTAAAAGTTAATTTTGGCACTTTTTTGCTATTTTTTTTCAACAGTGACTTCTCGGACAACTTGCTCGGCAGCTTCGTCTCGTGGCAATGGCTGGTGGTTCTCCTAATCCACTAGTTGGACCTCCTGGCCGTGCTTTTCTCCATGTATCCAGATACAACACCATGTGTAGTGTGGCACATGGTTTTTGGACAACATTTTGCTAAGGAAACTCCACAAAATTGTCTCGAGGTGAGGGGATACCGTTGGAGTGTTGCTAATAACTCACGGAGACAAAGGTTCCGTTTGGTAGGAAGGATGAAGAGTAAGAAGGATGGAGAAGTTGCATGCATAAGAAATATCAAGGATGAGAGGATTATAATAATCCTTTAACAGAGAGAGAGTTGAAGGATTGATTGATAGTTTTTTTTGTCTCATTACTATATTGTCTATTTTTACTATTTATTAATAATTTTATCAATGGTGAAATAGTCTCTTTAAATCTAAATATGATGAATTTAGTAGATCCTTCTATTATTGGAAGGAGCGATTTTAGTGGGTCCAAAAGAAAAGCTCATCCACCCACCTCTCCTTTCCTCCCTCTCTTCCCTCCAACCAAACAAAGGATTCGATCCTCCTGTCTCTCTCTCCTTCCACCCCTTTTCTTCCCTCCAACCAAACGCACTGTTAAATCAGTGGTTTGAGCAAAAAAGGCCATCAGAGTAGTAGAGTAACGATAGGGTTAGGTTGTTCATACCTTCTCGTGTTGATGAGCACAATACACATAGATGCTCATCAGTCCGAGTTGCCTCGGACCTGACCCGGCGGCTTATAATGCCCCGGCCATGTTCACTGATCGGCACACCTAGAGGTTGACAAGCCGATAAGATAACAAATATGTGTAAAGATATTATCATATGCTGGATTGAATTGAAAACGTAGAATCGGAATGACTCTTTATGCAAAAGTCAACAAAAAACATTGATCATAATCGACAAGAAGAATTAAGTGTAAAATCAAATATGCTGATATATAAACATTTGTTACGAGGGTTTAAAATATTGTACTAGAAAACAATTGGATAACTAAAACCTATGCACATGAAACAACTTGTGCATGATGCAGTTTAACAAAAATATTTGTTTTGATCAATTCAACGTATGTCAGCTTCCTAATAAAATAACAGAAACAGAGATGAATTTTGTACGCAATCTTATTTTGAATAAGAAATTTTCTTATTTGTTTTATAGATTCCACCATAATATTTCAAAGCAAATTTTTTTTATTTCAAAATTTTTGTTCAAATTTTATGAATCAAACGGCCCAAATATATAATATAATAAAAGACAACATAATATAAATGCTCATAATATTTTTGTTTTGAAATAGGGATTATTTAACTATAATAGTACAGCTCATCTGAGACCAAGAAGGACCCCAGCATAACTTTGGAACTTACCTTTGTCGCCAAACACACATAATTAACACTCGACTTTCCTTTCAATTCTTTAAGAGGGTGTTTGACAGTGGTAGAAATCACTCAGTTTTTACCACAATCTCAGTTATAAACAGTGTAAAACTCTCACATGTTACAATAACAATAAAAAAATATACTACAGTATAAAACTCTCACATACTACCATAAAAGTGATTCCCACCACCTTTTTAAACACCCTATAAATGTCGGTGGTTTCTAAGTGTATGAAAATGTATATAAATATTATTTTAGGCGAATGGTTAAAACTGTTTTTTTATAAATTAAATTATATTTTAATTTAAATTTTGTAAGAAAAAATACTATAATAAAAATAATTAAAATTATAAAAAAAGTAAACCACTTTTGTTAGACGGACGTCAGGAAAATAAACAATTAAAAAGATATAAACTATAGTTTAATTTCAAGCCGCACAATTTTTATTTTTTTTTTATCATTATCACACGAGGTGCACAATTTTGCGTCGTGCGGACTGACGACTGAGTAGGTGAACATGTGGTGGAGTGCATACATCTTTATTGATTAAAAAATTCTTATTCTTTTAATTTGTTTTTATTTTTTATTTTATTTTTTTGGTGTTTTGTTTTTCGATAGGGAAGAAAAAGAGCATTGAGACTGACAAATTGGTTGACTTAATTTTATGTTTACGTGCCGTCAAGGTTTGGCAGTGCAACCACCACTCATATCCCACTTCGAGTTCAATCTCTCTCTCTCTCTTTTGTGAGTTATCTTGTTGTTGTTATTGTTTTAAATAATGTTGAAAATTTTAGTAAATTATAGGCTTTTGAGTACTATTTAAGTGATGATGTAAGTTCTGGCAAATTTTTTAATACTAAAAACGTATTTATTTTTGAATACTATTATATTATATATGTTCTAAATTAGAAAAAATTTTCGTAAGGACTTTACATAAGAAAAAGGTTTAGTGCTAAGATTGATGTACTAATCAATAATTTATTCCACGGATCCAAACTTAGAAATCCGGGTTCTTACTTAATAATATGACAAACATTGCCGTAACTTTTGGCTTGCCATGCTATAATAACATGCATTCTTAACATTAGTCTATTTAACAAAGTTAATTCTAACTTATTTTTTTTTAGAAATAGTGTAACGTCTTCACGTATTATAATAAAAAAAATTGTTATAGTATAAAGCTCTTCCATGTTACAATGTTTACGATTTTAACTAATGATTTTAATCACCGTGTCAACACTCTCTTAAAACCAAACAACAAGGTTGTTCCATACCATTTATTGTAGAAGAATATGATTATGCTGAGCTTGTAAGTTCGATCCCATTGAATTTTTATTTTTTGACGTGTTTTTCTTTGGAGAAGAAAAAAGAAAATACGATGACAATCCTATAAAGTTGAAAAAAGAGTTAATGGGAAAGCAATAACTACACTTTTGGGTGTGGCATGACCGGTAAAAGGATAGGACATTAGGACTTGCTATTTGTTTGGAAAGTCCTTGTTAATTACATAAAGTAAATACACTTCTTAAATTTAAAATGCACTTTGTAGCTTTTAAATTTCGAAAATAGAAGAATAAATTTTAAAAAATTAAGCTTCCCTTTAGTTAACGGGTTCAAACCAATAATAATGTAGAGTCTTACATACTACAGTGTAAAAAAAAACTACA